>JAPFBL010001920.1:1200000-1772500 GCA_026182355.1 Hermatobates lingyangjiaoensis | reverse complement strand
AAAGAGGAGTTAAAACTATAAGGAATGGATTAAAAAAGACTTTATCTGAAGGAAGAAATGTAAGAGTACAGGCGTCCATAGAAAAGGAAAGTCTTTTAAAGCAAAACAATAATATAATATCTAACATTCCACTGGTTATATTATATTGATTATCACAAAAAACTATGAAATAGTCCAAAAAGCTATGAATTGTGTAATTTTAAAATATTTTAAAACAAATTCCTACAAATAAATCAAATGACTAAGAGCAATTGATGTTTGAAACAAGATATCTTTGAAAAGTATTATACGGATATAATTCACGCAAGTTTTGTTCGAAGGCTCTACAAGTGCGTTTAGCCAACAATGCAAATGAACCTTCAATATAGTCAAAACATGTTACACGTCTACTGATGAGATCTTCAAGACAAATGAGTATATTTATAGAAACCAAATACTTGAATTGGAATGTACTTGAAACAATTAAGGATCGTCCACATGACATGTCATAATTTCAAACTGAAAAAAATGTGGGACAAGCATAAAACTGCAATTAAGCATTTTCTATGATCAGAAAACACAACAAAGAATTTTTCCAGACAAAGTAAAATTAATTCAAAATGAAAATGAGCAACTTTTAAAATACCCATATTAGATTCTATAATCAAAGAGCCCTTATGTTGATTATTATATTCGTACATATAATGCAACTATTAATCTACTAATCATGCATCAATGATTATGTGTACTTTCTCAGGGTTGCTTTAGGTTGTCAAGACTAAATAGAGTTAAAGGTATGCAAGTTTTCTTATTTAATCATTTTAATACCAAATTAGTATCAAGTAATATTTTTGCACCCCATTTAGTATTAAACATTTAATGAAAACATTTTGATTTATTTATAAAGTATAAAATGACAATAATGAATTAAAACAACTATTAATGGTAATGCTACTACATTGAACTAATTTGAATATAAGCTCATTACTTATAAAATAATATTATATATCTTGCACTCTCTACAAAATAGTTTCTACGTCCATGTGATCTAAATTCCATCCTAAATATTTAAATAAGCTAATTACTTTATTTTTCAAAGCATCTACTACTAAATAATCACACCTTTAATTCTGTCATATTAAATTTGTCAAAGTATCGTACTCTTAACATTTTACCAGTTTAGCTAGAATCACAGTCTAACGTGCATTCCTAGCATTCAAAAATATATATGCACAACAGCTAAGTGAGTTTCGGCCATTGAGATTACTGGTTTCATAGAATACCAGGGTTCATCTAGAAAAAACTAAAGACGATAACAATTTCCCCACCATTTCACATATGCCTGCATAATCCAATGTCATGTACTCTCAATAAACAACCAGCCGTCAGCTGTAGATAGCTACGAATTCCAAGGTTCTTTTTTCATTTGAGACACTTAAATTAATAGTTCGAGAATTATTTACATGTGGTTTTATAAATGTTTGAGAATAAGTTCGTTGGTTTCAAAAGAATACCGATAATGTGAAAGGACGAATGATGGGTTTAAAGGACGACTGAAGGCACGACGTGATGAGTTAGCAATACGCAGAGCAAAGCCATCGTGTGGAGCAATTCAATATCAAAAAAATGTTACAAAACACATAATAATATGTCAGTCGAATAAAATTTTGTTGATTCAATACATTACTAAAACCAAGGTAATACTTTTTCTACAAAAATAATTAAATACCTTATAGATAAATTTTTGTCCTGAATAAAGCATGAAAATGAGGTTACCATTTGATATAGTCCTGCAAACATGGATTGCAAAAATTCATCTATGACATATCTTATTCTTCACATCTGAATTCTTTTGACATATAGAATCATGCAGAAATGTTGCAATTAACGCAAGTCGTTGTAAAATTATAGAAACCACCACAATGCCAAAAGCCTTTTCCACTTTTCTGTTGTCATTATGTTGATATCTTACATAATGGCAATAGAAATATATAAGTGTAATGTGTAATGTCATACACATACATCACCTCTAGTCTACTCTCTACATAAATAAGACTGTGATTATTTCTAATTAGGAAGTGTTACTAAGGGGAAGAATGTGTTCCACGGCTAGTTCAAATTAATTCAATACTTCTTCTTTCCTTCATTTTCTGGCCAAATCTCTTTTATAATAGTAAAACCAGTATATTTATTTTAACACTTCAATATCGGAAGTCTTTATCCGTCGTTCTTTAAAGCAGTTTGAATACAAGCTAATCCCATTTTTAAAAAATATTAATATACTATAAAAGGTAATGTAATAACACATAACACAAAAATAAAAAAAAACTATTTCAACAGAATTAATACTTTTTTTCTTTCTTTTATAATTTCTTTCGACTATTTTTTGGGAAAATTACTTACAAAAAGGAACTTGATATTTCAAAGAGTAAAAAAGAGGGACTATATTTCCCCTGTTTTTTAATACCCTCTTTAGTGTATTAAGAAACCGAAGTTGACAATAACCACCGTTTCTAATAAATTCTTTTAAGTTTTCTTGACAAGAACAATACTTAATTCCATATTCTGTTAGTTCAAGATAGTTTTTATATCTCAGCCATCTGTAATGACGTAATAAGAAATTTGTAATCTTAAAATTTGCCCTATGCTGAATTAGATCTTCTCGTTACTCCAGACAGACTTCGAAATAGAGAATGGGACATACATGAATAATTGCAACCAATTTTAATTTGCTACCGCAACTCCTAAATAAGGCATACATTTCTAGTCAACCCAAAAAATGAAACCATTCATTACTCCATTCAATATTTTAAGACAAAGGTGATATTATTTTTCAGGAGTTTACGAAATTATACTAAAAGTTGTGTCAACTACTTACAAACTACTGCCTTGCAAAAGTAAAAGTTTTACAGAAACAAGCACCAACGTACATAACCAATTTTTATATATATAGCATGCAAAAGATAGATGGAAAAGCGATAAGTACCCAACCACTGCTTCATGATGCCTGTATAAAGATTTTTTGATGAATGAAGCCTTCAAGTTGTAACATGTTTTTGCGACAACAACCAGGGTAGAGTGTCTTCCCAAAAAATAAAAAAGGAAATGTTTTAACCTTAAAACGTTGTATAGCAATAGATGATTCAATAATACTTCTGACGCCATCCCTAGTGAGAAGTAAAACACTCCTGAGCGACTTGAGGAAGAAGGAAGAAGTGCTGAAAGCCTGGAAGAATATAAGTCATGCTTTAGCGGCAGTGGAGGAGAGAGGATAAGGCTGCCGATGTACAGTCAACAAACATAAAGGTAGCCAACTAAAGCGGCTTGCAACCTTAATCAATGTAAACAATATTTGCTAATTGAACAGGAAAAACTAAACTAAACAGGGCACACTTCGATATGTTTTATACAAATACATAGGAGTTACACACATCTCTCACTAGCTTTCTCTCTCTCTCCTTACCTGGGAGATGAGCTATAAACCTGAACTATCTGTTAGAAAATTCTTGTTTTTAAACAACATTTTTAATCAGAGACTGTTTCGATCGGCTTTTTTCAAGAGTCAGTACCACATAATTTCAGATCGCATAATTTGCCCTATGATTATTGCTGGACGAGAAATAATAATTAATTTAGAATCATACATTATCACAATCTTACCAACAATAAAAAGGGGTTATATCTTATAGGTGTATGTATAAAATTTAATACAAATAAAATAGTTGAATAAAGTGGCAATTCAACAAAAACCAGCAGCAGTATTAATAATAATTATTAAATTCCAACAACAATTAATAATGGTTGTCGCCTATATTCTCACAAGATAATTAAGAAAGTACTCAATAGATCTAGACAATGTGCGACCTTTCCACATCGTTGCAAACTGTTTAAAAGCGTTGGTTCTTAAATGGTGCGCCCAAGATAACGAAAAATGTAATTTACATATGAATTAAATATGAAACAAATTTTTTTTTAAAAATTATGTTTTCAAAACTTCAGGCGGTTTTCATATATGTTTATTACAAAGAATATAGTGTTCCAGTTAGTTAAGACTTCACCACTTGACGTTTTGACCCGGAAATTAATTTCCTTAATTTTTAAGAAACAAAAGATAACCCTGTCATTTTCTATTTCCTTAGGGACTTAAATCACTCATTTCCGACCTCTTTTAATCTCAACTGAAAATTGAACGATTAACTGATGTCCTTCGAAAATCAAAACAAATCTAATCACTTACTTGGTAGCACTGATTTTTGTATCTGACTTTGTACTCCAATGATCTTAGAATGTCTGGTATACTGTCAGTAGGAAGGCAAAATTAATAGCACATTTTCCCTAGGGTCAGTTGATAGTACAATTAAGTAGAACTAAACTAAAATATGATATCCAAATTAGTGATCTACAATGCAGCTTAAAGATTTAATCATATGTTGAATTACTGGCCTGGCATTGACCTCTTTGTCCAATATAAAAACGAAGATTTCTGTTCCGTCTGTCATTCCTATAACAGACATTCAATCAGTCCTGTGTAGACGCCCCATTGAGGTCAAATTAGTTTTTACAGCTCTCATTAAAGATACTCAGTCAATTATAATTCGAGCATTTTATTTCTTATATATATAGAAAGAAATTACCCAATTGATAGACTTCTAAGCAAGAAACGAACAGGTGAATAACTTTGTTCCATATGAAACTACTTCAAGTAACACAAACCATCAAGAAAAATAAGAGCAAACCTAAACGGAGATACGACAAAAGTTATTTAACATGTGGTTTCACTTGGACTGTACTTGAAAATCAGCCTCTTGGATGCAAAATGTCAAATGAGTCAATGCTTCCTAGTATATTAAGTAAGCATTTTCTAGTCCTCAATAAAAGACATATCTTATACTTTAAAAGATTACATGAGCATCAAACAAAGCAGGCTGTTTCTTTAAAAAAAAGAGTACCAATATTTTGAAAAGCTAAAATAACAACTTATAAAATATTGGAAATGATAGAAATCTTTTGTTGGAGACTTAGTTTCTTTCCTTTGTTCTAATCAAGAGTAATATCAAACATACATGATTACATAGATCATGAGTTAAAACACAGGCAATATAGTAAATCAGTATCTTTGTCACAAATAAAGGCCCGCCACAAAAAAAAGAAGATTTTTTCATATTTTAAATAACCTTTTGATAAATATAATTCATCCTGGAAGTCTTGTGTCGGGGTTTGTACCGATTCAGCCCCATCAATGGTGGGTTCTATTGAAGGTTTAGCATTGTTTGTAATGTAACAATATCCAAATCCTGATTGGATATTATGATACAATATAATAACGGATTATTTCTTGAATAGAGAGATCTTAGGCGAAATCTTGTAAAAGAAGACTCGACGAAGACATCGTAAAGGAGAGGAAGAATGATGAATGCAGAGTTGCCATCCTTTGAAACTTTACCAACAGTTAGATATATTCTTCAATAGTACCAAATTGCTGTGAATGATTGGTTGGATAAAATGTATCAACAATTCAAGAAAGACAAGATAAATGTGCAGAGGAGTTTTATAGAATGAAGAATGTCAGGAGGGGTGGAAATACTGACGAGAGTTTTGGGAAGAAGAATTTCAGAAACATTGATAATTTTTCGAGGAGTGCAGGATTAATTTGGTAGATTAATGAGAAGATCCTGCTCCCAAAAGAGCCATATGATTTTACTAATCCTATAGTACCACCTGCTAAAAACATATTTTGTAAAACGACTGTTTATGCCTGATCATAGTTTAAAGTTGCAAGTACGATTACAAATAATGCTAGTAGCAATAACAGAGCGGTATGGGACAATTAGTACACGAAAATTTTTAAAAGGGATTATAGCGCATTATGCAAAAGAACAAATGTTTCAAAGCTGTACCAGAAGAATAATAACTCAAAGGACAGCCGGTTACTCCAGATTTCCAGTTGTTAAAATTTAAGAGACTTCATTATAACAGAAGTTCAGAGTTCATTTTTACTTATTAATTTTACACTTTACAGTAATTTAGATTATTAGTTTTATTAATATTAGTTTACCAGTTCCTTTTTCGTTAAACATTGCTAAGGTGGGAATATGTTTAGAAATAGATTGAATATATGTGTAAAGTAAGGGGGTTACAAAAGAGACCCTTAGTGTTGTGAGTAACGTAAAAATGATGGAATTGATTTCGTCTCTCAATAAAAATTGTTCATTTCGAAAATAAAATTAAAGTAGAGGTAGGAAGTTAAATAATTAAAAGTAAATCGAAATTATAGTAGAGTAATATGAGATTGTATTTGTCATAGTTCCATGAATATCTTGAACTGTATTTCGGTTTGCTAAACAACTGAATGTGGTTAGCTTAAGAATTAAGTTGTATTCTATATGAATATTCCTGAACATTGCCTTATCAAAATTTGAAACTACTCAATGTTTTTTTTTTTTAGATATAGGAAATAGAATTTATATTTAACATTATACTAAGGACCCTAATGTCCTCATACCTATAAAGATTGCACCGAATATGTTAACATATATTCGAAAACAGGAAAAATATTTTAAGAACCGACAAAGGAGTTTTTACAATTTTACCAGTTAACCTTGTTTCACGGTATTTAATCTAAGATGCTACCATGTTGTAAAGTAGTGAGACAGTGACAAAACTGTCTCATTACTTGTTTCCATATTCCTTATAACCTTTAATAACTATTGATTATTATAGCTGTCCAAATATAACTTTCTAGCTGTGAATTTTAGCGTTCATTCATAAAAACCACTAAACCATTGTGACCACGAAGTGATGTCAAACGAAAGTGACAATGATTTCAAAACATATCCAATGGAGCCGAAAATGTTAAAATACCTTCATTTTGGAAACTACATCGGAGTTATGGTTGATAACGGTCGGAAGTAATATTGGTCTGTCAGACACAAATCAAGACATATCTAAGTACAATTACATAGTTGTACGATTGGAATCAAGGTGTTAAGAGAAGTGAAGGATATTGTGCCTTTTTCACCAGCCACCAATCGGTATGACATACTACTCGCCCATCAGAATCGGGGACTCACAAGCGTAGCAGGTTATTAACTAGGAGGTCATAAACCTTACAACTACTAAGAGATATTAAAAGGAATTACCAAAAAACATCACAGTGACGCTTTAAAATCCCTCTGGATCAATGTTTACCTGCAATTCACTGAATCCAATTTTGCAGCTAAACTTGGACTCGGAGGGCTTAAAAAACCACTATTTTGGATACCCTAGAGAGACCATCCTTAATATTTTCTGTCAATGCAAAAATAGCTAAATATTTACAGCCTCATACAGTAGTTCAGCTCTTCAACAATAAGTCACTGATCTCCAAAAAAATGGAAGGCTCTTTTTGTAATAACGACACATTTGAACAGAAGTTCAAGAAATAGAAGCCTCTCAGTTTCATCTCAAGGAATCTGTAATAGAAGTTGTAGCAGTTCATCATCGAATATATGCTAGTAGCACAGACGGTTTCGATCAGCAGCAGGTAAATGCAATATTCCCTCTAATTTAGCTAGCGGAGCGAATCCAGTCATAGTTAATGACGATGTGCTTAGTGCATAACAGTTCGTTTGTGCATAACTGATCACTCCTACTGTACCACATACTTATAGCAACAGATGCAGCAGTGTTAGCTCTCCCTCCAACTCCTATGGGGGTGAGTCTACTCACTGCTTATGACTTACCCATGCCTAGAAGGTTTCCACAAGGTTGACCACAGTCAATGTACGAGTAGGATTGCCTGCCTTTCCATAACGACTTCCAAAAGCTGTTAGTGAGGAACTTTGTGCTGGGGGATCTAGTTTTCGGTCAGTTACTACGAGTTCCTAGTGATTACTTTCACACACCTCCAGCTACACCACCCCAGGCTGAATATCTACAATAACTCAGCTCTGCTACGACTCTGTGCAAATCCACAGCACCACCCATACTAACATATGGACCATCTATTCACCAACACCTTATTGGTACATTGCATACCTTTCAGTAGATTCAACCAGGCTGCTTACTTAAACCGAGAACGGGCTATATAAAGTTCCCCATCTTAGAGACAAAATCTACACCATTGATTTAAATGATAAGGCTACCAATTAAGAAGGCAGAGTAAGAAGAAACACTCTGCACGAAGCGTATACTTCCTGGTACGTTTTTTTTTATACGTCGAAGAGCACTGCAGTGTGACACAATGGTCATATCACATGTTGTTTCCAACTACCTTATCACCTGTTATATTAAGAATGAATATTCATATAATTATTGAGCAAATATAACCTTCTAGTTGTGACTTTAAGAACTCATTCATAAAAGACACAAAATTTTAAACCTTCAAGTACCACTCATTGTAAATTCTGATATGTTTAGAACTCACTGACAGTCCTAAAATGTAGGAGACAGTCCCTACTCAGAAATAACTCCTTGATCTCACTTAGGATATGCACATTATTTCCTTGAATTTCGTGATTAAAAATAATGGCTCCAGCATTTGCACAATGGCACCTAGCATACATAGTTCTTCCAAAAAGTCAGTCAACACTAAAGGCATGTGAATGTGGAGTCCAAACAGTCATGAGTTTGGTGTTTTTATTTCTGTACGGTGCAGTTTTACAAATACAAGACTAACCAAAAAATAAGTCGGAGGCTAGAAACTTCATGCCAGCCGACAAATTCAAAACCTACTCTAACATCTAAAGCTGAACCGTACAAAGAGCGATAGTATACCGATGCAAAAATAAAGAAAAACAGTTCAATTCTCTGCACATCACATCCCTTTTACAATAATTTTATGTTTAGCAGAAAGAAGAATATTATGTTAATGTTGAGTGACAGGAAACTGTAAATGTATGCCACAGTTCAGACATAACAATCCCCATCTACAGTTAGATAATTCTATACACAGTCAGAAAAATAAAATTTTGCTTGATTTTTTTTAGATTGAACAACTTTTGGTCGTCTACATGATACATTTAAATATCTCTCTTAACTTTGCTATGAGTAACTGTTTCGTACTTAGCTGAACTGTAAAGGCACTTTTTAATTTAAATCAGCTTATACAAGGAAACAGCTGTTGGGAATACAGTTGTATTAAATAAAATTAAAATCATGATTACCTAATTTCTCATTAAATGAATAAGTAAATAAAATCTTAAATAATTCAGTAAAAACCATAAATAATAGAGAGTTAAACCGTATGATTAGTCATGAAATAAATAAATTAGAATAATATGTTTTTTACAAATATACAAAACCAAAACCTTGAATGTTAGAAGCATAACTCGATTGGTGATTAAGTGTTTTGCTTCGACAAGATAAGTGGAAAGTAAAATAAACACATTTGAAGTTACCAAGAACAACTGTTAATGCACTATTTACAGAAAAAACAGACATTTATGTGAAGCTTAGTAAAAAGCAGCAAATTTACATAAAAAGAAGCTATACGCAAAAGCTGAACAAACGGGTTAAGTCTTTTTTTCCGAGAAAGAAGAGGGAAAGAGAGATAAACGAAGGGCAAATACAAACCACACGAAAAAATCATAAATACTAAATTATCACATTTGCAAGCAAGTCAGCATGTAGAAAACAACATTCTAGAGCATGAATGTCGAATGCAATGAGAGTTTTAAACTAGAATTTTACAATATTACTACAAAAAAAAGTGATATCTTGGAATTAAAAGGCAATGATACAAAAAATTCAACGTATATTTTTGTCTTTCTTCGAAATCCTACTTCATTCAAATTTCTCCAGATCTACTCTTCTAATATGTGATCTACCGTAACGGTTTCATTCTAATACATCGTCTACCGTTAAGTTCTCAATATCTCTCCCACTAATTTGTTTTCATATTTTATTTTCCAATCTAAATTGATTTTTGTGTTATGGATGTGTTAACTGTTATGGACACAAGATATGCTTCAGTAACAAATATATAAACGATCTACAAAAAATTTGATACCAGAAGAAAAAAAATTTATCTCAAACAAGTTACGTTTACAAGTAAGAACCCTATGTTATTATCAATATACAATAAAAAGTACTTCGTAATTAAATCAATCAATAAAACTGTCTAGAATATTGTAGTCCAGTTTTAATGTCATCATATAAATTTAAGCAGATAAAGTTTGCCATTGAAGGTGTTCAACTATGAGTTGAACTATTACTTAATATTAAAAGTCCCTGAGGGATTGCGTTAGTCTAGAGTGAAGGATATTGATGTATAATTATGAAAGATACCTGAGAAGGCGTGAGAGTGTTACCTGCAGCAATGTGTGCAAGAAAGGTAACAATAGCTGCCACATATGGAACTGTAGATGACAGTGAAGATGATAAACTGATGCAGTAAGCATTCTTTCTCACGTAATCCATTTCTCTCGATCTTATATCTGAAAAAAAAAATCACTTGTATTCATATGAACCTGTATATGTGAAACACCTTCTTAATAAACACATGCAGATTAAAAACAGAGTATTAAATACACAACTATTTTCATAAATAAATTTTTCTTGTAGAAAAAAAATCTTACCCAAATTTATGTCAATTAATAAATTTTAATTTACTCATTTCACTTTATTTTAATTCAAAATGTTCTAACCTAATTAATTAATGAAAATATGATGAAGAACCAAAACTAATTTTTTGTAACTATAATGTTATACGTTTTATAATTTATATCATTTACATATAAATAAATATGAAGATATATTATTAAAATTAAACAACTATAATCCTGTTCTTCCTTCCTGTCTATCTACATGTAATATCTTCACTACTCCGTATTATGTATCACATGCAGAAGACATCCCACATCTTGGAAACCACTCTTTTCAAAGAACATTGACGCTTACTCGTTATGGTTTTGTTCTTGGTGATTCTAAGCTATGTGTACGTTTAACTGCCACTGCCTTGCTATTAAGCCTGACCACTATTTCACATCACCTAGAGGTAATCTTAATTAACCTCTTATCTATACTGGACGTGTCCTTCTAGTAACTCTGTTTAACGCTTAACGCTACTTAACAAAGCAGTGAATAACAGGTTATACGCTCGTCACCTCGTAAATATATCATATATATTCGTATATATATCATTCGCAAATTTTGAAAATTTATCTTTAAATTTAAATTTTTTCTGTTTCAAAATTTATACTTCTGCCTACGAAAAAGGTTTTAAATAAAACCGAAACGTTGGCAATGCGAGTTTAATTTGAACCTGAAGAAGTGACTGAGTCTCGATAAACTTTAGCTTTGTTTCTATTCCATGGTCGATACTTTTATCAATATTTCTATATATATCAGATTCAATAATATATCGACCGCTTGATAGAATAGAATAATATTCATAAGTTGTAACAATTCATTTTCATATTGTTCATATTTTGGATGTTGATATGTGATTTTTTACTATTCTTTGTTTGTAGGATTATGGAAAAGGTTTTAAAATAAAATCAAAACGTCGGCAATGAGAGTTTGATTTTTGAACCTAGAAAATTTGACCGAATCCCGATTAGATAACACACCTATATATATATATATAACCGTAGAGAGAAACTGTGAGAGAACACGAGTGAGTGAAAAGTGGGAAGATGGTACAAATACTTACTATGAATTTTCGAAGAGAAAATATCCTCCCATGCGTAAAGCTTAATAAGTTTGATACAACGCAACAGTTCAGACATTGTGGTCAATCTTTCGTCAGTGACTCCAAGAGATTTTCTCCTCAATTTTCCTGATAATGTTGATAGACCATACTGAGGGAAAACTTAAAGTAAATATATTTTGCAATTATTACAACAATAACAATTTTTATTGTGTACATATAAATATTATACTTAATATATTATTATTATTATAATATCATATATTATTATAATTATTACTATCAATATTTTTAACATTGAATTTACCGGTCCTAAGGTGTTTATACTCTAGTTTTTAATTTTTAACATAACAAATTATCTCTAAAAGTATATTTGAGTAAGTTTAAATTGACAAACTCAGTATTCATTTCAATGAAACATGTGATCTTGATTGACTTAAAGATATTAAAATAGTTGAATTATATCCATTTGTCAATGCAACCAATGAAAAGATTTAAAAGTAACATACTGAGGGAAAACTTAAAAAAATATATTTTGCAAATATTGCAACAAATAAATTATTACTGTGTTAATTCAAATGTATATTTCTACAGTAACTATAATTTTTACTCAGTTTATAACAAGTTCTTACCTCATACTAACAAATAAAGTATGATAAAAAATATTTATATTCTATACAAAATACTGCCTATATACCCGTACAACACAACGTATACATGATGTTGCAAGATTTATTGATGATATGTTGATTCACTTTACACTCCATCGTTCATTTTTCAATTGATATTATTTGTTTAAAAACTTCTTAATTTTTTAATTTTCAAAATGTAATCAATCAAACCACAATACAAATGTAAATAGTATATTTTACATATAAATTACCTCCTAGAATTCGTTAAAAGTTTCTTCGACTCATCACCAAAATTATTTAGACTGATAATGACACCTAGACTTGTTGATACGTGTTGCAAAGAACTTATCTCAAATGTAATGAAATAAATAATTTTCAGGAGAGTAGTAAAAATTGAAATACAATTTATTTCTAAAATCAGTAGTATGACTTTTTAATAAAAATGTAAATGTAAGTAAGTGATAACCTCTGTTGGACTTTGGAACTCTTATTACAAACTTTGGACTTGTATAAACTGTAAAAAGTTTATAACTTGTAAAAAGAAATTGGCTATAAACATTTTTTTACTAAAAACACCAAATTAATAGTCGATTATGAAATAGCAGTCTGAGATAAAGAATATATCGTATACTTGAACAGGATAGAAGAGGAAGAAAGATGCGAAACCAAGTACAGCCCATGGACCAAGTAACCACCAGACATAGAAGATGCCTAAGGAGACAGTCAGAGGACCACTGATGACCATGGGTCCAAACAAGACCAGATCGTAAACCCTTTGTCCATCAAGGCCGAAAATGTTTATCATCTGAAAAGTAGACATCATGAAAGCAAGCAGATATTACTGAATACTTCAAATACCTGTAATTTAGGATTTAACTACAAAATAAAGACTATTTAAAAGAAAAATGTACAACCTACACATAAATAAATATATAGTAATAAAAAAAATATATAAAACAGCTGAAAATCCACTTGTCTATTTTCAATTATTTTAGATAGGTGATAAGTATAACTACATACACTGTTATAAAGCCTAGTTTGTACTTTAATTAAGGAAAGTCTCCGGCTCATCATACAAAGTTTTAATCTGAAGCGACAGTGTGAGTAAGCTAAACATCGTGCGAACCATAAGGTCAACAGGGAAACGATTCCACATAACAAAACTAAAACAATGTTTATATCGCGACTATGACATATTCCATATAAAAAAGAATTAAAGAAAAATGAAACCAAGCTTACTGGTCCAGAGGCGATTGGAGACCCGCATATATAGTGGGGTATAATCTATGGCTAGGGAAGAGGGAGGATAAACATGACTATACAAGTTTTTTTTTATTTTTCAACTTTATTATTTATGATTTTTAGATGTGCCAAGATCACACATAAACCATTCAAAGAAGGTTTTAAGTACTCTTATTGAAGTAACTTCTACAGTCAAAACTAATAATACTTACTACTAATGGATACATATAATTACAGACTGATATTCAATAATTTATCACATACTTCTCCCACAGATTTGTCTCCTAATGAATTCAGTCGGAGTACCTTCTTGTAGAGTAATGCCAGACAAGCAGATCTGAGACGAATTCCAGTCCTGAAAAAAGAGAGAATGGAGACACTCTAGTCCAGACAACCTCTACATTTAATTATTTATATTCATTTAGCATCAAGTAACAGTATGTCAGGGTCATTAATATTTCCCACCACAAATAGCAACGTATAGAACACATACGTTAGTATGGCCTGTTAAGTATATATTAATAATAAAAACAACAGAAAGATAAAAAAAAGTAATTTCACATCCTTTCCAGAGACAACTCAAGTATAATCGGAATGATTATATTCTTACTATAGAAGCTCTACCATATTGTAATCTTTTCATTATGCCTGTATATAATATCTGCTTCTTTTAGTACTAAGTTATGTGTTACCTACCATAATTACACTTTGACTTTCGACAGTTCCTACAGTCAAATAACTGCATTTATTTTCTACTAGAAGGATTATAATAATTATAATATTATATTATTATAGTAATAATAGAAGGATTATTATTATAATTATTATTATTTACAGAAATAATAAGTTATCCAGCATATTCTTTTTCATTAGTTCCTTATTCTCAATTTATATTTTCAATTCATTTAGAATGGTTCTTTTCTTAATGTATAATGATGTATTTGGCTTCACATTTTTTTTTTTTTGGTATATAATGATTAATCTGGCTTAACATTTTTTTTTGCAAATTTATGTTAAGTTTTCTAAATGCTATATGCCCAATATTTCATATACAGTTTTAGCATGATGTATTTTATTTTTGTAATCCACACCAAAATTTAATAATTGTATGCTAATCTTATAAAAAAAAATTGTATTTCAGGTGTACTTTGCATTAAATCCCTATTTTATATACCACCATTCCAAGATATCTGGCATTTCTGTCTTTATCATCAACTAGTCTCAACTAATTTAAAATTTATTTAATGTACAATAAATGTGTTTCAGTTCATTCTGATAAACATTTTTGTAAATTAATTTAAACAAATCTGACAAACAGAAGAAGTAGGGCTTATTCCAAGTTGATTTTCACATTTTTAGAGCTACATTGACTCTTCCAGAAGTCCAAAGTTCTTGAATTCTTATCAGAACTAACTGATTTCAGGTAGATGCTATACTCAAAATTTAAATATTATATAATCGGTACCTTTTAAGAAAAAACCCTATTACTCATCGGTTCAATAATAAACCTTTTCTACAATGCAAATTCGCAAAAGAAAAATACAAATCATCCTAATAGTAGAGGATATTCTTGCTTTCAATTTCTCATGATTTGTCAAACAGTGTAACCAGTATTGTGTTTACGAACTGAAATATTTCATATTTAATCGAAAGATATAATGCTTCAAGTATTAGAAATAAAACTACGTTGCCCTATTATAACAGTTTTCATGAAAGTGAAAGTTCATTAACCGTAGGTTAGCTTGTAATGGCAGTCCAACCGAACACATATAATCCAAAGATTGGCAATTTACGATAACACAATATGAATATTTCACATTGGGAGACCTAAATTTTGCCTACCTCAAGTACGTTCCGAGTGGGCTAACTAAACTTTACTCGACTGACTAAACCTGACCTGATATGACATCATACAGGCTCAGAAATTCTTAACATCCTCTTATCGTACGGCTTAACGTCCTCTCCGAGGGAAGACATAATCATATTTTTTTTACCGCATGTTTGAATAAATCGAGGATAATGTGGGTTTGGAATCCCCGATCTACCAGTTCAGAGGCGAGTACTTATCTACTCGGTTACCCTGGCTCCCATCATTAACCTTAGTAAATATTCCTTGCTTATGGCTTACAGGTTTCTGAAAGGAAGACTACTGTTACAACAACTAATCAAAACACCGCACTCATTGAACTTTACATTCAATGCTGGTATTTTCAATAGGACCTAGATTACATCAATTTTACAACTAACTTCATACTGAACGAATGTTACGCATCCCAGAAAGTGAAATCATGAAAGTGAAACTGCTGCACGTAGAAAGGTACAGAATGTATTTAGTCTAAAGTGTATGTACTCAGAACAAAATTAGTTAAATTAAAAATAATTTAGGAATAAGAACCAATATATATATTGCTTTAGGGAAACTGATACGAGTATAACTCTTACATTCCCTAGATAGAAAAATGTTAACGATACTAATATCCTTTGACACTCTAAGTTGTGAAAATATTATGAAAATTTACGAGAGTGTAAAATATTATCTTACACACTCGTAACAATATTCTTTGAAATGATTAGTCTTATCACAATTAGTTTCAATCAAGAATCAGGAGCTGAATCTACGCTTAGTTAGCCGTGCCATCTATTATGCCATTGATTAAACTGTTCATTATTAGTACACACTATAAATAAATAATTCAAAGCATTGTTTGATTAACTGATACCTATAATTGATTGCCCAAGTTAGTGAATAGAGAGCACTGCGGACCAATTCAGAGAGAGTTAAACAAACTGCCCAGAACACGCCATCCCAAATAGATGCGTCACTCATTTCTGCATACTCTAACAATTTCCTCATAAACATGGCCTGAAAACAACAGACAGGAAATTTAAAACATTGAAAACTCAAAGATAATACTGATACTAAAATCTAAAAGACTACTGTAAATTACTAAAACTTAACTAACTTTAAATACGAACGAGAAAAATAGAAGCATTCAAAACCATCGTTAATAAGTTTAGAGAGGAATATAAAAAAATAAAATTATACTAATGTTTACCAAACCCCTTCAGGATTGTGCTCCCTTAGTTTCCTGATAGATCCCTTGCGTACCCTACTCCAAAAACATTTCAAGTTTTTTTTTTTCAAGAAGAAAAGAATATTAAACAGAATAGGATTTCTAATATTGTAATCACTTTTGTAAACCATTTTATCTGGCCTTCACAGACCAGGCCAAGTAGACATTGTGAACATTTTTGGTTTGTTTTGCATTGAATATAACAGTAATAAACACAATATATATATTTTTTAAAAATAATAATTAATTTAATAAATCATTTTCCTAAATGGTTTTTAGTAAAACGATTCACAGTAAATTTGATACAGGGACATTAGTTTCTATATATCAGTCTGGTACATACAGACATAAAGAAAATGTAGACTCCTACGTTCAGTAATGTTAAGTCTCTCTCTTTGCTTAGAAAAAGCAAGACAACTAAGGGCCACTCTACCAAATATACTGAAAGTCAATGAAATATATCTTGATCATGTTCAATAATGCTTCAGAGAAGCCAGAGAATTTTTTTATAACCAAAAATATTTATATGATTTCTTGAACTTTTGTCTTACTTAAAGTTGTATTGGATTGAAACCAATTCTTCTCAGGCAATTTTGTTCCATCAATACTGGAATCTAAGAATAGCTTGGCTGCACTATCTGGAATTTTAAGCAATAAAAAATCCTGCTGAAATCTTTCAGACATGTCTTTTTGCAACTCCCTAAGGTGAGGGCAGTAAACTTGACAGTCATCATCACTGGTACGAAATTTCAGAGATGCTCTGAAATTGATTAGAGTGGTGAGCTAAGTTTCGTATGAATAACTTCAGATAAAAACAGGAAGGTGGAAAGACAGATATGACTTTCATAAGATTAACGTCATTTCTTTACAACTGGAAATTAAATTCATCAGACATTAATAGTATATCTCACAAGTAAACAATGTTATGCTTGACTTTTTTAGTTCAACACAGAGCCTACTACAGAGCCACAGTATCCCTTTAGTTCGGGATACTTCGTCCTACGAGATTCATATCAGGAATACTAGTGACGGTAAAGTGAATGGCATGTTCATGTCCGATCAAAAGCACAGACGCTTGACTAATGAAAGTACCCATCATTGGTAGGGCATGCTTGCTTGCTGATTCTGAATGACACGCTATTTTCTTAAAGCTGGTTTGATATGACGTTCTCAATCCCATCAGCATCCGCTTAATGACGATAGTTTTGCCATCAATTATGATAGGAACCTCCAGCTTTATAAAACGGCTCCATCAATTATGTCGTGACATATAGAGAAGGAAAAGTAGCAACACATAATTTGTTAAAACTATTCATTTTTATATTGGCCAACAATCTCACCAGTAGTAACTTTTTTTTTTACAAAGTAACATTAGCATTGTTTCATTAAATTCCGTAATTCCTTTCTATAAATTATCGTTTTTCTAGATATAAGTCAACTTGCTCTTGTTTTACATCTGGATATTCTCCTATCGGTACTCCTAGATTTAAATTAAAATACCTTCTCAACTCCTTCGTAGCGTCAAGGAAGACCAAATATATTTTTGGTACTTTTTAATTAATATACAACAGAAATCACATCTCAAAGGTTAATAAATTAGAAAAAGTGTAATACTTATTAAATTTTCTTAAACATCACATTAATTACAAGTGTATTTTCATACATTCCTCTAAGAAATCTTCGCCAATTGAATAGTTTTGATGTCTCTTTTTTTCTTGTCCTATATAGAAACATGATATTGTACTTACAACGCTCATGAAGTTAAGCAGTATATTCAGACAGAATATAAAGGAACTAATGATAACTCTGGTGCGAATAAACCTCCACACGACTCTGCCAAGAGAGGCGCTTTTGGGACCTCTTTCAGCTAATTCGTTCTGCCACAACATTTCCATTCTGCAAGGAAAAAGTATTCTCATAAAATTTAAACATAGACAAAAAATTTTTTCACCAACATGTTTAAGTAACTGCAAGATATGCAAAAAAAAATGTCGAAAGTTGTACAGACAAATAAAACTTAAATCACAGTACAATTCCTATCAAATAACATAAATATTATTCTGTTTGTGTTTATCGTGCATTCTGTTCATATTTTCACTCATTCTCTCCCCTCTCTATCGTTCTCTCTCTCACTCTACACACACACACACACACACACACACACACACACACACACACACACACACACACACACACACACACACACTATATATATATATATATATATATATATATATATATATATATATAAAGCTTTCACATAAACACGTGAAATAACAATCAATGATCAAACCACAATAAGAAATGGGAAAACAAGACTAAGATCTTTCAACCGTAACAAGCGGTCTTCGTCAGAGTCAAAAACCCAACTGAACACTAGATGCAGAAAACATCTGGTGAAAAGCTGAGAAGAGTGGGAGGGAAGAGTGGTATTTTAAAAGGGTGAAAGTGCAGGAAATGACTAATGTCCAGAATAGTGGAATTAGTCAAAAATTAATAGTGTGAGCAAGGTCGAACCAAACCAAAACAACAGAGGAATAAAACAAAGTTTTTTTACAGGAACCAATATTCCAAAGCTTATAAGGTTGATGAAAGAGTCTTTAAAGGAATAATCAAAGCCAATATTAACTGTGTTAACACTGAAGAACAGTTGAAACTTATCACTATTACAAAGGAAAAATACAGTAAACCTTGTAATCAAGAATAACTTGCAGCCCAAGACTAAACTACAACAAACAAATGTAGTTTATAGTTACAACTGCACCCCAGGAAACTGTGAGTTCCTAAAAACAAACTACATTGGTTTAACAACAACCTTATCGAGGAGACTAACAATGCACCTGGCAGCAGGTGCTCCTAAGGAACACACTAAAAAGGTGCATGGCTTAGAATTAAGCCGACAAATGTTAACTAGTAATTGTGAAATAATTAATACAGGAAATGATGCCGGCCGTTTGCAAATAATAAAAGCACTCCAGATATTGGAAAAAAAAACCAAATATAAATGGACAGATTTCAAGTTTTATTAGAATTTTGAAGCAACATGGAGAGTAATCGGCGAGTAGGAATGCTGCAGATAATTGATATTAAGCTTAGCATTAGGGACAAATATCCATGGACTTCTTTAAACAGTATCATTCAAGTTAGCATAGCCTTATCGAAACCTCCCTTATTTATGTATCATGCATGTCGACTGCGTTATTGTTTTTTGTTTTTTGTAAAGTATTTATTATTAGTTAATATATATTTATATAGATGTTGAAATTTCTAGTATTAGTAAGTTAAGTTAGAAACACCCTGAAGATGGTCAACGGTGACTGAAACTTTGGCAAATTGTGTACAAGTGAATATTGTTAACAATGAGTTTTCAAGATAAAACATTTGGACAATTGTTATTTCATATCCCTGAAAACTTCAAAAAACTGTTTAGAAAAGTTAAAGAGAAAAGATACTACAACAAGGGTTCAAAAAGTGTTTAATGAAAGTTGCATCAAAATCTGCTCTCTATGCTCTCTAAACACACACACACACACACACACACACACACATATATATTTATATATATATATGATTAAACCACAAAAAGAAATGGAAAAACAAGACTAAGATCTTTCAACTGTAACAAGCGGTCTTCGTCAGAGTCAAAAACCGAACTAAACTGTGAAACGTTTGTTGTCCTTTTGGACCGTTTTCCAGTTTACAATATATATATATATATATACAAACAAAACTAAAGTTTATCGGGACTCAGTCAGTTCTTCAGGTTCATTGCCAACGTTTCGGTCTTTATTTAAAACCTTTTTAATAGGCAGAAGTATAAATTTTGAACTAGAAAAACTAAGTATTACATTACAAATCACTTTACAAAGAAAAATAGTCTGTGAATTTCAACAACAACTGTAGTTTGAATGAACACATGACACTGAACTTCTGCTCATTTGTCAGTTCATTCAAACTACAGTTGTTGTTGAAATCCACAGACTATTTTTCTTTGTAAAATAATTTGTAATGGAATACTTAGTTTTTCTGTTTAAAAAATTATACTTCTGTCCATGAAAAATGTTTTAAATAAAGACCGAAACGTTGGCAATGAGAGTTTAATTTAAATCTGATGAACTGACCGAGTCCCGATAAACTTTAGTTTTGTTTCTATTCCACGGTCGATACTATATATATATTCTACGTTTAATTTATAAATATATTTATATTTATAAATTAATATCAATGATCAAACCACAATAAGAAATGGGAAAACAAGACTAAGATCTTTCAACCGTAACAAGCGGTCTTCGTCCAAAGCGGTCGACGAAGACCGCTTGTTACGGTTGAAAGATCTTAGTCTTGTTTTCCCATTTCTTATTGTGGTTTGATCATTGATTGTTGTTTCACGTGTTTATGTGAAATCTTTTTATAAATTAATATATACATATATTCACTTGGTAAATGGAAAGACGATCCAAACTGGACACTATAACAGTTCAAAATTGAAGATAGGTAGCACACAAAGTAAAGAAACACACTTACAAACTCAAATTTTCGGGCAATCCGTCTTCAGGAGAAAAGAGAAAGGGAGACCAAGCACGTTGTAGACGCAACGGCTAGTAACCGACTAGTTTATATATATATATATATAACCAATGTGATGATTGGTGAATACTTGAAGCGTGTTGAGTATTGTTAATATCTTGTACTGTGTAGGTGATGAAATAACGAGATGTTACTCAGAGTAACATCTGAGACGACTCAGATGACATCTTGTGACGAGTGTCAGCCAAGAAGGTTATATCTTTAATAATATATGTATAAATTTTTAATTTTCTGAATATACAAAGGTCAACCAAAATTATTCACTCCAGATAACACAGAAAATAAGAAGGTTGACAATAAACTAACTCTATTTATTGGCATTTATCACCTTCATATCTTGTCTATAAAGAATACATATCACACACACACACACACACACAAACATATCGAAGTATAAAGTGAGTTTCCTGTGATTCAGATTTCTAATACACTTTATAAAGAACTCTAAAATTTTTATACATTTACAAGCTAGATGCATACGTCTTGTTACCTCTGAACATTGTATTCACAAGTGTCGTATGGCGAAGAAGCAGGAATATCATCCATCTTGAACTGAGCCTTGTATGCCTTGTAAACATATTTGGACAACCAGCTGAAAGTGATAAATGACCACAGTCCAGCATCATCCACTTCAATTGTTGTTTTACTTTTTCTAGAACAAAATATAATTTAAATTTACTCACAGTTTGACTAGATTATTCATGCATCTCATAACTTAGAAGTTCTAGAAAATTAATTTTTACCAAACGGATACTGTGGAATTAAATTACATGCTTTATTTGATGTTTTTAATTTAATTATATTTCTAAACATCATTTCTATATTGATGAATACAACAACTACATATGAACATGTATAAACTGAAAGTGAATCTAAAAATCTATCAACAACTAAATGAAAAATCTGGAGTGGCCTACACTCTACTTTACTATAAGTAACTCAATGTCAAATTTCTTGAGTATATAAAACATAACGTATTATTTAAGCATAACATAAATATCTAAATGGGATATAATTATTAGCATTGCATTCGTGTGGTAGTACAGATAGTGATTGAAGGACATATCAATTTATAAGCTTATTTTTGTACATCACAAATAATTTATTATTTGCAAATAATTTCATTAGTATAACTACAGCAGCAATAACATTTTTGAAAAACCAATGTGAACATTTCTTGAAACGAAATATTATCCTACAAGAGAACATGGCTATTGTTCAAATAGCCAGTAGATTTCTTACATCGTTTACTTGACATCCTTCTACATTGAATATTAATGTAAAATTTTCAAATTTGAAACAGTAAAATACCCTTTTTTTCTCTGAAAAACATCTTAAACAGCGAAGAAAATGTTGTTTTAAGGTGATTTGTTAATTAAAGATGTACGATAATTACAGTTATTAATCTTTAAACGAAAGATTTATATTTTGAATTATCTTTTACATTTTTGGTTTTTAACAGAATTATTATACTGGGAATTTTATGGCTTCTTAGTATTTAATAAGATCATTTTCCATCCCCTTTGTCAAATAACATATATACGAATTTTTTTTTAATGAGTGTTATCATTTACCTGCACAATATTATTCCTCTTACATCTCTTATAAGTCAGTAATATATTTTAATTTTTCCATTAGAAACATCAATTTTATCTCAGTGGATTCGCTCAAAAAATTTCTAAGTCAATGTAAACAATGTAAAAAAATACAAAAAATTCGACAAGTATAACAGGTGATCTCTTAGTCTAGGGTAAACAAAGAGTTTTTATATCGTTATTGCTCTTTCCCGTAATTGAAACTTCATCATTTTTTTTTATGAATTGCTAATTTTTTGTTCCATTTTTGGTCAAATTTTCATTATTTTTTAACGAGCCGTTTAGCGTCAAAAAAACATTTTCTGAAAACACAAATCGTACTGTAACGCCCCTTTAGCGAATGTAATTTTAGAAAAAAATATCTCAACTCATTCTCCATATAATGTTCTATTTATAGGCATAGTTTCATCTTTGTCCATCAAACAGTATGGCTTGTATCGCTCTCACAAGGTTTGAGATTGAATTATAAGTCAAAATTTTTACATTTTATTGAAAAAAAAATATTTCCTGTTGTTTTAAAATTCTGAATATATTTTTCGTTTGTTCGATTTGTAACTTCAAAGATAATGTCAAATTTTCAAAACTCTAGGGTTATCAGTTTAGGAGAAATAAATGTTTAAAAAAAAACGGTTTTTGGCAAAAAAAGTGACTTTCCCATCATGCATAATTCTTCGCAAACAATAGGGATCTTCGTCTTTATGAGGCCCATTTTTGTGTAAAATATCAACTTGATCCATCAAAGATTCTGGACCGTAGCGTGGTAACAAGCAATGCTAACACACTCACCCACCCACCCGCCTACCCACCCACACACACACAGACATCATCGTAAAAACGTCATAAAACGACTTCTGGGACCTCAAAACATGTAATTCCGTCAAAATCTCGAGATCGAATTTTTTCACGATCACTATACTTTACTTATAGTAAAGTAAAAATAAATATTCTGAAGTTGCTGGATTAATATACCTATGCAATCAAGCTGATTCAATGGAAAACAAGGATGCGTTATCAAAAGCTCTTTTTATATTCAAGAAGTCTAGAGTATTTCTTTTAAGCCTCAAAAATATTTGTTTTTGAGACCCATAATTTTTTGAATTGATTCAGTTATTTGGTCCTTGTTATAAGTAAAGTTGTAAGCTATCGCTTACAAAAATTTTGACGGTCAACTATTTGACTCGATTCTGAGAAAAATGTGTAAATCCTACAAGCACAGGGAGCAATCCAAGTTCAGTTTTGACCTTTTGATCAAGTTTCAGTTTTTTTCAATCAAAATTTAGTGACTTTTTTATTTTTGCAGACACAACTTTTTAGTAGTTTTTTCTCACAAAATTTGATCTTTCTATAGTCAGCCGTATAGCGTGGGTATAATTTCATTATGATCAATCAAAAGGTTAGACCTCTACCGTGTCCAAAAGCTTTCAAAATCAATCATAAATCAACATTTTTACATTTAATAATAAAACATACCTTTTCGGTTATTGACATTTTTTGTTTTACTTTTTGTAGCTGTTAGTTTGATAATAATCCCAAATTTCAAGACTCTAGAAAAAAAAATAGTTCAAGATATTACGAGTTTGTAATTTCGGATGAAATGACTTTTTCATCATGAAATTGCCCCCCAAAAAAAGGATAGATCAACTCTGTAGGACCTATTATTGTATAAAATATAAATTTCATCCATCAATCGGTTTGGCCAACCACCCACAGACATCATCGAAAAAATGTCAAAGATTGACTTTGGGGACCTCAGAACATAATCTCGGGATAATTTTTTTGTTATCACCACTATGCTCAGCTTCATTGTTGATTGTGCTGAAAACCATGCCGCTCTTTTATCTCCTGATAACAATTCAAATGAAAATTAGAGATTCGGAGGTTTATTATTGTTTGGGACTTTCTAGTTAATTTCTGACTGTTTTACTGTCTGATGTGGATAGCTATTACTTCGTTCAAGTGTTTTTCTAAAAGAATATTTTAACTTCGAAAATAAATGAGTTAAAAGAATTACACAGACAAAGACTCAATTCAATATTTCGACAATCCATCGTCATGTTGAGGAGATGTATAATCGCAATGAAATATGTTAATCTGGGTGTTTTTTGTTTGATAATCATCATTTTATTTTGATAATAAGATATATATAATTTGGAAACACATTCATGATTATCTTTAGGAAACGATGAAAAAACTGAAACGTTCATGGAACGTTACGGTTGACACTTTTTGTAGCGCACACCGCAAAGACATTGTTTAGTCAAAAGTATGAATTTTAATTTATTGTCCTTACATCCTCTCAATTATGTAACTTTAAACATAAACACTGAAAAGTCCAATGTTCATTTGGTTGATATTATATCATCAATTATTATTGTTCTTAAAAATTTGTAACAATCATTCATAATATTAAAGACATTTTTAAAGATTGTATATGACTTTACTTTTTGGTTTTCCTAATAGGAATAAGATGCCTTAGTGAAGGATAATATCGAGAGAAGCCTGATCCATGCAGGTACTGTAGCTCAGACGAGCTGTGAAGGTCCTGTGTGTAAATTGTTTCCTGATAGCCATCTGGATATACACTTTCAGTCCTGAAACGATACACGTCAATAAGAGTCAAGCGCATTACTAATTTCTCGTATTTTAATGTTGCCATATAAGTTATTTGAGCTAAGATAATTAATAACCAACCAAACAGCGTACTCAAAATGTTTGGTGCACTCTATCAGCGTGAACTCAAAGTATTAATTTTACACAAATCTCTTAATTAGCTTTTATATAAGGGACATATACTATCCACATAATTTTAGCCTACTACCTATCAGGTTACTTCCAACTTAGAGTGTGGTTATTTAGAGTAATTAAATAATTAATTATTGATAATGTAGATGACGTTATTTAGATCAATGGTTTTAAATATTACTTAAAACAAGTTTCCATCATCATTTATACAGTAAAATTCAATTAAAGAATTAAACATTCATTAAGCATACCAACTAAATGACTGCTACATCAGTGAAGTAATTAAATAAGATCACGGAACTACACCATAATTTATTCTTAATTACTGCAATTTAAAACAGACATTCAAACCAATTAAATAAAATAACTGAATCTATTAAGGTCACTAGATTAGAATACAAATGAATATTAAAGAACAATTAGTTCCTTGAGTTATGCATACTGGTATACGGAACTTGATTTTTTTATAGACAGGAGTTCAGTTTTTTCAAACAGTTCAAAATAAAAAATCCATACATAGATGGACTTACTCAATGGTTGGATCGGTGCTTGATTCACTCCATAGATTTTGGGTTTGTTCAGTTTCTGAAGAATTATGTTTTAAAACTTCATTCTGTTCAGGATGCTGTTCCATTTTAATCAATATAAAACTGTAAATAAACAACACAAACTATGTAAAACAATTGTTAAAGGGTTGAAACATTATTTACTTAATTACAGGGTAATTCTAAAAATATAAAATTCATTTTAAAAAGGGGCATGCTTTTACTTTTATTAACAATTATCAAAGGAATTGAATCATTTCCTTGTGATAGGTGAGCACATACTAATCACTATATCAGTACTTCTCTTGATATCTTATCTCACTATGTAAGCCCAATAGAGTGAATTGATGAAAGGTTCATTCATAACTCTTCACAGTTATTGAGTTGTATCTAAATAAAATGAGAAACTACTCTAGTTGATGTAATTTTAAATAATATTAAAGAACAGTTTAAGAGGGTTTTATAAATATTAGTAGAACCACTATATGTACAATTACTGGAAATACATATTGTGAAAAAAGCCCTATTGCTGTTTATAGGTAAAATTAAAGAAAAGAAAATACTCTTGATCTACTATTTTGTAAAAAAAATATTAACTAATAATGTTTCCTCTTCTATTTTTTATCAAATGTTGAATTTTTACTTTACTATGAGCGAAGTAAAGTGATTATGAAAAAATTGGATCTCGACATTCACGTGTCTTGAACTACCAAAGTTCACTTTTGAGGTTATTTCGATAATGTGTGTGGGTTGTATCCAAAGTTTGTGACTATAGGTCACATAGTTCGATGAATGAAATTATATTTTATTCTAAAATGGACCATGTAGTGCAGATATTTCCTGTTGTTTTTGGGTGTTTTTGAATCACGAGTTTAAGTTGCTTATTTGGACAAAAAAGACATTTTGCTTCTCTTAAACTACTAGCGCTAGAGTGTTGAAATTTTGGGAATCGTGTAAAACTGACGGAATTAATAGAAAAAAAAAACCAAGATTTAGTCAATAATCACAAATATAAGTTTTGCAATAAAATATAAAGTTTTTGACATACTACTGATTCAGAAAGCTTGTCGTCCCAATATCAGGGACGATATCAAAACACCGTTTGAAGGACCATAATGAAAATATACAAAAAAAGTATAGAGCCATGTTATGTTACTGTTAATTACCTGTTCATGATACTATAGTATAGCAGTAACTACTTTCAGATTAGGCAATCCTATAAACTTCAGTGTTCAGGTGTGATACCTTTTTTCTTTTAAATAATATTTTGCAATGAATTGTCTAATTCATTATATAGTTCGAATCACCTTTAATTTAGAACTATTTTTGAGACTCTTGTTTGACAAGACACCTCTAATTAAGATATTTTATTAAATTATAAAGATCATGATAAAGATTTAAACCATTATATTGAATGTCTTTCTGTTCGAAGTAAATTATTTGAGGGAGACCTGGTTGTAGTTTGGGATGTCAGATAAGGCTGTTTATTTGAGATTCTAGATGTTAATCATGGTCCCAGTCAATGCTTGTTTGTCATCGGTAAACTTTTCGTAAAGTTTGTCAATAGCTATTAATTACTGGTTCACAGTACACATAATTGTGTAAGTTACGTCTGTTTTGTTTCGAAATGTTTTCTGGTCAGAGAAACTATACTTCAACTTAATTACACGATTTTTTTAACATGCTGCTTTTTTGCTCAATTATTAAGGTATATAAGAGTGAATTTAAAAAAATAAAAGCAACAACTTCAATATGATCAAATTTTCAAGATATATAAATTTGCAAACACACAATGAAAAGACTCCTTCAGATAATCTAAAACTAAACCAATCGAACTAGAGTTTGTACAATAGAATCTCTTCTAGAGTTTGCGAAGGGATTATTTCAAGTTTCTCCTAAATACCCAAGTCAATTGAAAACCACTTCCTTTTAAAATGTGAAACTAAAGATCTAATGATCTTATCTCCCTCCATGTTAAGATGGTTACTAACAAAGAACTAATGCTTTCAGCACTGACAATTTTACAAAATTATGCCGCATATTTAAAGATCAAATCAAATATTACTGTAAGACATCTACTAAGTAAAATCCAATAGAAAATTTATTTTTCTACTTTAAAAGGACGGACTAGTTTTTGACCTTGTAAATTATTTTAATCTGCATTTCATATTAGGCAATGTTGCATTAAAAAACTGAGTATATAATTAATGTTTACCAACAATATTCCATTCAACACCATTTTATGCTGTTTCATATGTACGAGATTCGTTAGTAAAATATAGAGATCAGGAGTATTTTGAGTGTCGAGGAAGTACAGTGGTCACCACGAAACCATACTTATTATTATAGGTATATCAAATGTACCGATAATAACAGAGGTATACTTGATGAATTTGACAAAAAATATAACATAAAATACAGTAATAAATTTTTTTTTACAAAAATATACGAAGACGATGCAGTAATGATCTGGAAAGGATCAAAAAGTCATGGAATAATTTTCTGGATTACATGAATGGAATCGAAGAAGGGGTTCAATTTATAATAGAAAAAGAAAATAAGGGAAAACCAATTTCCTTAAATTGAACAGGGCAAGCTATAAACAATGAGTCCGGTCTCCAGATCAATACAGAGACCTAACCAGGAAACTATACGACTTTGACATCGAGTTTCATTCCATTCACTCCTCTTTCCATGTACCTAGAAATATGGCAAAGTATTTAGCAATAGTTGCCGATGTATTGGGCCTTGAAGGGTTTTGGCAAAATCTTGAGAGTGAAGACTACTCAGCTGCTGTTGGACAACCGCACTTTTCTGCAGATAGTTCCCCTCCCACTATTTATTTAAATCACTATCATACATGATATTAAACAAAAAGAAGCCCTATCGTTGATATGTACCCTAACTATTAAAGGTCAGATCAAAATAAGGTTATATTATTTAAACTTAATGACAATGGAAAAAACGACTGAACTAACAGTGAAGATTTAAATTATTAATTAAGTTTAATTAATTTAATAATTAAGTTTAATTAATTTATTAATTAATATTAATTCCTTTATAATTAATAACTTATTATTATTAATAAAAGTATTAAATAAAATCTATATAAATAAAAGAAAGGTTTTGTCTGTACATTGGTTAGAACTGACTCCTTTCAAGTTATCTTTACGTTTTATACATTAGAGAAACTGAATCCACCGTCAGAAAAATTACTGTCTGTCGATTTGTCCGCAAAATTTTGTCACAAGTAAACTCAGCCACCTTAAGACATAGTGAGCTGAAACTTTGACAGCAAATTCGTGTATGTTTAACTTGAATTCTAAGCTCTGAATGGATTGAAAATTCAACGTAGCAGCGAAGGTATGGACGTTTTACCACAAAATTTTGTCAAAAGTAAACTCAGACACCATAAGCCATAGCACGCTGAAACCTTGAAAGTAGGTTTGTGTATGTCTAACTTAAAATCTAAGTTCTGAATGGGTTGAAAATTCAACGTAGCAGCGAAGTTATGGACTTTTAAGCTGTCTTTAGCTAACTTCACAGACATGCTTATTTTGAAAATATACATGTGTATAGCAAGTAGGTGTTGTTAGTTGATTTCAATTTCATTTGCATTTAAGCAAGAGATAATTGACAAGGTGTTTCCCAAAGTTCAAGATCTGCTATCTATTCAGAATAACTGACTTTGTGAACGAGTAATTCTCACCCCTACTAATGAACAGGTAGGAAAAATCAATAAACATGTTCTTGCACTGTATCAAGCTGAGGAAAGAACTTAAAAGTCAGTAAACAGAGTGATTAATGATGAGGAAGTAGTTCATTATCCAATTAAATTTCTCCGTGGCAGCTCCTGGACTGCCGGCTCATGACTTAAAACTTAAATTAGGGGTACGACTCCGAATTCGTGCTTTGTACAGGTACGTCATAGAGGCTGATATCATTGAATCCTAGAAACTGTCCCTTTCAATTCAAACGGTTGTAATTTCCCGTCAGCGTCTGTTTCGCAATGACGGTAAATAAGTCGCATGGCCAAACTTTGTCTAGTGCAGGAATTGAAGTGTGTGAGACCAGGTGTTTTTCACATGGTCAACTGTATGTCGCTTGCTCAAGAGTCAGAGGCTCCAACTCTCTGTTCTTCCATGCACGTAAAGGACAGACAGTTAATATAGTGTATACAGAGACACTTCTTTACGCTGTGCTAATAAATATGCTTCTTTCTATTCCATAATTTTTCTAATAATATTTTGAAATACCAAGTATCATCTCTGAATTTTTGTAAAATACCCGTCAAAGATAAAGGCACGTCTGCTAGTAAATAATAAGTAAAATGGTACGAATATTAATAATAGAAAATTGGGGTGTACATTAACATTACTTGTTTTATGGGTTTTTAAACACAAAAAATCCTATTTAAAATGTATGATTTTTTTGATCATATTCGCCCTATTTGAAAGTGCAAACGTGCGAAACCTATCGAACGGATACAACTTTTTACACGGTAAGACGAATTTAAAAAATTATAAGATGTTTACCTCCGTGGCACTAACATAAGCATGGAAATATTAATAGGTTGGGCTCAGCTGCCAGATACAATGCCAATCAGATAATATTTAAAAGACTATCAAAGTGATAACAAATGATGACCTGATTTGGAAGCTTCCTGATTTCAGGAAAGGGCTCTCGTATGTGTGCTGTCGGCTCAATAATCAAGAATAACAAAACCAGTAAACATAATTTAACTATCATGTGGGTACCTGGACACAAGAGAATAAAACGGAATATGGCAGGGGACATGTTGAGAAATAGTTGAGTAAAACCCTCTGTGGCCTTGAGAACTTAGCAGAACACCAGCATTCTTGATTCAGCTGCAGAAGGAAGCACATACAAGGTTGCTAGAGCAAACGGTAATTTTGTCTAACAAGGTCATTCTAACTGAACTTAAATTGTAAAGGATAATACATGTTCAAATGAGGGATTTAAACATGTATATGTGCAATATAGAACCAGACATTGACCCCTTAACTACACCATATCAATGTTTTAATTGGAAGAGATGGAAAGCTATAAACACATTCTACGTGACTGCTATGCAATAGCGATTAAGAGGTTGAAGATTTTTTTGCAAATTACTCCTAAAACCAATAGAAATAAGAGGTACTTCTATAAGGTCAATTATGAAGTTCATTAAAGAACATAAATCTGAAGTTGAATTTAGAAACAGCACACGGATGTACGAGGGCATAAGCAGCCACTATGTACAATAGTCTGACGAGAATAAATCGCTCGGCACAATAATAATTATAATAATATGTCAGATTTCCTAAATATATAATTTCAAGTTTATTATAATGAAAACAAAAACATTAAAACAAATGAAATCATTATTATGATGTCTATGAGTTTGATATTACGTCTACACGATAGCCATAACTCAAATGAATGTCAAATTGTTTTATGTTTACCTATAAAGTCAAAACTCAATTCAACGTCAAATTGTTTGACAACATGTTTACTTATAAAGTTAAGTGTAAAACAACCCAGATTTTTTACTGAATATACTGGCATATATGATTTTTTTTATTTCTGCATTGTAGAGTGTCCACGTTAAATTTAAAGTAAATCGGCATTCATTAGAATTAAATAATCATATAAAAACTAATATAACTCATATTACTAGATAAAAGGTTATCTACGAATATAAGCGTATGGGATGTAGTTGTTTCCATTAAAGTGAATCCAGTTCGATGAGATATAAATTATAAATACTGTTAAGTAAAAAAGAATACTGGATAATTCTTTCTTTTTGTCAATCATAAAATTCATTTTTCCCATTGCATAATGATCAACTGTATGACATCTTTTCAAGAGTTATCAAACTATCAGATGTTGGAGTTAAAGTAATAAAGAAACAAAAAAAAAGAGAAAGAAGAAAACTGTTCTATGAACACTGTCTGATGAGAAGTAAATTTTATAACTGTGTTCGCTTACCAGTAAATTTTGCTTTTTGTTCATAAAGTAAGTCACTATTACAAATAAAAATTTATAAGTTCACATATAAATTTAGTCAAACTAATACATACATCAAAGCTAACTATGGTTTAAACGTAGCATATTTACAGTCTTCACGGTTGAGTAAATTTTACCCTCAAAAGCATTAGCAATACATAATGTTCTCAATTTATATAACTCTCAGAAACCACAACTCTGTTTAACTGATGTTCATCTGACCAAAGTCAACCTTAGGCGGTAGGTAACTAAGTGCTTACGGTGGCAAACCAAATGAATTACAACAAAAACCAGCTTTGGTCTACCCCGGGTGGCACGTATTGGGAGGAGGGCGGCAAATACTTTACACTTTTGGGGAGAGTAAAACAAAAATAAATTCAATGACATTTTTTATGCTTCAACCACGAATTAGGTTAGGTTGTAGTGGCAGTCCCACAGGGGAACACACTTAGGCCGAGCATTGGCCCTTTGTCACCACGAATTAAAGTTTATTAGGATCAATGACACTTATAATAGAAGACAAACGAGACAAAAACGGTTTTACTAGAGAGAGTGGAGTCAAATGCCATCAAAGAAATCTACATTCAACTTTACTTTAAGTTACTTCAATAATTATAAGTCAATATAATAACAAAATCATTGAAAATCAATTGAGTTTTGCTATTGTTTAATGTGGCAGTGGCATCGACGTAATATCAAATGTACGGTACATATAACAAATAGTTTTAATGTGGTCATATTCATTTGATTAGGAATAAAAAACTTGAAATCATTGATTTTGAAGCATCTGTCATGTCAACATTACTATTAAAATGTGACACTGCGTCTCACCCCACTCGTACGCACGGCTGCTATACTTTCCTATTAGGCTTCATTCTATCGTTTCTAAAATCAACATTAGATTTTTAGTTCTTTAATGAACTTCATAATTGTCCTCAGAGGAGTATCTCTCACTTTGTGTGAGATTACTAAAAAGTAATTTTCCTAGGTTTTTCCAGTTTAGTTTTTCAACTAAAATGACCCTTATTTTATTTTATTTTCAATGATTTTTACTTAAAGGTTTTTGCTTTTTCATCTGAGTTATAAGTGTTCTTAATTCAAAAGTCATTGGAAAATACAGCTAAATCTCACAATGGCGGTCCATTACAGTCCTCTTTAGGCTTGCTGATCTATCCCGAAATATCAGAGGAACCTAATTCAAAATTATTTAACCGTTAAAAATGTACATATTATGGAATGAGTATCTGGAACCATTAAAACTTGTTCAGATGTACAATATTTCACAATAAGAATTTGAAAAAAAAACTGCATTAAGCATGCTTGACAATTTTAAGACAGCGCTACGTCGTCTTTTTTAAATTTTATAGAAAGCCATTCTATCATTCTAATGAAAATTCTAAACCGACAAAAAATGACGCACTGAATCATATTTGTCATTTTTCTGGTCATATAATTAAAATCGAACATTTGAACCTATAACTTACTAAACATTTTATAACAAAGTAGGCTTCATAAAGATATTGTTACTTTTTTTATGATTTCTATCTTCACATATGGTTTTTAAAAACGATTCCTAGGGATCTTGCATTCTTGTGCCTTACGTCGTTAGTTTAATACCTTTGACCAAGAGTCCATGTAATCCTTCAAAAGTTCGATACGACTTGTGAAAAATGAGGCTATCAGACGGCAGTCATGACCTTATACTGATCTTTTACATCTTTCCATAAATATTGCTTGTAAGTCAACAGCCAATACGAAACTTCATGTTTCTTCAAAAGTGACAAAAACGAAAAAGTTCCTTTCCCATGCCCCAATATTAAAAATCATAATAAAGGTTTTCGGTACATAATAGATGTCAATATGTATACATGTACGCTGTTGTTAGATAACCATCCTTCACCCAGAAGGGCATCATAAACATGTTTCCTTTTATACTTATAAGAATTAAATCTTCTGCCAAATCAAATAAAGTTATTATACAATCTTTAAATTTGTCGTATTCATTACTTAACTAACCCTCAGTGTGACTCGATTTTCGATAGAGAAAATTTAAGTCAAGGTAAAAAAAATCCAACTAGTAGAGTTATCTGTTATTCCAACTTAAGTTTTCATTTTATAGAGCTATATTGCCTCTTGCAGTAACCACAATCCCTTGATTTCTCTTTAATAATGTCAATTTTGGGTGGAATTATTAGCAAAGTTTCATTTTTTTTAAACTTAGTTGCGATTTAACATTTTCTGAAATCATAAAAAGTACCACAATATATCCATTTCCGTCCTTGTAGTTTCAACCAAAATGTATTCACCTCATCTATCAAAAGGTCAAATATTTGGGAATAACTTCATTATGATCCGTCAAACGGTGTGATCTATCTATATCGTATCCACAATCTATCAGAATAAATTATCTTAAGTCAAAAATTTCATATTTAACTGTAAAACTGGGTTTTTCATGATGTGTCCCGGTAAGGCTGATGTTAGATTCACAGTAATAATAATATCAATTCATAATTAAGACATTTCGTCACTATGGAGATAGTAGTTTAGGAGAAAAACAATGTTTACAATAAAATTTTATCAAACTAATGCAATAATTTAATCAAGTGACTAACGCAATAGTGCCTTCCCCCCTCCCCCAAATAGGATACATCTATTCATATAGGACCCATGACTACGTGACATGAATTTGATCCATCAAACGGTTGGCCTGTAGCGTGCCCCACAACCTTCAGGACATGTACTCGTACACACACCTTCTACCCATACACACGTAGACATCATTAAAAAAAAAAACGTCACAAATGGACTTAGAGACCTCAAAAAATGTCAATCCGTCAAAATCTTCACATCGAGATTTCCTTATTGTCTCTACACTTATAGTACAATAGAAAAAACTTCAACAATGGAAATAAGGAACTTCAAACGTGGAAAACTGATAAAATATTCACACTGATATCTATGTTACTAGTATATCTAGTACAAATTAAAATATCGCTGAAAAGTTAAGAGACATTTCAAATATCAAATGGGATCTTATTGAAATTTCAAATTAAAGTCAGTCCTAGTAACTTATAATTTTCCATTTTAATGATAATTTTAAGTGATATTACAAATTTTGATTGCCTATTTGGAATTTTATCTTTCAACGGCTGAAACATTAATAAAGCCTGGCATTATTATATTGCCATATTAATATTTTACGCATGAACAAGCACTGAATCTCAAGATCTCGAACAGTTTTTTTTTTAATCTACTCAAGTATGGTATAATAAAACATGTAACAAAGATATTAAAAAAAGAATGGCCTGGGTTATTCTCATTTCAATTTTTTGCCAAGGAAAAACTATCTTCTGTCAAAACAAAAAGGTCAATATCGAAACGTAAATATATCGTACTTAATATCTGCAAATTCCTTTTTTTAATAGATAATATAACCACTCTTATCAAAATATCATTATAATGAAAAACTGAATTTTAGTTAAATATATGGAGTTGAATTACCATGATACAACTACTGACTCAAAAACAATAACTCTTTTTAAAAACGAGGTTTTCAATAATTAATGGATATGCCAAGACAAAAGCACAGATACAAATGGTTCAAAAACAGTGGGTTTCATGGTATATAAATGTTTGCATGAATATGAATTAAGTTTTGAAGTTTGCTTTAAACACTTAAAAGCAAATATTTCGAAAATATTTGCTTTTTTTCCTCTTTTCATTCAAACAAATACCCTATCTACATTCAAAAGACAGTCCTATTACTTTGTTATTGGCGCTACATGAAATTAGAGTTTTAGATATTAGGGTTTCCTATAACGACATCTGCAGGCGGACTGAAACTTTTGTTATTGAAAGTTTCGTGATCTGGCACAACAATAAAATATTCAAATTCTTTAGCTGGAGGAAGTCTTCATCTGACATAGTCTGAGGTATAATGAATATGCAAGTACTCTAAAACCTGTGAGGGTTTTCTATAATAATGTTGCGTGACAGGCATTGTTAAATAATGTCCTGTGTTGTACAATAATCCAATAATGTCCATGTAATTATAACATCCATGTATAGTAATGCAATGTATATATCATCCATGCAATAAGTGAACATTAAAAAAAATCGCATTCTATACACAAAGTACTCATTAGGTACGTGCTCCAGCAAGTTAAAATAAGAGAGTATAAGCAGCCTAATGTATGCAGTGTGGTAGGTAAACCACATCAATAAAATTGTCCATACTCTACTCGGCAGCTTCCAATCAAATGTGGCTATTAAAAAAACAGCAACTGACCATTTTACTTCACTGTCAAATAAAATTATACATGTTACAAAGGATTTCTCATGAATCTATAAAAGTATGAATCTTTGCAGATTGTTCAAACTGGACCATCACACAAGAAGTGTAAAATCTATCTCAAACGGGGATTCTTAATTTGCGATCCAATACCCCATGATATAATATGCTGCCCCTCATAGCGGATGTGGCTATTTTACATTTCAATCTGACTTTTATAGTAAACACAGTTTACTATGAGGTGAGTGAAAATCTCGCCTCATCTTTCGAAATGAAGCAGTATCTATAACAAACAATATACTAATTAGCTAGCCTGTATATAGAACTGCTACACTGTTCTGCTTTTTAGCTTTCTCCTATTCTTGGCATCCAATATTAAACATGAAAACTTACAAGTTACAATGCAAACCCAGTAAAAAATATCTTTAAAGCAAAAATGAAAAAAAAAACAAGACTTTCAATTCCGAATTATTAAAACAAAAATTACTTTTAACAAAAATAAGTAAAATAAAGATTTTCATTCTTCAAAATTGCACTGGAAAAATATTAACTTAAATAATAACAATGGAAATTAAAAAAAACATTTCAAAAGAACAAGTCCAGAATTCTGATAGCCCTACTTTTCTTAAGAAGTATTTTAACTTAAATAACAAGATCGACAGGCATACATAATACGGAAATAAAATAAAAAAGATAATTATAAATTGTAAAATTTACCACAAAACCCTATTTCAAAAATCGCTTAAAAGAAAATATCGAAAGTGTATGACCGACTACTGACTTATACTAAACAAATAAATTAACTGAAGAAACATTCTTGATGTAGCACAATTAACAAAATAAAAGTAAAAACTACACATCAAGTTTCAGATTTCCCTCAAACGATTAAATAAAAGGTAGACTCATCTAAAGAAGTTAGATATATTTTAAAACTCTTTATACGGATATTACCTATATAAAATGTCAATTCCTAACATATCGCTTCATGAATAATTGTAGGATACAAGATCGAAAAAAATAAATCAATAAAAACAGAAAATAAAGGTAACAACAAAAACTTGTAAGGAAAAAAATAATACTGACTTTTCCTAGTAAACAATCCCGCGTAAACAAACAAAAATCAAATGAAAAAAATTAACTTTCGAGACATTATACTTTCTTTAAACTGAAGCTTAGCTTCTGTGAGTAAGGAAATTTCTATTTATTCACATGGAATAACACGTAACTTTCAAGTAGTAAGCATTTTAATGTCAAACTAGACATTTGACATTCTTATCATTTCTTTACTATCAGTTTTGCTTTCAAAGTATAGGCAAGAAAAATAATCTAAGCATTCTGTATTTTTTTTTGGTACTTATAAACTAAGAAACTTAACTATAATTGAACTATGTTAATAACATTTTAAGATTATGCAAAGAGACTTTTTTATAATAAATGTTTCCAGCTTATCAGTACTCAGTTCAGACGATAAAAACTTGCTCTGTAAGAATACCTGCGTCACTGAAAGGTGAATTTCAAACTTAGTAGAGCTGCCACTCTCTGTTCTACACGTTTGCAGTTTTAAATGATCTCACAAGAGAAAAACGTTTTAATCAAAGGTTTAGCAGAATGCATTTTGTGCTCAACCAAAATTAATGCATAATTTTGTAGTATATTATAATCTCCTTTATAATATCTGTATAAAGAGTTTTAAAATATATCTAACTTCTTTAGATGAGTCTACCTTTTATTTAATCGTTTCAGAGAAATCTGAAACTTGATTTGTAGGCATTATATGCAGTCAAGAAATGGTAATTATTATAATTGTGTACCAGAATCCGTAGTACACGAAATTAGGTTTAAAATATTGTATTACTCCACTGTTTTTAGAATGAATAAAACATTTTAATTATTTTTATTTGTAATATGAAAATGTTAATAGTTTTTAATTTGAATAATTTCTACTTATTAAAAAGATGCATTAGATTTTAAATAACAATTACTAACGAAATAAAATAACAATTGGAATAATTGAATAGAGTTGAATCTGCTTTGAATCAAGTGATCTAAAAGCAAACTAATTTAACTGAATCTGTTGAAGTTTTGAAAGGGGAAGAAATCACTTTTTGCCAAGAGTTCTCCTTGAAAAACATTAAAAAGAAATGGATTAAATTAAATCTTGTGTATAAAAATTATAAGAGCCTATTTCATATGATATAAAGTACCATAAAAACATTGAATTTGTATTATTAATTAAAATTTTTATTTTTAATTTAATTTCTTCATGTAACTTCATTGTTTGAAAATGTAGTATTTTAATAAACATGCACGTTCTTGAAATTATCGTCTTCCTGAACTTTGAACTATCATCATATTCTGAACTTAACTATTAAAGAATGTTTCCTAATAATTTTGATTGATAATTAACTGGCTCTATATTCGGTCAAGCATTTATACCAGATAATAATTGTTCCACAGAGTTATGATAGGAAAAAACGTTACTGTTATTTTTTAAAAATATGGCAAATTTCAGTTGATCAGAATTGAATCTAAAATTATTTACTTTTAATTTCAAAATTGTATGTAATTTATAATATGTTTGTAAGTATTATAATTTTTTTAAGCTGAGCTTAGCATTGATCATATTTTTAGATGAAGAATATTGTCATAAAAATTCTCTTAGATATTCAGTTAACTCTCAGCAGAAATATAAATGTTCGTCGTTATAATCACGAATTAGGTTAATAGAAAACCATACATTTGTGTATTATATTGTAATACAATATCGTTACTTGTGTATTGCAACGGGGAAAATTATAACTTTTACTAGGTTTATCTGTAGTATGAGGGGGTGGAGAATATCGGGTTTCGTCGTAGGTCCCACACAGCAGTGTGCTATTTCATTTAACGTACTCGTAATCATCTCGAACCTCTTTTAAGTCGTTCATTGTCTCAAACCCTTATAGCTTCTCTGGCGTTTCGGTTAAGGGAAGGTGTATTTCCTGAGGGATTTCTGTTCTACAATATGGGTCCATTCTTAACTTGCGTAAATGGTGGTTTTCTATTAATGTTACTTTCTTATTTAGTTAAACAGTTCAATTGTGGATGGTAGTTGAACGTGCTAGGAGTGATGAAAGGGTAGTGAGGTAGAAAAAAAAAATCAAGGGACCGGGGTATTACGAAAGATACCGTGTTATTTTGTTCTACTCATAGAGCTGTTGGGAAAGCAGTATTGGGCGACTCATGGCTGACCAATCTCTACACTTGTAGGGGCTAGAAATCTAACATAAAATAATATACGTATATAAAATCCAACATGGTACACAATTAAACAATTTTACGGAAACTTTTTAAACTGACACATATTTTTTTGTGCTTATTACACTTAGAGTGAAAAGAATAAAATACCCTTCCCTTTGCTCTTTGTAAGAGTACTGCATATACTACACTATCACGTCTGAGATAAACTGCGTACTAACAGTTCTAACACTGGTTGCTAGAATGGTAGAGCAGTTTTTATAAAAATGGTTTCCCCCACAAACTTAGGGATAGACACTATCATCATGGTAATAATGACATAATTTACAAGTATATGAAATACTGTTACATCGAGTGTTTAATCAATTTGATATTTATTTGAAATAGGATCTTGCAGTTCCTCAGTGACTACCCACCAAGCCACAGGTTGAACTATTCATTTCAATTTACCAAAAATATAATCCCTATAAAGTAGAACATTCTTTTTTCTCTTTACACTAATACTTTGAATATAATATGCAATAACTTTATCTATTTCTTCATATGATAATGAAAACACCATAACGAGTTTAATAGACGGATTATTCCAATGAAATTATCCAACGTTCATTAAAAGAAGTACACAGTACCTTTTGTAATAACTGTATATGATTCATATTTAAAAAGTATCCATTTATAATTTTAACTATTTCTGTGTTGCGTTCTTTGTTTAATGATTTTGATAAAATACCTCCAAACAAGTTAAATATTACTTATCTGTTGGGACGTATTTTACATGGGGCCAAAGTATTTTTCATGCATAATTTGAAAAGTACAACGTATTATACTAACTTATTACATCAATCAGTAACAGTTGCACTGACGCTACCACTAAAATTTTATAACACACATGAAATATCCAATTTCTACTATCCTAACATTGATGAAGTCTTAACAGCCAAACATGAACCAAGAATGAGATTTAAAAAATTACTCCAACACCTAAATTATAGGAAAATAATACATGTACTGCCGTTAATAATTTTAACAAAGCCAATTTGTTAATATTAATATTACCTTTAAATTTGTCACATCATCGTCATGGCTGAGTTTGGCTGGCTGCGACCAATGAGAGAGTCTTAATGATTTAAAATGAATCTTTATTTTTTTTTTTACTTTTACTATTTAAAATTAGTAAGAATTTTACTACATAATGGAAAGATTATTATATTAGCGTAACAAGATTTCACAATAAACACATGAAATAAAAATCACCGTCCAAACCACAGTAAGAAATAAGATGAAAGACTAAGATGGTTCATCCGTAACAAGTGGTCTTCGTTAGAGTTAAATCTCAACTGAGATTCCAACTCAAATCAGTTAAAATCTGACGAAGACTGCTTGTTACCGTTGAAAGATCCGTGTCTTTCTTCTCATTTTTTATGTGGTTTGGATCTTTATATTAGCATTTGACACAATTTAATGAAACTGTAGAGGTTCTACACCCCTACTTCAGGGGAACTGACCAGAGTTAGGGACATGGAAATTAAAATCGTGTCAACAATATTATCATTTAAAAATGAATTCTAGCAATAATGAGACAAACTTAACCACTCTAAATTTTAACTCTAAAATCCAATGTTATCAGTTGATTAAGTAAATAAATTATGAAACTAGATTTTGACTCTTTCGACGCTTATTTTTTACTTAAGATTTTTTGATTAACTTGAAAAATGAAGCTACAATAAAAAGTTTAGGACATTAATCAAAAAGAACCTAACTTAAAATCTAGACTTTTTGGAATGCGAGGAGCTCTTCCATCCAAATCATCCTTTTATGTGATTTGATACTTTACAATTATGTATTTCAAGGCTATTTTAACATTTTTAAAAAAATAAAAACCTGATAGAACGCCCATTAATTTAAATTATTAAGTTCGTTAATTATTTTAAATAAAGTAAACTCTTATTAAACAATAAAAATCTTAAAAGACTCTAGAATAGAGGATGAATAATTTATTAACGATACAATGTAATTTCTTTACAAATGCGATATAAATAAAGCTACAAATGACTCTGAAATATTTACATGCTTAATACATTATATACATCAATACAAAAGAATACTGGATGACTTGCTGATATGGAATTCTTGATTAACATCATCATTTAACTTTAAACTAAATACTGCTATTAATAAGATCAGTGATGTCATTCAAAAGGAACTGATAAACGAAATGAGCTTTTTTTCGCTCAATTAGCTGTTGGACGTTTTGCGGTTTGTTTCTCAATTTACTTCTTGGTGTTTCTCTTAAAAAAACACTACCAAAAAGAGATGCTGAAAAAAAGGTAAAGAAATTTTCAGCATTGTTAATTACTTCATAATGAAAGAATAAAATGTTAAGAAATTAGTAATATAGATAACTTAAACAAAAACATATTTAGCAATAGAGTATGTGGTACTGCATCTATAGCTATTACAACCCTTTGATAAGATGTTCTCTAAACCGTTCACTGATATTACAAAACAGGTTAAACGGAATAATGAAACACAAGAGAAATAATGACGGCAAGAGAAAGAGAGAGAGAGAGAGAGAGAGAGAGAGAGAGAGAGAGAGAGAGAGAGAGATAAATTCCAGATGGCTTATCACATGCTAGTCATCTGAATGTCAAAATTATCTTGCCTCTCTTGAGCCATCTGGAATTGCTGTATGCCTAGTCCTTACCTAGCCTTACATATAATTACTTAGCCTTCTTTTGACGATAGAAAGTTTCAAATATAGAAATGGGCTGTACCAGATACTTCTGCTAAAAAGCAATGAAAATTCAATTCTATATTCTGGCTCAGCAAACCCATATAAAAACTATCACACTGACTCGGGTCAAGTCTGTGGACACAATTTCCAGAAATACAGAAATCTTGGGATTTACAGGGTAGGTTTAATTTTTAGAGTAAGAAGTCTATTCAGGATTAGGTTTAATTATGAGGAATGCCTGATAGTTACGTTCCCCACACTACTGCATCTAATTAACCTAATCAGGAAGCTTGAGACAAAAAGGGAAAAAATACACCGAATGTGAGAAGGTTTTCAGTAGAAAATGTATAGGGGTCCATTGAAAATTGAAGAAGAAGAAAAAGAGAAGAAGAAGAAGAAGAAAAAGAAGATGTAGTCGAGAGAGAGGATAAGAAAAATCTCCTAAAAGATACAGCTAAACCTATCAACCTATTAATATAATTATAAGGAAAGCAACAATCCAGTGAATTCATCTTTTAACTGGTTAATGTATTTGTGATCAAATAAACAACTGCAAATTTTTACGTTCGCAAATGGAGAGAGATCTAGGAATGGTCTTCATATCATGAGGTGCATGACAGCTTGAAAATGACACAGTTGGGCGGGCAATTGTAGGTTTCCTACAGTCAGATGGGGAAAAGGAACCATTATTAAAACTGTCCCTAATGTCAAGGAATGAGATGACAATATCAGACACCTGATAGGAAAAGATAATACAGGAACAGGAATAGGTTTAACTCTTGTTTACTATGGAGACAAATGAAAAAAATGTCATCACTGTATCGGGTGTAAATAATTGTAAGGAGATTGTCAGAAACAAGTTTGCAAAGTAGGTTGCCATTATTGAAGGAGGATCCACAAAGCAGTTACCCTTATTTGGAGGTAATAACTACCCTCAAACAGAAAGTAATTATGCTTAAGAACTAATTCAGCTAGAGTGGCAACAATGTTAGTAGAAGGATTGAAAGGGGGAGCTTTCAGTATAATAAAAAACCCGAGAGCATTTGAACCCTCAGAGTGGGTGTCCCAAAAAAATATATACACTCTTTAAATAATTGCAATTGAGGTATGCATTATAATTCGTTTTATTTTAAACATGTAAAAGAATTTACGATTTGTCACCGCTTCTCCTCAAACTGTAGTCCTTTCTGGTCCAGACACTGTTGATAGCATGGAGAGTGTCACAATAAAATAGTAAAAATTTTAGCTACTGATAACTGTTTTTTTTTTGTTTTTGGTTGTAAAACCGTTGCAAGTGGAAAAGTACGCATTTTTTTTGAGACACCCTCCACAATATCGGTAATGTTTGGATCAAAACGGACAACAGCTTGATAACAGGTGGTGACAAAACAATAGAATGATGCTTGTAAATTCTTTTCTATGCTTAAAATAAAACGAATTACAATAAACACCTGAATTACAATTATTTAAAATATGTGTACAATTGTTTGGGACATCCTATATTAAAATATAGAAGCACTGAATAAAAAAAAAATGAAAAATTATGTAAGAAACACGTATAAAAATAATAATAAGAAAGTTATTCTATCAACTAAAAATATGTATAACACTATTTGTCTTTATCAAGGTTTGGCCAAGTGTCAAACAATAAAACACCTTTAAGCCAACTCTATAATTGCAGACATCTTCAGGGCTTGGGATTTTTCAATAACAAAAAAAAAGTTATTTTTTTTTACTTTTTTTTTTAGAAAAATACTAAGCTCTGAAGATGACTGCAAATATAGGCGAAAAGTAAACTTAAAAGTATTTTATTGTTTGACCCTCAACCAAACCTCGAAAAGAAAAAAATGTTGAATATATGAGATCGAGATAAGAAAACAATGGATATTTAAGAAGATTTCACAATGAATATGTGAAATAAAAATCTACGTCCAAACCACGTAAGAAATCAGAAAAAAAATAATATATTTCAACTCTAGCATGCGGTCTTCGTCAGAATCAAAATTGATACTGAGTAGCAGTCAAACATTATTAGTATCAGTTAAAAGATCTTGGTAATTTTTCTATTTTCTTACTGGGGATTAGACGTGTATTTAACTAGAAATCTTTAACAACTTCTCTTCTGATTTTTTCTTGACGATCAACTGTCATTCGAAATATTATCTTAGAAAGCGCTTTGATCTCTACTATGTTGTATGCATTTTAGTTTTGTAAAGTTCAGTTGGACCACCTTTTCCGATTTTATAGTGCACATATCATATATTGAAAGAGACAGACAGATAAAAACTAATATACTACGATCATTATTTTACCAATTGTTTTCGCATCCAATAAGTTATCACTTGAATGTGACAGAAGTTCTTGAAGAAAAAGACATAAATAAACAAAGATGTTACGACTGGATACAGGTAACTTATGAATGATCTGGAAAATAAACAGAAAAACTTATTACATAAAAAAAATACTAGTAAATACAAAAGTATGTCAATTTTGGTAGCAAGTTCCTTGAATGAGTACATTATTAAATATATAGCTTTATAGAGCAGATAATTGATTATTAATTAGACTTTAAATAATTAAAAATAAAGTTTTCTCCATCACTCTACACAGTACATTATATTTCCAATAATGTGAATTTTTCAACTACTCATTAGAACATAAATAATCTTATGTTTAATTTTCCCACTTATGCAAGTAACCTAGGATGTCTCTAACAGCGTTTCCTATGGTTTGCACAGTAGTAACTTACCCATCGCCATCAACGCTAACTCATAGGGACTTAGATTCAATTTCCTTGTACAGTCCGTCTCAAGTTCCTGATTTTAATCCTCTTGTTCCATCAAAGTTCTAGAAGAAGCACATATTTACCTTCTTAAAGTGCCTTCTAATCCTGGTCTTAATTTGTTTTTGTCCCCATATTTACAATCGCAATAAATAAAGTAACTACATAATTAAAATAATTACGTAATTTGAATTCAATTTTATGTTATTAATTTAACTAAATATAAAACTTAAAAAAAATGTAGGTTTAATCAGCAAAAATTAAAATTAATATCGTTGAATCATGCATACATGATATTTTTAACAATACAAGTCCAGAAATAAATGTTATATGACCTGTTTACACCCAGTATAGGAATTGACTGTGAGACACTCCTGGTGTCGATTATAAGGAATGACTGGTTCAGAAGTTGACTCGAGGAAAAGTAAAAGAGCCTCGGCTACTGAGTGAACACTGCCAGCTGGATGGTATCGTTAAGAAAAATAACATGATTTAAGACAAATCATAGATCACTATTTAGAAAGTTTGGGAAACATCAGAGATAAAAGTAACAATAGTTGGTAAGATAATAGTTAGATCCATCTATATTTACTCATGTTTAAAAAGACATTTAGAAGTACAGACACTACTCATGTTGACAAAATATGAAAATATACTATTATTTATTCTAATTTTTTTTTCAAATATTAGAATTTTTGAAAGGCAACATAATAGTCCGTATTACACCATAACCACCATCTCAATTTCACTCATAAAACTAATATCAATCCCTTTTGTTCTTACTCAGGATACATTATATTGATCTTAAAAAAATATCTTCTTCCAGTTATTATTCTATCTTTTTCTCTCTTAATGTATGATAATCATTACCTTCCTTTTAAGCCATACATGATTCTTATTTCATTCGAATTCACTATTTTCAACATAACATGCCATCTCTTTAATAAAAATATTTCCCTATCACTCTAAACCATCTCTCCTTCTATCGCTTTTAACTAGATCTCTCTCCCTCTATTACAGTATGTGAATTCATTAATTAATTTCATAATAGCACAGAAACAGACAGCCAACAAATTTTTGGGCATTAATAAACAACGATTTTACACCAAAACTAACTGGAATACAAGATACACTTATTTTGAAAAGATAAACAGTTTCGAAATATCATTAATATTGTTCTTAATGTCAGTAGGGTTTGACTTCAATAACTAATAAATATCATTATCGGATAACAAAGATTCCTTTTTAAATTATAATCAACCATATCAAAAAAAAAAGTACATCACCTGGTATATCAGTCTTTTCTTTTAGGATACTCAACTGTTAACTTAGGGTTTTCTCTTAAAAATTGATAACAGAAATTAAAAACAAAACATTTCCAGTAGTCAGACACTTGCAATAAAATTCCTTTTATCATTTTACAACAATCAGTGAAAAGTTGTTTACTTTTGTTGATTTTAAAACACTTGCAGTCAGAACTAATCACAATTAACATCATGGTAATCATAGTAATTAGTCATTCATAATATTAGTTAAAAACTCTTTATAAAATTATTTAAAACCTACTTTTGTATGTTTATGCACAGAAAAGTTGTGGAGGCCATAATCTGAGCACATTGTCTTTACTGATCAAAATAATAATTCTACGAATTAACTTAAAATACTAACTACCTTAAATATAGTGTACTGGAAGTTTTCGTATCAGATATATATCAAAGAATGAGTTTAAATGTTTGATTAATTTGTTTCAAACAAAAATATTTCAATGAAAAATTTGAAGGATACGCAATGACTGCTGAGAGCCGTAGTCGAGCCAATTACGGATAAGAATGATTTCCGAGTGCAAGCCGGGATGTTCAAACAGATTCCTCTGTTTAAGTGCGTGTCGATACAAGTGGTCCACTAGCAGCCACACTTCTCTTGGTATTGAATAGTTCGTGATCATGTCTTCTGTTCTCCGTCTATTTTCCTGAAATTCAAAACAAAAAAAGAGAATGATTTTAGCATAACTACCTAGTACACTATATATAAATATATATATATATCGCCAAGAGCACGTGCTCTTCAAATTTTGTCATTTTGGGGATTACTGCAGAGTAATGTTTAAATATACTATAGTTTCTCATTAATAACATTCTCAGAACCAGGCTTCGTTAACAAATTATGAGAATCACAGCAACATAATTTGATGCACTTAACATTGCTCTTCATAAGATAAGCAAATGTGTATGTACATTTTTTACCCCCATGATCAATTTTTAGTCAGTAATAATGCGAAAGAAATTAGTTCTTCAGGCACTACAAAATCATTTATTTAGTATTGACTCATTTTGAGAAAAGTCTAATTAAAGTGTTCATATACAAATGTTTGATAAAAACAACGCGTTTCAAACACGCAGAGTTTATCCTCACATTACTTCTAAAATAAAAATAAACCAGAGGGTACTGACTGAACTCCATGATAGTCAATGGAAATCTGAAGACACAGAAAGAGAAATAAAGGAATCCATCTGAGATGTATACCATATGACACCAACCTACAGACAAAGTAGGTAGACATCACATAAAATCTAATGTAGGGTAAAAAGAGGTTCAAGAACCCCTTTCTCTTAGTTGTATAAATAAATTGTCGTGCGCCAATTGCCCTTCGCATTACATAGGCATGACACTCAGATCCTTTCACAAAAGAATAAAAGAACATATACAAGAAGTTAAACAGAAAACCAAATCCCACAACAATAATCAATTCATATCCCATTTTGTCAAACATTTAGCCACCAATAACCACCAATTTGATCCAGACCAAAACATACAAATATCACATAGAAACAATAAATTCAGTGAAATAACTATTTTGGAAGGTTATGAAATTAACAAATTAGTGCGCGATAATTCTTCTGCTTGCCTCAATGAGCAAAAATTTCCAAGCGCACAACTTTTCTTAATTTATTTATAAAAAAAAAAGTTCTATTTTCTCTGTATTGTTATATTTTTAGTTTGTATTTCATTACAGTTCTCTGTGTTATATTTTCATATGTTTTCTACACTTATATTTAAAAAAAATAAACAAATATACCTGCTTTCTAATATGAAACAGAAGTACACCCACTTCCATCTTATTCCCAGTTAGTTGTATCACAGACACTCACCCTTAGGTTCGTACTGTCTTCATTATTTTATTTTGTACTATATTTACTTTGTACTATAGATAACTGTCTGATGACATTGCATTTTTCAGTTAATACCTGAAGAAGAACACTACATGTTCGAAACACGTTGTTTATATGATTAAATTTTATATGTGGAGACTATATCATTAGCCTTTTACCGTACAATGAGTAAACACCACATAGTAACAGATTGCGCTACCTTAGAATTAAAATCTAAAGATAATATGACTCATTTGAACCTATAATTGGCATTGACGTCAGGTTTAATAAATGTAACAGATAATTCAAATTTTACACAAAAGCATCAAGATGTAACCAGAATAAATATATTTATTATTATTATTATTATTAAGATTGGACTGTATACTTATATAAATATTTTGATCATAATTTATAAAAACATAAAAAGCATCTTAACTTTCAGAAACTGCATTAATTAAGTTTTAAGTTCATTACATTTTAATAAAAAACAATAAAATTTATAAAATTTTAATCAATTAATTATGTAATTTTGAAATCCCATTTACCTTGGTACTAGAACACCTATTTGTGATGCCCTTAATTTTTCATTTTTAATAAGCCTGAGGACCCACTTAAGGGATCTATTACAATATGACACACACATTGGTATGATACTAAATACGGTGGTGGTGGGGCCACACGCAACTCAACCGCCTTTGATAGTTGCTGTTCTGGTTTACTTTTGTTGAGTGGCTTGTTTATTCAGTCGATGTACACGAATAAAAACTTGACGTGACAACCTCTACTTTATTAAATTAAATTTAAACTTCATTAAATGCTCTACTCTGTCTTACCGTGTATCTAATCTCGTTTTGCCCGAAATAAAGAAAAATTAATGATTTACTCTTCATAAACAAAATACTGTTTTTTATAAAACATTTGTGAAACAAATGAAACCCAAGCAGTATATCATATAAACACCTGCATATGTCAAATCAAATATTAAAACTAATTTTCAAAATATCAATTTTTAAAGTATACAAATCAACCTCAATGTAAACATGAGTGTTTTGTATTATTTTATACTTACCAAGTCCTTCAATCTAGCAATGGGCATTTCTTTTATAGGAACGTTTACATACAGCAGTGCATCAATTGAAAATCCAAAACAACTATGCTCATAATTTCCTAAAAAACATAATTCATATTTCAAATAAAATAACATCACTCCTCAAAAACAGAATGCGAATTGGTTTGTTAGCATTAAGTAAAGCCACATTACTGACATGTAACTATCAGCTGTACTGGTAAATACCCATGCAGTGTACATATTGTTAACTTACTCTAATTATAGTAATTGTATGCTGCACTATCATCCCTTTACAAATCAATAATTATTTCACTGATTCCATATAATTTGTTTAATATCATACAGTTTCTTGTTTTCCAATTAAATGTTTGGAGTATGGAATAACATGTGCACTAATGATGGGAAGGTCGAAAAATTGCTGGTTTCTGTTTTCTATAGAGGTAATCAATAAAAAAAATAATTATTTCAAAATTTACCTTATGTACTATAATGGAACTTTCATATGTTATTTGAAATTCTTATAAAACACTACAAAGGTCATCCTACTACAAGTAGGTACTGTTGTCTTCAATCCCATTATAAACCTTAAGTGTCATGTTCAAATATTTCAGAATCAATCTTAAGTTAGGTATGATTAAACTTTTCTGCCATCTAAAAATACTGATATTTTTTTCTGCTATTTCTAGAATCCGTTTTAAATAAGTATGAAATATCAACTTTTTGGTATTAGTTGAAAATAAACATAATGAAATTTTATGGTTCATTATCCGAAACCAGTAATCGAATTAAGACGGCTAGTTCATCCCTTAATGTAAATTATAGAAAGTTCTGTGGTCCTAAAATATGGAAGTTTTTAATTTTATTTAATATAGTGTAATTATTTCGTAAAACTTGAGTATAAAGGAAATAAAAATGTTTTTTTATTTATATTTCTTCCTTGCATACAAGAGAACACTGAACATCAGTCCACAAATTATAATATATGCAGTGTCAAATTGTTCAAAGTAACTTTCTAACCCCAGAGAATGTTATTAAGTGAATTGTACAGAACTATGATTTGGTTGTAATAAGTTACTTGTATGAAATGAATGAAATCTTTCAGTTTTTTTGGGATCCCAGTTTGCAAGTTTTACATGGTGAATGAACTTTTAATATTCACAGATATTCAGCAAAGCTTTTAAATTCTTTTTCAATTGTCTATTAAGATACAGCTACGTGCACACTGTCGGTAATACATTATTAATGTAGTTATTAAAGACAGCAAAGGTCAGGTTAGCCCAGTGGCAACGTGCTTACCTCCGGACTGGTAGGTCCTGGGTTCAATACACACTCTGGCACTTGATTTATTGACGCAGGAGATGAACAAATGTGAGCACGTTGTGTCTTGGTATATGAACATCCACAGGGCAGGTTAGATTGCTAAGGTGGTAGAAGAGAGATTTGCTTCCAACATTAGACAAATGCATTAACCGTTTACATTGAGTCTTAGAAAAAAAAGACATTTAAGTTTTACAAATAGACGGTTTACATATTTCTTGTTGTTATATTTTATACCTGAAGTCTGGATTTGACAATGTTGTTTACTGACATCCAATATATTAAAATCAAACCAATATTTCATTTACAGTGTCTATCCGTTGGAAATGGGTTAGGGAGTTACACGAGACCGATAATAGTTACACTGAAGAAAACTTTGTAATATGTATTCTGAGGACAGTTAGTAACGTAGTGATGAAACATAGCAGAAAAATAGTTCAAAGGAGAACTAGTAACGTGAGAGATGTAACAAGTAATGATCTATGCCTCTTCCACATTCCATAAGAAGTTCTTGTTAAACTTAAGCACAAAGATTGACTCAAAGCCCTCTATAAAGAGGCATCGGCGGGAAAGTTTTGGTCCTAGATGTATGACCTTGGTTCTTTCTAATAGACCTCCGCGACTCCTTGGCCTCACGAGGCATTACTGTTCCAACTACACCTCAACTACCTAGACTGATCCCTGTTAAACAGGGGTTAAAACAGCAAGATACTGTTAACAGAAATGGCAAAAGCAGTGAAAACAAAAACTCTGAAATATTTTTTAAAGTTTGCAAAACTGGAAATATTACATACCAAAAACCAACGTATTAATTAATGATAAGAATACAAAAATTTCATCCAGATGATGAATGTTTTCCTACACGCTAGGAAGCGGTATTAATGGAAATTTATTTTTTTTCCTTTGTACTCAAGTTTTAAAAATTTGAGCACTGGGTTAAATAAAATGAAATGCACGCATATTTTTAGTACAACAGATATTATTCTATAATTTACCTTACGAGATGAATAAGCCGTTGAGGAGAGATAATGAGTAAATGGTACACTGTTATAATACCCATGCATGCAATAAATTTTGCAGTACTAACAAGCTTACACAACCAGAAAGTTGATGTATCTTTGACTGACCAGTGACAGTGATGAATATGTCTTTTCCTCCCTTAAGATGTAACACTAACACATCGTCTAATTTGTACTCTCCGCTGTTCAACTTAAAAGCTGATTTCTTGTCGACGTATATTTCCAGCTTCACTTCAACCTTATCAACTGAAATAAATTTGTTCTTAATTAAACATTCAGCTTTCACAAAAACTAAGTACATTGATAGTTAAAAAAATACTATAACAGCATTATTCGGGTCAGAACGATGGAAGTCAATAACCCATTCAGGTGTGAATCCACTTCCAGTTTGGTCCCAATTAAAAGCAAATTAATAATGTATTATTCATTTAAAATGTTTAAAACATTCTGCTGAATACTATCTTTTCATCACCAAATGCTTCTTAAGTATTGTTGAAAAACATTTTTCTTAAATAATTAACTCCTTGGTACCAGGCACTTTGCTTATAGCACTCCCAGACCTCATTGCTTTTAAGAAGTGTTGTCCTTATCCAACTCAACAATAAGGTTACCCAGATATTTTTGTTTCTTGCTGTGATGCTGTCTGTTTCTCAGCAGAATATACTAAGTGAACATGATTCTGAACCCCCCCCCCCCCCCCTTCCAACTTCAATGTTTTACAAGATAGACTTTATTTGTCATGCCGTTTACTCCTTTTTCAATTAAAAAAAAAAAGAGTAAAAATAAATTGTAAACTTTTCTTTCTTTATTCCAATGAAATTCACTTCTACTTGTGGAACAACGAGAAATAATATACTGGTTTCAATTGGATTCTAACACTTTGTCTACAAACCCTTGCTAAACCGAGAAGCTACTCGATATTAAATTATTAATTTTCTATTCCATTAAATATTAGTTTATTTAAAAATAATAATTTTTATTATTTTTTTCCAATTACCTCTTTTTCAGTTATTCCTAGTTCTTTTTTTGTTTTCATTATGTCCAACTTGCTTATATTCTGAGAGGCTATGTACAGTTGACTTTTATCTTCTCACCGTACCATTTCCTTTCACTGAGTTCGACCGTTAAAAGGGTCGAAATATTGAAAGTGAGTTCTAGTGTCTAGTTTTCATTGCAGTTTCTTCTCTTTTAAAGTATAATCGTATATTATACACATAGCAACGTCTAAAAAATAGCAAGAAATAAGGAAATGTGACTAAGACATTTCAAACCAAAGCAAGTCGTCTTCGTCAAAGTGCCACTCTGACCACTCACACTTATACTGAGTATGAGTGACACTCTTACGAAGAACACTTGTTTTGGCTGAAAGATTCTAGTTACATTTCTACATTTCTTACTGCGATTTAGAAACTCATTTTCATTTCACTTGTTTACTGTGAAATCTTGTTACATATACACAAACATAATACGAAGAGAGATACACAATGTGATAAGCACACTTACAGCCATAATTTATGAAATTTATGTTTTCATAAATTGGACTATCAGTTTACTTATTAATTAAAGAAATTGCAGAAATGACCCCCAAAATACACTAAAGATACATGCATGATGCAAGAAAATATTATGAACACAAAATACGTCATAAGTATTAGTTATTTATTCTTAGCGAGAAATAAATATAATCTTAATTATATCTTATTTAACTTAAATTAACATAGGGGAAATAGTAATCAATACTAGTCTCATAATATAAATTTAACCACATAGAAGAAAAGCACTTTAATAGACACAATCAAATCGATCATTTAAATAAATGGAACTCAAAAGAAAAAAAATTAGCTTACAAGGTTTAATATCGCCCATGTAAGGTTCTATCCGAAGCCACTCCTTGCAGATGGTTTCATCTTCTAACTTCTTTATGAAAGAATATTCAACAAGGCTCTGAAAGTTAGAAATTTAAGAAGTAAATATCAGAACCTTGTTATAGGAGCAACATAGCAGAGTAATACATCAGTTATAGTCATATATCAGGACATATTCTCTACATTGCAATTACTTTTTTCCATTAATTTTTGTGTAAAATGATTGAAGAACATATTTACAAACATGGAGTTGGTCCATTAAATTCTTGACGGACTCCGACACAATGAACATTAAAACAGGCGACTACGACTCCAATTCCATAAAAATATTTATTTCAAATTTTTGGATCCTTACTCTTATTGACTTAAGAGTTTACATTTATCTTTCTCAGTAAATATCACATTACACATTTCAAAAAAAAATCAACCTAATATGTGATATTATAAAGCACTTAACCGTTTTCAAAGAATTAATTGACAAGGTTGAATATGACTTCAAAAAAAATAGTACTATTGTTATAAATCATTAGTATCTGGTTTGATATGTCAGCTATTTAAATTCATTTACTCCACGTAAAGAATAAAGGACCATCTTAACTTGTAAATTTACTTTCATCACTCGACCGGCTCCACCTTTCAGAGTAAAACAGAGAGTTTCAGTGGATTATTCTATCTTTATATCTCCCTATCAATTCATCGTATTCGTTAGCCTATCTATATCATGATACAGATATCTGTAGCATAATATAGATTCTGTAGTCTTTATAGCACATTCGATTACTCTATTTTTAACTATTTAAAAAAAAATGTAGTTTATTGTTAATTTTTTACTATATCCAAATTCTTCATTCATTCTAAAAATTCTTAGCAGCTTCATTCTGAAAGATGGACAAGATCCGAAATAGGAATGAAAAAAGATAAGTTATTTTCGAAATAACTTCTTAATATATATGATTTCTTTAATTAAAAAAAATGTAAACTGAACTGGAAGAACAAACCAGATAGTGTACAATTTTGGAATGATGTCACGATATAAAGATGTCACTGCAATCAATTTGAAGATCTTTGTGATTAGCAACAAATGCTTTAACTTATCATATTGAAACGCTTACAAAGAGAATGCCTTTAGTGCAAAGAGTTTCGAAATTTATTGTGCACAAAGGATTACAAAATTCACAATATTATCTTTACGGTTCAGTGAGCTCCTAAGTCCGTCTACTTGAAATTCTCTCTCTTGACTAGCATGCCAACTACGACTCCACACACTAGATAACTTTTGGGGTAATTTAACTGAAACCTCAAATGTAAAGACTATTGGTTTTAAAAAAATATTTAATAACTAAGAAAATGATCAACACAACCAGGAATTATAATATTAAAAGAGAATAACAAATAATAGAAATGGTATAAATGGCAAAAGTAAGATACAAAGGGTTATAAGAAAACTGAAATCAGTGTAAAAGATAGAAAAAACAATGAAACGTTTTATTATAAGATTAAACTAAGGTAATAAGGTTATATTACATTACAGTAAAATGCGGATAAGTTTATGTTTCAACTTATGGAAATTTAAAAAACTTTTTATCTTAAACTTCTAACTCAGTATTTCTATCATTTTCTGGCTCTTGTTGTTATCTTTAATAATTTGACCAAAAATCAATCAAATTTCCTGCATAGTTATTTTTCTGTAGTAACTCTTTTACCCTTTTCTTATTTTTATGCAGGTAGTAGCATGATCAACTTACTTCTATGACTTTTTTCACCATATTCTTAGACAATTTAATTTCTGTTTCATAGGATGGGTAGAATAATAATTCAGTATTCTTCCAGCACTGATAGGTTTTGTGTACCAATCGGTTAAAATATTATAATTTTCTTCTCTTATAACTTTAATATCGAGGAATGGGAGAATGCCATCTTACTGGGTGAATTTAAGTCGATTACGATATGCATTGGAGTTATATATTATATAACAAAAGTTCGGATTACTTATAGGCACTCGAATATCACCAGTTCTTGCTAACAGAGTAATGGTTGAATTACTAACGTATCGTAAAAGTCTCAAAATAGTAAAAGGCTCAACAATAAACTTCATGAAACTCTATGTCCATGATTTGTTTCTAATAATTGAAAAGAAGTTGAAGATAAACAGTTTTTTAAATTTTCATAAGTTGAAAAAAACTTCTACCTATGAAAAAGGTTTTAAATAAAAACCGAAACGTTAGCATTGAGAGTTTAATTTGAACCTGAAGAACTGACCGAGTCCTGATAAACTTTAGTTATATATTATATATATATATATATATATATATATATATATATATGATTCGTCGAAATGGTGACCAATAGGACAGTAGAGTTTTTAGGTCCATACATGCGGTCCCATTTACCCGCTCCCCAGCGAAGCCTCCGTCATTCCGCCAATGGATATAGAGGTTTCACAGTCCCTCTGTGATACAAGATTATTGGCAGAAAACATAAGCCTCACTTTGCAGTAAACTCCTGTTCCCTTTCTATTTTTGTTTTTTGTGGTGGTTGGGTGGTGGTTTTCTCTATTGTCTGCGACGGATATTGATTTTATTTTAATTGATACTCTCGTTTGTCTTCTATGAAAAGTAGCCTTTGTCTTCATCATGTCAACGGGTGTAGAGGTTGCACAGTTCCTCTTGATTAAAAGATGTTGACACTCGACTCCAACTTCTTCACATAGAGACCTCTTCGAGTTATTGTCACCATTTCTATTGTCACTATTGGTCACCATTTCGACGAATCATATTCCTTTCCCCGGACAACTCATAGCAAACAGTATATAAGGACCAACATCTGGGCCATAACCTGCCTGAAGATAACCAGAGAATTGTTGAAACATGTCGCAGATACCACCACCAGGTCAACAATGCAAAACTTTCCACTTTCAACCATCCATCCTACAATAGCAGTAACAACAATCGAATGAAGAGGGAACATAACAAAACCAATAACTCGAAGGGGTCTCTGTGTGAAGAAGTTGGAGTCGAGTGTCAACATCTTTTAATCAAGAGGAACTGTGCAACCTCTACACCCGTTGACATGATGAAGACAAAGGCTACTTTTCATAGAAGACAAACGAGAGTATCAATTAAAATAAAATCAATATCCGTCGCAGACAATAGAGAAAACCACCACCCAACTACCACAAAAAACAAAAATAGAAAGGGAACAGGAGTTTACTGCAAAGTGAGGCTTATGTTTTCTGCCAATAATCTTGTATCACAGAGGGACTGTGAAACCTCTATATCCATTGGCGGAATGACGGAGGCTTCGCTGGGCAGCGGATAACTGGGACTGCACGCTTGGACCTAAAAACTCTACTCTCCTTTTGGTCACCTTTTCGACGAATCATATATTTTCCCCGGACAACTCATAGCAAACAATATATAAGTATTTCTAAGTTCTAAGCTATTACACTGTGCACTTACAGTTACTTAAGTTAAATGAAATTATTCTAAAGACTTAAAGCGATAATATAGCAACAATAAGTGCATCTATTCAATAATTCGACCTTCCGAGGAAGTCCAAGTTAGCTGTTTCATATTGGAAACAAAAAGCGTTAGTTCCGTATTAGGTGATGTTCAATGGAACAGCTAATGTTATTGTTCGCTGATCTAAAGAACCAATGAAAAGCAAAATCTGGGATTTAGAACAAATTCAGTAATATCTCCTATGTGTGTTGCAAATTCTCCTAGGGTTTGTACTTAGTACTTAGGTCCTTAGTAAGAGTCCCATTGGCAATAAAAACACAGTAATGCATCAATTTAGTCAATTATAAATTCCAATTGTATAATTTTAGTCAAAATAATCAATTGTAAATTAAGTATTCTAATATTTTTAATCTAAGATAACATAATAACCATCACCATAAACAACAGCATATAAAATAAAGTTATTAGAAAATGTGATGTTGAAATCCCACTCACATGGCCTGTATTAGTTATTGTCAAATCTCTTGCTTGAGGCTCCATGAACTTCAATGTGCCAAACACAATTTCAGTTGCATCCACAGACACCTGAGGAAGGCCATCATTTTCTATTTTATCCAATTTCTTCATTACTTCTTCATAAACTTTTCTATATTTTGCTCTATCAATAACCTTTATCTGAAAAAAAATGTTCAAAGCACAAAATGAAATGAAAAAAAAGACTAAGATCTTTCAACCATAACATATTATTATATATGTATATAAAGAGTTGTTTAACATACAATAATAAACAAATTCTTTATACTTATAAATTTTCTTCATTTTAACCCTGACTCTTGATTGTTTATGAAATGGTTTAATAACTTAAAATAACTTTTTTGTCGGTTTGCTGCAGATGCTATTGAAGAGTGGCACCACTGAATGAGAAAGACTGAAAGCCATTATGTAAGACTGAGCTGAAATGTATATCTGCTCTCTAATGAAGATACTAAAATAATGTTTACATAAGCCACTTACAATAATCATGAAAACATATGAAAGATTTTTTAATACGAGGGTCGTCCAGAAAATAAGTTCCGTTTTGGTCTGTAGGGCGGTAGGAGTGGTTTTTGCCAAATCCGGCAACACCGCTCGAAAGAGGAGAGGTGGGGGACCACAGTCGGTCAATTACCAACGTCAGGGCAGGTAGTTGAAATGGAGCCCTCCATGTCACGTCCCGCCACCTCGATCCCCGTTCCCTCTCGAGTTGTTTTGCGCGGAGTGATTCAATTTCTTTATGCACAGGGTTTCAAATCAGTTCAAATTCACGAACAGCTAATTTCTGTTTATGGAGAAGGTGTAATGAGTGAATCAATGGTGAGGAGATGGGTACGTGAATTTAAGGCGGGAAGACATTCAGCTCTCTAGGGACCCACCGGGCGGAAACTTTCCGAAAGTCAAGTTTTTCCGAGACGATCTCATGGATGAGGGATCGTGAGATGTCTGGGAAACTCAGGTGGAGTTCATCCAGGGTTGAACGACGATCTTTGCGAATTGCATTGTCGATTTCTGCGACAATTTCGTCCGTCACAACTGAGGGTCTGCCTCTCCCACTTTCATCCTCAAGTGAATGTCTTCCCGCCTTAAATTCACGTACCCATCTCCTCACCATTGATTCACTCATTACACCTTCTCCATAAACAGAAATGAGCTGTTCGTGAATTTGAACTGATTTGAAACCCTGTGCATAAAGAAATTGAATCACTCCGCGCAAAACAACTCGAGAGGGAACGGGGATCGAGGTGGCGGGACGTGACATGGAGGGCTCCATTTCAACTACCTGCCCTGACGTTGGTAATTGACCGACTGAGGTCCCCCACCTCTCATTCTATTCCCCCACCTATCCTCTTTCGAGCGGTGTTGCCGGATTTGGCAAAAACCACTCCTACCGCCCTACAGACCAAAACGGAACTTATTTTCTGGACGACCCTCGTATTTATGGAACACTTCTGATAATTTTTCTCTTGATAGATCTAATTTAGACAATTGATATTCTACATTTGGTCTGATAGGGAATCGCGGTTTAAAAATGTATCATTTAGAGGAACCGTCAATACGTTTTTATTCTTTCATAACCAATTTGGGATAATCAAAAGACTATTCCTCATGACCAGTTTTTAATCTCCTCTAATTTGATGGTATAAAATCTTGAGTTAATACTCCTCTGGTTGAATTATTCTATCTGTCTTGGGACTGCAAAGCAGTTTGTTCTTCGGCATTTTCTACGTTCTGTTAATGGTATCTTTGAATAGTTAATGGAAACACAAATATTTTAGGCAGAGCATTGGCCAATTTCTTGCCTTTCTCATTCCATCAGTTACTGTGTCTTTATTCAAAAAGGAAGATACATTAAAAATAGATCAGTAAAAAAAACCACTAATATTTGTCCAACTGCTTAAATTAATTTTGATTTTTTCATAGAATCTTCCACGACGTCATTGTCAATATTTACACGTACTTTAACATATACTGGTTGTCCCTGATGTAACTATTGAATAATATAAGATATCCATTTGTTCAGCCCGGTTGTTTGTGCAAAAATATCCAAATTTAAACTTCTTTTCTCTAAAATTACTTTGTTTTATTAGTAAGGAATATACACCAATGTGTGTATTAAAAACGTATCTGCCAAGAGCCGTAGCGTTTGACGGAAAATAATGCTACATATAAATCATCCTTTATTTTTAGAAGAACTATCGTTATCAGTCGATATCAAAATATAGAAAAGACATTTTTGCCATGCTCTACTACATTTTTTACTATTGGCCTAGTGGTCAGAAAAAGTTTAATTTTCTTAATTTTTTGCTCTATTACTACAACAATATTATTGAATGAGTTTATAAAAACCAAATGAGCTTATACGCACTAAACTTTCTATATGTTAACTACCGCATGTATTTGATTCATCCGTGACAAAGTGCCTATTACTGAATAATTGGAAGTTTTTGGACATAAAATAAATCTTGTGCCGGTCATTAACAAAGAAAGACAAACTATGCAACTAACAAACATACACTTAAAAATTTTAAATATTTCATTATGTAAGGCTTAAAAAAACACCAATAAACAAGAAAAATATAACTATCATAACAAAACTAATAAAGTAATAAATGTTGGCTACACTGACAGACAACTGACCGATTGGAAAATAAAGTATTTTTAAATTAGCTATTGAAGGTAGATAGAAGTGTTCCGAAAGCAGTTGTGCAAATCACACGATGAATGAGGAACGATGTCTTCATTATAATAATATATCTAATAACCTCTACAGTATTAACAACCCTGTAACGTTTGCTTATTGTGACTTTGAGTGCATATCTCTCGGGATTGTATAAAGAAAAAGGAAAAAAGATTATACAGATATTGCAATCCCAACAGGATAAAATAAAACTATTAACAATGTAACTTTAGAAGATATAGAACAACTTGCAGATATAAAAGAACTTGCAGGTCGCATAATTCTACTCTGATTTATACGTTTAAAAATCAAGCCATTTTTTCCTTTAAATAAATGTTTTTTTTTTTACTGAAAGAACATATATAAAACTTTTATTTTCTTCATCATACAATAACTAAATACTGTTATCTTTGAATTTACCTAATATAATTCAAAATTTATAAATAAATAATATTATCTAAGAAATTATTTACCTAATTCACAACATACAGGAATTGATATGCAGGATGTTAAATTATTAAGATTACTTAAGAACAGTTATTATTTCATATTTCTTCTACAATATTATTATTTAATTTAAATTTATTTACAATTCTAGTATGTTTCTAAATTTCATTTAAATTAATAGCATAATTAATTGTGGGAAATAAAATGTAAACACTTATGTTAATAGTAACCACCTGAGATCTGAAGATGGCGCTGACAGGTTTATGGTCACTTATCCTCAAAATCGGATGGCTTCTATAGTGAAACTGTTTGATAGCAGTTGAATCTCCTTTCCACAGTATTCGGTCACACCAGGCAGGAGCTCGATTCTTTTCGCTACGTTAAAAACACTAATCAAACCAAACATTCACTTTAGCACTCAAATTGAAACTAAAACATACAGGCTATCCTATATAATCTCGAAAATACTTGATTTTGGGTAAAGGATAAGTAGAATAATAAAAAATGTAGACATGCATTCCATATTGAATGCAGCTGAAATAAGTCGAGAGTTATTGGAAATAAACCGTATTTAATTCAAAGTATTAAACTTCAAGTAAAAGCACAAATAAAATAGAATTAAAAACATGTGAGAAGAGTAACATTTTAAACAAAACTACAACCGAAGTTTACAAATCTATAAGACTATAAAAGGTTGTCATAAGAAAAAAAGAAAATGTGTAAAATGAAACCACAACAAGATTCTAAACAGGGACTAAAAGTTCTAAAGAACAAGTCAAGTCAAGAGGTCCGGGAACATACTGAGATACAATACCAGAAGATATCATTGACTTTTAATTTCCACCACCGTAACAATTTGTAACAACTGTTAAAAACAGCTAATTTTTTTGCCCTTCAAAAGTTCTTGGAGTGATTTCAGAAAAAGAAAAGAAGATTTCGGGCTCACGAAATAAATAATTAGAGCGAATCTTTTAACAGACTATTTTTTATTCAGAATCATAAGAAAGTCAAAGACCGTATCTTGAAGTATTTCAGAAATACTAAAAATGCAATTTACTATATATGAAAGTTATTCGTGAAATTAAAAAACTAGGATACAACTTTTCGAAGACTAATTATTCTAGAGAAAAGATTGATACTTAAATCGAGTATTAATGCATCTTCATAAATAACCCATCTCGTTTAATTAGTCCGATGTCTCAATATTCATTAATGTTTCAGTTAGAGAAACCGTAGTCACTATCTTATAGAGGCGTCTTTTAAAGTCATAACACAGGATACTCACAAACACAGACTTTGTTCCCTTTTTTCTACTAGGTTTAATGTGACACTTGCCTTGAATCCCAGTTGTCAGTGCCCACGTCGTACTTGTATGTAGGCCTAAAAGTGATGACACCTTCTTCGAAATCTTCAAACACTCTTTTCACCCTATGCTGTCTCACTAACTGATCATAATCCAGCAAAGATATGTAGTCTTCATTTTCAATTAAGTTTTTCACCAACATTGCATCCAAATCAGTAATTCTGTAGTTGAGATCACCTAACCAGTAAACCTGGCTAAAGAAACAAATATTTATTAGCAGATAAGTAATCATGTATTAATTGTACATATAATAACCTTCCTATGTTTGAAACAAACTAAAAAAAATACACTCTTACTTGAGAACACACATTATTGTTCAAAATACTGAATTCTACAAAAGCTAGTTGCTTTTACATATAAAAAGCAAAAATACACAAATAAATCTTTGAAGAAATCATTGTTTTAGACCCAAGGGGCACCGTACACTGCAGAGTTCTACATCAAGAATTTGATAGTGTGGCTCAAGAGTTTTACACCATATGGAACTCTAGAACAGGGGTAACATCTTTCAAAAACAGTAACTGTCTTCATTAAAGTCACAAATATAATAAGTCAGATTATTCTATTTAACAGTCTTTTATTGGTTATTTTACTGTTTAACGGGTAATTCGATAGATGCTATTTGTGCTATGTATATTTTATAGGACTGTATAAGCACGGAACTGTATAGCCATCACTCTCTTGTTGCTTAACAGAGTTTTTAATTAACATAGTTATGTTATTGACATTAGTAAAACTATATTAACAACAAAATCACAAGAAAGTTCAAGAAGTTGGTCCAATACTACTTGAATGACAATAACTACGACATATAACATTAAAAGGGCTTCTGTCACTAAATAAGGAAAGAAATTGTTAGCACGTTTTAAAGTTCAATAAATGCAGGTGTACGCTAACAGACAGCGTGATTGCCTGTAGCCCTGAAGATCGGGAACTCGAATATTTATTGGAATAAATAGACCATATATTGGAAACGTATAAGAGATATTTATAATCTTTCAAACAAGGTAGAAAACTCTTCAATCAAGAAATGTCCTTTGCAGATTTGATACCTCAAAATCATAAATAAGGAAACCATTTTCCAAAAAAAATTTGGAAAAATAAAATATGGAATACTGAAGAAATGCCATACTCATGGTCCTTGATATGCTTGGGAGGGAGGAAGGTCGTGAAGGATGTTCTAGAAACAATGTCGCGAAAGTCTTGGTTTCTTCGCTCGAACTCCTCGACGTGAGCTGCTAAGTGTGCGTTGACGAAGCAAATCGATGTATTGTGAATGTCCATTCTCATCGAAACAGCTCCCTTGTTTCCCTAAAATACAATTACTATAAATCTTTGTTGTCAAAAATTCTGTCTCAATACTGCAAATCTCCCAAATCAAAAATAATATGGTTCTACAAATAGCAATTAAATATAAACTAATTTCTTCATTATTGCGTAAATGTTTTATTAGAAGTTGGAATTTCAAAATTAAGCTGCTACCTAGAAATGACAGTACAACCGAGATAACAAATTATGGCCAAAGATGGACGGGATAGGAAAAGTATCACTCTAAGAACGTGAGAGAAGCCTACTTCTGACTACTCAATGAGCGCACAGCACTACACCTGGTCTAAATTTGAAAAGATATTTTTTTTCAAAATCACACAATACTTTATCTATTTATTTCTTACGTCACCTTATATTGTTAATCTTTTTTACGTTATTACTATAATTATGTAGTTATTTCTTATTTATTTAATTGTTTTACTCCTATATGAAATATATGTCATAATATATTTTTTTATGTGTGCGTTTTTTATATGTACGTTATTTTTTATTTATAATCTGTTTTATTCTTTCATTTAATTGATAATTCTAGGCTATTCTTCTTATGTTCAACACCCAACTAATTCATCCTTCTATTTAGCTAATAGTCATTTATTCTAAATCATCATATTGCCCCCAAAAACAAATCAGAAATGGGAATACAATTTTTCGACCAAAACAAATGGTCATCGTCAGAGTTTTGTACACTCGAAATCGATTTCGAGTGTAACTTTGATAAATTCTTTTCGTTGAAAAATCTCAGGGCCATTTCTAAGTTATATTTATATAAATCAAACTCAAAAAGACAACACTTAGAACACATTACAAAAATCACTTTGATTTTCAACGAATCATCACCATCAATCAGAAGAGATGAGACTCACTTGAGGAGCGAAGCTACACTGAAGAATCCTTGTAGATGTTGGTAGCAGTTCTCCTTTCAAACATATAATGTTAACTAACGCCCCATATTTTACTTGTACACACTTTTCCATACTTTCTGCAATTGTTTAAAGTGTTTTTTCGTCTCTTAGTTCAAACAGAATAACTCATCACCTGTACAAATAGTTGACATAATCATTATCTTAGGTTAGGCAAAGTCTCCATCGCTTGGTTTTTCTGAAGCTGTTGAAACCGAAAATTGGAAACTGTGAGTGTATGTTTTTATTGTGTTAATTAACTAACTTTGAAGAACTAATACTGCCCGTTCCGGAAATGTACAATATATATATAGAATAGGTGTATAATGTAATCGGGATTCGGTCAATTTTCCAGGATCAAAATAAAACTCTCAATGCCGACGTTTCGGTTTTATTTAAAACCTTTTTCATAGGCTTGATTGTCTAGCTAATTTCGCTGTGTAACATCTCCATTTCTTCAAACATTCACTCACATCTTCTCCATATACTCTTCTTATCTCCTCATAAAAACCCATAGTTGTATTTATATAAACCCAATAATATAACAAATTCAATAATATATCAACCGTTGGATAGAATAGGTGTATAATACACCTATATATAGGTGTATATATACACCTATTCTATCCAACGGTTGATATATTATTGAATTTGTATATATATATATAGAAAGAGAGAGAGTGAGAGAGAGAGAGAGAGAGAGAGAGAGAGAGAGAGAAAGAGAGAATATGTATATATAGCTGGGTTTTTGACTCTGACGAAGACCGCTTGTTACGGTTGATAGATCATAGTCTTTATTTTCCCATTTCATATTGTGGTTTGATCATTGATTGTTATTTCACGTGTTTGTTGTGAAATCTTTATATATATATATATATATATATATTAGTATATTTAGGAAGCAGTCCTTCATTTATACAGGTTTGATTAAATAATACGCCATATTTACGGTTGATTAGTTTCCTTGTGTATTTCTCAAGGGATCTGAATAATCTTCTTGTACAAACATCTAAATTGAATAGAACATTTCCATGAATTTCATTGTATCAATGAAGAGATTATTCAGATCCCTTGAGAAATACACAAGGAAACTAATCAACCGTAAATATGGCGTATTATTTAATCAAACCTGTATATATATATATATATATATACAATTAAAAGAAACGGTCCAGCGGACTTTTTTAAAATAAAATAAATTCAAAACGAAGGAAACACACAGAAAGACACAGACATAACTCACATTGATATTTCGACCATCGTCGTCATCAGGAGGTGTAAAGAGCGAAGAGTCCCGCAGGAAGACAGGGCGGTACTCAGTACCGCCTGAGTACCTCCCTGTCTTCCTGCGGGACTCTTCGCTCTTATCTCTTCACACCTCCTGATGACGACGATGGTCGAAATATCGATGTGAGTTATGTCTGTGTCTTTCAGTGTGTTTCCTTCGTTTTGAATTTATTATATATATATATAAACTATATTGACACAAAGAACACTCAGAAATGAAACAGAAACTCAGTACTACATTTCGATGTCCTCGTCATCAGGAAGATAGAAACGAGTTACTCCGTAGGCAGACAACGTTTATATATATGACATATTCTCTATTTTATCGATAAAATTTATATATGATTTATCTATTTATTATCTATCTATTATTTTAAAATTTATCTATTTATTCGATATATATATATATATATATATATATATATATATATGAATGAAGGTCTGCTCCCAAAATACACACACATATATATATATCAATGATCAATATATATATTTTTGTTAATTCAGAAATGGGACTAAATCCTCCTCTCCAACGTTCAGTTCAGTAGAGTGAAATAGTGCACACAAATTTGAACCGATCCCAGATATATAGTTTAAAATTTTAGTAGTGAATTGTCAAAAGTATAACGTTTAGAAACAATATACTGAATATGGACCATGTTAGACCGATGATGTTGAGGAATATAAATAGTGAATAAGTTAATATGAAGTATAATAAAATCGTGTAAAATGTTAATATGATAAGCAATAATTTTAACCATAAAATTCTCGGGAAACTATTATAGTTGCTTCCAAAAAAAATCAAAAGAACATTCAGGAAATTGATAAAACAATATAGCTACACACGAAGTATTACACACTAAACAAACAAAACGAAAAGGAAAACAGAAGTAGAAGAGGTTACTTCCATCTGGCAATTCTGAGCCCATGTACCACAGACAAGAACAATAAATAGTCTGCTGAATTAAACCGACCAGCTTGCCCATGATCCCAGTGCCGACAGTGTCGACGGCAACATTCTTGACGTAGGGCGCCAAGCTGACCTCAACGAACACCACCAACATCATGCCAACCAGCCTGACGAGAGCCACTTTGTGGTACTCACCTTCAGTGTGCAGCCCAAGCTCAACAGCGTCTCTAGGCAAAAAAAAAGAACTTGAATTCGAACAAATCTATCAACCAACCATGGGACTACTCATTGCAACAACTTGATGAGATAAGACAGCAGTTTGTGAATACGGAAACTTACTCAAGAATCTGACATACTCTATCTGGATCAAAAACTCAAGAAAATTATGTTTACTCGTTTGAGCGAAGTCAAAATAGTGAGCATTTTGACAAATCCCTATTAAGTAATTGTGTTTTGAACGGACTTAATAAAATTATACTAAACATTTACAATTTTGTACACAAAAATTCAAAAGCTCCACATAAATGACTAGTTATTGTAAATAGACATATTTTACTGTGCAAAAGAGCATAATCCAAAACGTTTAAAATTTAAAAAAAATGATTTTTAAAAATCTTTTTTACTCCTTCATTTTTAGTAAGCCAATTTATGCTGAAGAGACCTCTACATATAATTTTCATACAACATCTCCAATATAGAGACTTTAATTTAATTATCTCTAGCCAAACAAATACACAATAAGAAAGTTTACACAACGGTGTCGGAGTAAATCAGTAATTTCAAATTCATTCAGTAAAATCCTGTATTTCCTTCTCTTAGAGATATACCTTTTAAATATTACATAACACTTCTACAATTTTAAACAAGGAGAGTTTAAGCAACTTTGTCATTATTGATACAGTGATTACGTAACAGGATAATAAACTGTCCAGAGCATTCTGCGGTACCACCTAATATTAAAACTGTTTTGGGAATACATGATCTCACTACAAATTTCAAACTCACTTCAAAAGAACTTTCAGGATGAAAATTTTTTCAACCACTTCTCCATTGATCTTATCCTCCCTTCATTAAAAAAGTAAACCGATGGTTAACTAACATCACATGTTTCAGAAAAGATAATTGCATTGTAAACAAATAACATCACACAGATTATAAAACCATTATGAAAACTAATACATACATTTATAGGTAAGCAGTTTATATCACACATAAATTTTTTCACCATTTATTTTAACTTTTCTTAAAGTAAATAAGTAAGTGTTTGTATGTGTCTCCTTATGTGTGTGTTTCGTTTCTTTTTGTGTTGTGTATGAGTGAGTGACTGTGTGCGTTTATAAGTGTATTAATAATATTAAAGCACATACAGCCATTCAGATTCCTTCGGAGTATCATTAAACAAAAACACTTCTTTAGAAAGATCAAGCTCTTGAAACCCCACAGCAACAATGTCAGGAGGATCAACATCACAAGCCAACCAGTCAGACAGACTTATAGTCGGGCTCTGTCCATTAACATTCCACGTCCCAATAAAAAGTCTGCAAAATTACACAAAAACAAGGTTAAATATTTAAAAAAATTTAATCAACATACTCATAACTAAAACCACATCATTTTTGCAATACATAAGGCTATCAGACAGGGCTTAAGCAAATAACAAATTTATATACACTTTATCGGAACCCAGTTCAGGGATATTTGATTGGAAATCAAAGGCGATAGAGCTTTAGTCGGTCAGTGCAAAAACCTTCCTGTAGCTATCCACGCTAACAGTCATAACCTTTCTTTTAATGACTGCTTTAGTGTTCAGATCGTTAAACAAATGACCACTGATGACAATAGTATGAACTTAAATAACTGATCGGTTATTGGGGGCCCGATCAGCTCCCGGTTTAAATCAAAAGCATAAACTTTTATATTTTATTTCTTTTACTTTAAACTTATTTCTTTTTTTATTTTTAATTTTATTTAATTTTTAAAAATCTTTATATTAGAAAAGACCAGTCTCATTTGTTTATTATAGAAGTAACATTTCAAAATTAAGTAGTTACACATTGTTGACCGATGAAAAATTGTTTTAGTGACTTTTTGGTTGTCTGGTGAACTTGTTTTTCAGTTCAGTGACATGTTTTCATTCAAACTAGACAGTTGTTAAATCCACAGACTATTTTTCGTTGTAAAATAGTCTTTAATGTAATACTTAGTTTTTCTGTTTCAAAATGTTATACTTCTGTATTGTTTTCTCACAAACCTATTGTCAAGATTTCTATTGTAATTTCTTATTTGTAACTAATTACGCTTTTTATGTACGTTTGATTTTTAAATGATTGAATTATTTCTTATATTTCCTCTGTTTTGTAGGCCTATGAAAAAGGTTTCAAATAAAAACCGAAACGTTGGCAATGAGAGTTTAATTTCAACCTGAAGAACTGACCGAGTCCTGATAAACTTTAATTTTGTTTCTATTTCACTGTTGAAACTTCTATCAATATATATATATAAATGTTTTCTCATCTCGACCACATGTATTGAACATTATTTTTTTTATCGAGGTTTGGTCTAACTTCAAACAATACAACACCTTTAAACCGACATTTCGTTTATATTTGTAGACATCTTCAGGGTCACATCATTACCGAATTAATTACAATAACATGAAAAAATGTTTATGAGTTACATTATTTAATTAAAATACGGACAAACAAAACTATTAATTAAAACTGATAACCTAAGTAAAATATATAGTCCATTAATTAGTAATTAAAAAATATTCCTACAGTTTTCAGTTATTTTTTTATGTGGGTTTTCATAGGTTTTTTTAAAATTTTAAAGACTTATCACGTCTAATAAAGCAAACAACTATATAGCATATAAAACTTTATATACTAGAATGATATAATTTCATAGATAAAACTATATAATTTCATATTTATATATTAGTTTATTAAATATATTAAATATAAATTATAAAATTACTTAATATTATAATATTAAATATATAATAAAAAGATTTCACATAAACACGTGAAACAACAATCAATGATCAAACCACAATAAGAAATGGGAAAACAAGACTAAGATCTTTCAACCGTAACAAGCGGTCTTCGTCAGAGTCAAAAACCCAACTGAAACTAGATGCAGAAAAGATCTTAGTCTTGTTTTCCCATTTTTTATTGTGGTTTGATCATTATATATATAATATATAGAGTTATTCTTTTATTCTTTTTTACATAAAATAGTAATAAAGAGTGCCATTTAATTTTACAGTACTACTAAAAATAGGTGAAAATTTGTGCCGATTTGCTCACAGATATTTAAATGTGAAACTTAAATATGAAATTTATTGATTTCTTTTAGTTTTAGGTCTTGATACTTGGAAATTATGGGCGAAATAGCCACACAAACAATATTTAATCATGAAAATCAACACCCTACATTTAGAAATATGAGTTAATAACACATAATAATTTGCTGCAAAACTAAACGACTTCTATTCTGCTTTATTAGTGATAATATACTTCTGAATAATCTTAAATAACAAATAGGTAATGTTATAAAGTAATAGGCAATAGTAGAAAGTAATATGCAATATTACCTGTATGGTTTTGTATAGGTGTAAACGTCTTCTTTTTTAGACATCTCAACTCTAATAAAGTTCTCTCTCATAACAGGCCCTAGTCTTGAGTTCATTTCACCAAGATTTGAATAGTCTATGGAACTCTGAAATATTAATACCAACTCTAAATAAAGATATAATTATCATGATAATTAGTTACATTTTAATGTAGCAACTATTTAAAATACATTATCTAAGAAACAACTAGCAATAAGGTTTATTTGCTTCAGATTCCTCAACACAACTGTCCTACTAAGCTATTTCATCTTACTGTTTAAGTTAACTCTTCAAATCTGCCTTATTAAGTACATTTACGATAAATCATTTGTTACAAAAAAGCTTAATAAAATAAATACCATTACCTTTTCAATCACATACTTTACTCCGTTGTTCTCAATAAAAAAACTCTATATACAAAAAACGAATTGTGTGGATGAATGCAACTAGTCATCAACTGTATACTCGAAAGTCCGAGCTAGAAAATACATCACTATGCGGAAAAACCATGCACAAAGCATTAGAGAAAATGAAACCACTCCAGGATAATCGACTAAAACAAATGGTCGGGAAAATTTTAGTTGATTGGATAAAATACTCAGATGAGAAATTAACCGCCCGCATATCATAATAGATCCTAGCATTCCTAATCAAGAAGTAAAACTTCAAAATAATCAACTAATTTACTGGAGCCTATAGTCCTTGAAACTTGAAACGTCTCAAGCGTAATAATGAAGCACAGCCTTATTCTTTTATTTGATCATGTTATTATTCTTTAACATTTTTATTATTATGATTCATGCAAGAAGGTGATTGGTAACCATTTAATCATGTAGTAAAACGTATTAATTGTTATATTCCTTAAAAAAAAAGTTGCTACTTAAAATTAAATGCTGGTCTAAATCAATAGTACGTACTTCTACATTACAAAAAAAAACTCATAAATGTATAAATAATGAGTTAATCATTATAATGCTTAAAATGTAAGGAAATAGTTTAATTACTAAGTCTTCATTACTGTAGTCTTGCTTTTTCAAATCACCAGAGTCACTAGGGAAAGGAACGCCGTACTTGAGAAGCCAATTGAAATCTGAATTCTCCAGAGATCGTTTAGCATCTGAAATATAAAGCGTTTTATAAGGGTGATTCTGCTGAAAATGTTACTCCAAACATATACGAATAACATTCAGAACAATCTCCATCTGCAGACTACATCAAAGAGTAACAATATAAATAATGCATTAAACAAAGAGACATTAGAAATCATTTCAATTTTATCTTGTGTGTTATTTGCTCAATACCGTGGCTAATTATTATGGAATTATGGAACATGGAGATTTGCATTAGCTCAATCTTAAATTTATTACACACTGAAAAATGAATACGCTGTTTCTTTTTGCTTACATAATTTATCATATAATAATGTAATTTTATTCAAATTTTAACTTAGTATCTGAAAATATTTTTTTCCATTTTTTTAGAGATATATGATTAGCAATGGTTAAATATATACATAATATTTTTATTAAGATAATGTTTAAGTTTAGAATAAGAAACAAACTTTGATACTTTTACTAGGGCTAATTTATATGAAAATATAATTGACCTAGGCCACAATAGTTGAAAACACCTTTCAATATTAACTGATCACACTTCATTATCAAGTGGTTGAATCTCAAAGACTATTTTGGTGGTAATCTCTCAATTTCATGTCACTGGACCGACAAAACGACACTCCAAAAAAGACCTTCTTTTGAAAAGTGTACTTTTGCATACAATTTTACTTTAACAATTAGAAAATTGTTATATCATTTTGCCCAAAAATGTTGTTGAAAACAACTTCGTTTTGATAGTGCATGGACCTATGTAATTTCAATTGTATCTTCAAATAATCTATAGTTAAGGCAAATTTAATTTGATACCAGATATCAAAATTTTCTATCATTTGTTTTGTAGTTGTTTTACAAAACCTTTTTAGATATTTACAAATATATAAAGAATTTGGTAATAGTAAAATTATCTACGTCAATTCTCCCTATGGGTTCCATATTCATGGCTGGATCTACATAATTACGAATATAACCTTCCAATGTCTCCAGACATAGATAGTTTATGTAAAGTGCCTTGAATTGAATTTCTATTCTTGAAATTCCATTGTGTATCATCTTCACCTTGCATTCAATTCTTAAAATGAATTTTACATATTAACTTTGAGGGTGAAGAATATTCATGCCGGTCACTTCTGAATTCAGGCACACAGAGTTAATTCTTTGTTCTCTTCAACCACTAAATAACAGTTTTATACCAAGCAATAGTCGCCCATCCAGGCTTCGGATGGAAGAAAATATATAATAATTAATTTCATAATTTTTTGTTCTCTTCCAGTACTGGAATGCCTGCTTTTCATTTCAGTATTGTATATGTGCTATCAAATAGAACTAATACATTTCATACTAATAGCTAAAACATTACTAAAAATCTATTTTTATATGCAGTAATTTATAAACAAATAATTTTCAACATTTTTTGTTAGTGACTGTTTAAATTAACAGTCAATGAATGAATCATTATCAGATCTACAAAAATGACTGGCAAGAATATTTGCACATGACAGGTGATTGCTAAAATGTAAACACATGGCAAACGCCTAGTTTTACGATTTTTTTTCGTTTGGGAAGTACTCGTATTAGATGACGAAAAATCTCTCGGATAAAACTTTTGGAGAATGAAATTTGTAATGGACTATGTATCTTCAGATTTCCTCGAAGTCATTTATGTTTACAATATTTTTATCTGAATTGTGACTAATAATTTTTTTATTTCTTTTAGAGATTTCAACATAAATATGAACCAAGAAGTCAATCACATACACATATTCATGGAGTAATTAGCGATACCACTTTTGTTTGCGAGTAAAAAACAAATATGAACATACAACCAGTTAAAGTGTTTGAAAAAGTCCAAAACGCGACTTCTATACATTAACGCTTTTTTTTTCTTTTTTAAATTACGCATACACTACATTTGCAATAATTTTTCACACGAAAACTAAACCAAGAAAGTGAAACGCTTGAATATCAAATCAAACGTCATTTTATTATGCCTATAATGTGGACCAGATACAAGATCACCTGTTATATTTATTTATTATTCCTATAGAATACACGGTATCTGTCCTAACACAGTAACAACGTTAAAAATTATTATTACTGAAAAACCTATTTAAGTACAATGTATTTCAAAAGGCATATCGATTTAATTCAATTTAGTGTAGGTTATACATACCATCAGAGGCTTTTTTTATGTCTCCTAGAAATGTTTCGGTTCTCTCATTTACAATCATGTCGAATTCAATACTGCTGGCATTATAAACAACACTAAGACTGACATCTGACACCCCATCTTCCTTTGTTTCTGTACCTAGCAAAAGAAACATCAATGTTAACAGCACAGAATTTTAAGATATACGAGTATGCAGCTGGTAAACCTCATTTTTTGCACAGTGGGTAGCTAAAAACGTACAAGGTAAATTTAATTGGTTTTTAGTTTTTTGGTTCCAGTAACTTTCCCGAGAACCCCATATTCTAATGATTTCATACAATCTTAATATAAATATTATATTTATCATTATCAATTTTAACACAGAGTTTGTTTTGTAATAATTTTTGACTTTATAGTTGAGATTTTGATTACCAAGTTAACATGAAATATTAAAAACAAAAAACATCAGAAATTAAGTGAAAGAAACACAGACTTTCGATATGAATCAACCAAAAATATTGGATTTTAAACCTCAAAATACCAAGCACAATAGCAACAAGAACTGTAAAACAAAATAAAAAAATTAATAAAGAAACCCTTTAACTGCTTAATCGACACATATTTAGCAAGTCTAACAAGAATAAGCCAAATTTTGATTTCTTTAAAACATAAAAAAAATCCATGATTGTGAATAATTTAACGCTAAAATATTGGAGATATTTGAAGCAGTTTTATTCAAAAGAAACCAATATAACTAGAAAATGTTGTACAATATATCATTTAAATAAATATTCCACTTCAAATTAACTTCTAAACTTTCAGTTACATGTCTCGTCCAAATTTAACAGTAAACCGAATAGATTTATATCCAAACTCAAATAATATAATAGGAAGCTCACATTTATTTTAAAGAATGAAAGTATACTTTATTAATAATATATTGCAAAAACAAATACACAACAATAAAATACAACATTTATTTATTTAGAACAAAATATTGAACTAACTTGTTTTATAGACAAATTTCCCATCTATAGGTAAAAGTGTTTCCAAAATAAGACTCTCCGCAGATTGTGGAGGGAAAATTGTCGAATTGAAGACAAAAAGAGCAGAACTAGAGCCGTTTGAAGCGAGTACGAGAATTCTTGACATGTGCACCCATCTTTGAGTGATGCTCACTTTGTGACACTGTCCAGTATTAAGGAAAGAGTTATAAAGATATATAAGCCTAAAATAAATTTGCATACAATTTATTTATGCCACCAATAATATTAATGTTAAAATAGTTTTTAAATTAATGGGGTTGACTTGAAAATGAACACATTTAAACCTTACAAATTAAATAAATACTTTTAAAGTACAATTAAGGATGTAAAAAATGCATTATATTGCATAGGCTATCGTATTACCCTCTATAGGAACAAAACTCTTAAACTAAGGGTAATTGATAATTGATTAAGTGTGATACAGAAGTACTTAAGCATAACGAAACCTGAGGTTGACAAGATTTTTCATCATATTTGTTTACAAAAAAAAACTTCTATGATATCGTGTAAAATGTATTTAAATGATTATGTAATATGAGAATTGAAAATTAATACTTTCTTCGTGAGAATTGATAATACTATCTTTCAAATATCTAATATAAAAGTACTTCATGCAAAATTGAGAACTGATTCAAATATTTTTGTCTCCTCACATGCAATTATCCATATAAAAATAAACCAGAAGTATTGCATTATTGTTGCCATAATATACATCATAGTACAAGATTTCATAGTACAAGATTTCTTCACATTTTGGTATAACAAAACTAGTGCCACCAGTAAATTAAATTTCAGAAACCTCATATTTTAATGATAGAATAATAAACATCAGTTATATATAATAAATATATAATGGACAATTAATTGTACTTCCCTTAATACAATACGCCCAAAAAAACTTAAAAAATGACCTCAGGACGGACCTCACAACTTGTAAATCCGTCGAAATCGAATCTTGTCATGATTAATATATTTTATATAGTAAAGTAAAATAACCATATATAAGAACAATTAAGTTAATAGCTGTAGATTTTAAAGTACCACTCTCCATGATCTCAAATTATGGAATGTTTATCATGCAAAGAAAATAATGTGAGAATATTAAGTATGAAAATTAACCTCCAATGTCCACAAAACAGTGAAAAATGATCCCTTTTCACATGAATGAATAACCATTGTTCAATATTGCACCAAAAGCATAGAGTTTTTCTCCTTACAACTATTATTTTATTATTATATATAACTCACAGCATCAGAGGACTTCAAATCAAGTAATCAATGAGAATTTCGAAATATATTATCTTCATGATAGCATTCTCTACACTTATTACACGAAAAAAAATTTCATAATCAACTTTTTTTATATTACAATTTTAATTTTTCGAATATTCATTAAAATAGGTATAGAGGTTATCTTTTATTAGTACATTCAATTTACACTTACTATTATATATGTACTTTTAAGATATTTATGTACTAAACCAAAGAACTGAATATGAGAACTTACACTAACCCGAACTGAAATTGCTACATTATCTGAACTAGAAGTATTTCTAACGAAGAAATCAAGCATTACAAAAATTATTTAAAACAATCATCATTCACTTTCTTTTTTAAGGGGAACACATAATCAGGATACTATGGAACAGTGTATCTACATTCATTCTGCCAAAAGTGGTTCATGGTGCTCCAACAAAATACGATATTCCTTTAAATTGGAATATTCTTTAGATATGTTATTGCTATACCCATCAAAAACAGAAATGATATCTATATACTACACTTGAAACACTACAGAAACATAACAGTTTAATACATATGTATTTTATTAAGCATATACAGCTATCTGTCTTAAAGGATACATTTACAACATTGTCTCCAGGAAAAAGTTTTGTTTCTAAAATCGGAACTATATCTGCACCACTCATATTTGAAACTTCAAAAGAAACAGATAACTAGGCAAGATAACCTGACATAACCAATGATAGTGTGACAACCAATGTCAAACATACAAACAAACTACCGTGCAGGATATCCTTTTAGAATACACTAAAATGTCACTAAAATAAATATGTATTTTTTTCATTTTATCAATTAAAATATGTCAAGTATACTGATGGTTTATGCTTTTATGTTTCTATAATTATTATTATTTAGAATATCACTATTATATTATTATGTACACATAATGTATAAGATAATTAACTTATTAAGACATTGAAACAATGTATGTCAGTAAAATATTATGAGAGAATTAATTTTATTTAATTTTCATTTATATCTCTATGGTATAAATGAAATATGCTGTGATGAAAGTAGTGAATTTGGGTCAAAAATACTGTATCAAGTTTACAAGGGAAACACACATATGAGGTCTCCTCAGACCTCAAAAATGGTCAGTCCATGTGTAAGTGTATATTGCCATGAGTAAGTGTCTGATACTACCATGAGTTGTTAACGCTTAATAAAGTCTCAAGTTGAGAAGAAGGATGACTGCATATAATGATTTGATAAAAGACAATAGCATTATTCTATGTTATTTCCCTGTAAATAAAATAACAGTTTAAAACACAATAAAAAAGGTCCTAAACTAATTCCACTGAACATTGGACAGAAACTGTCAGATGAATGCTGTCCGAGGTCTCCATTAAAAACTGAGTAACATTTTCAGATATTTAAACTTGTATGCTGTTAAAAAGTGGTTTGAGGGTTTGGTTCGGGACCCCTTATTAGCTCTTCGGGGTGACCCTGATAGCGAACGGGTCGTACAGGGCATTCCGCTATCCACCACCTGCGGACCCACCTGGTAGCCACCCAAGCCCCAGGACCCCCCCTGACTAATATGTCTCCCCCCCCCCCCCCTGACTACCTTAAAAATATACATGATAGGGTGGGATAGAAGTAACTGTGTTATGTAAACTTAACGATTATAAAACACATACCTACTTAACAACTATAATGCAATATACACAATATAACTAACATAAGAATAATCATACCTGTTTATACACATCAAAACCATTTCAACCCAATAGTCATACAAGATACATGAAAGAGTAGAATCTTATAGATCATGAAACATATATCTACTTTACAACTATAAGGTAATATACACAGTATAACTAAAAGAGGGATAATCATACCTGTTTAGACACATCAAAACCGTTTCAACCCAATAGTCATACAAGATACATGAAAGAGTAGAATCTTATAGATCATGAAACACATACCTACTTAACAAGTATAAAGCAATATACACAATATATAAAATAAGAATAACCATACCTATTTATACACATCAAAACCGTTTCAACTCAATAGTCATACAAGATACATGAAAGAGTAGAATCTTATAAATCATGAAACACATACCTACTTAACAAGTATAAAGCAATATACGCAGTATAACTAAAATAAGAATAATCATACCTGTTTATACACACCAAAACCGTTTCAACCCAATAGTCATACAAGATACATGAAAGAGTAGAATCTTATAGATCATGAAACACATACCTACTTAATAACTCTAAGGTAATATACGCAGTATAACTAAAAGAAGGATAATCATACCTGTTTAGACACATCAAAACCGTTTCAACCCAATAGTCATACACATTCCCACTTAACAACTATAAAGCAATATACACAATATAACTAAAATAAGAATAATCATGCCTGTTTAGACACTTCAAAACCGTTTCTAACCTCATAGACATACAAGTTACATGAAAGAGTAGGATAGACATACCCATTTGTTAAGTTTAGATTATAAAACACACACATATTTAACAACTCTGAATTCAATGTTATGTCATAAAACAGATTTGAATTACAGAATGTAATCATACCTGTTCATAATCCTCAAAGGGCTTCCATTCATTTATCATTCGTGTAATTGGGTGAGTCGATGAGAAACAGCTACATAATATACATTTAGATATCATAGAAAAACTATTCTATTCAATAGTTATTCGTTTCCTCATACAGTAAAATTGAAATAAGAATGTAAGTTTTATCTTCATATACCTGAAAAGAGTTTCTACACGCAAAGCGACATGAAAATGCTTAAGCAAATAAAAATTTAAAGTTAATAAAATATTTATTGTATCCAAGAACCATAACTTACCTTACACATTAGAATAAAAAAATATGAATATGATCAACATTTCATAATCACTTCAAATAAGTTTCTACCCCCCAAAACAATATGAGTTACATAGAGGTTAGTTTACAAATACAGATGTAACTATAGACTTAAATACATAAAACACATATTCTATTCAACATATATGAGGTACTTCAGACATATACTTTTAATATAATTAAAGAAACATGTAACCAACCCCTTCCTACACATCAAAAACGTTAGTAGCCCCATAACATATGAGTTACACAAGACAGTAGATTGATGTATATATATAAAATTTCAAACACCTATGTATTAAACGACAAGTTACTTAAACAGTAGGAATACAATAAGAATGTAATCACACATCTTCATATACCTGAAAAGCCATTGCTAAGTTTCTAGGGTAGTGGTTCTGAAACTGCTTGAAGTTGGGGACCTCTTATTCTACAAATAGCTGAAAGCACACTGTATACGTATATGAAATCATATATCATACGATACAAATAATCATTAAAACAATAAAGAAAATGAAACTTACTTTTAGTTTTTTTATTCTTCTGCCCAGGGAAATATAAATTTGATGAGCCTTGGCGTCTTCGGTAAGCCGCGTCTTCTTCAGTGTTTGGGGCTAAAACGGTTTATCGGGATAGGGAGGAGCTCGAATTTCTTTTTTAATCCTTTGAAATGATTTTATTTCTAGTCTGTTTTAACTAAGGGATCACGCACGCTGTTGCAAACTGTAGAATTTTTGCTCAGAGTGGTGAACAAAAATCTCGTCATCGGTAAAACAAATTCGCTGCGTATATAATAGCTCTTCTTAAGAAGAAAATTGCTATTATTTATCACTCATAATAATGATACCTTCAAAAAAAGAGATGTAGTGCGTAAGGTGAAGTATGGAGCCTACGTTTATATGACTGGATATATTATTCTGAATCACTCAGAGACACCTAGAAATCCTATAGACACCCTTTGAGAATCACTCTTCCAAAGCCCTAACAGACCACGATTGGTCTGGGAAGAACAGTGGAAGTAAGAGGGTTTCAAACACTGCTTCAATGTTTAGTGTAATAAGCTAAATACATAAACCTGAAATGATTACATGCATAAACACAAAACATGCCCACTAACCTGTGTACAGGTATCCTTTCGTCTGTACCTGCAACACATGTTAGTATTAACTAAATGGTAATATAAAATGCAAATATCGCTAATTTAGAGCAAAAATATAATGACCACGTTTTTTTATTATATTATTTATATTTCTTTTTTATGTATATACATTTTTTTATATAACAATTATCACCACATACGATAACTTTTGACGTTGCGATAGTTTATTTTTCGTTCTATAAGAACGGGGGTTCGGAAACGAAAGGCACTCAGTGGCAGTCAGTGCTGATTCAATCAATCGTAGTGTATAATGACAGTCGCTGTAGAGTAGAATGGTAATGAAAAATAAACACACAAGTGACTATCATCCGGGTTGGTATCCTTTGATTTGCGTACCCAAGTCCAAATGACACTCTTACGGTGCTTTTTTCAGCACCTCGTTACGGCACTCCTGTCAATGTCTAAAGTGTACCACTAAGTCTTTTTTGTGACAAGAATAAGTTAACATGTATTGGAGCACTTACTATTGTAAAAATGCACATCTCGGACTGGCTCAGTTCAATAAATAAAAAACGCATTTATGTATCAAATTTTATGACAATGACATGTATTCTAGGTTTTTAAATCTGTGACTCAAAAAGAAGAATTAACTTAATACAAGCAAAGACGAAAATTAACTACCATTTAAATTTTAATTTATTGCATATAATTTAACATGCATGCACTGACACATAGTTAAATTGTAGTTAGAAGTGTAGTGTTGACATAAAATATAAAGTAATATTATCTCCGAACAAAAAAAAAAAATTAACATTACATTCACATTATATTACCTCGGTGCATTATCGGCCATGTTTTTTTTGGTCCAAGAGCAATCACGGACTAATTCAGTTCAATAGATAAAAAATGTATTTTGTATATCAAATTTTATGGCAATGACACGTATTTTAGATTTGTTTGATTTCGGTGAATAAAAAGAAGTAATTACTTAATAGTCGTAAAGAAGGAAATTAACTGCCATTTAACTTTTAATTTATAGCATATAATTTAACATAGATGTGTTGACACATGGTGAAATTATAGTTATAAGACTAGTGTTAACATAAAATATCTAGTGACAATATCTGTGAACAAAAATAAATTGTTGAATTTACCTGGGCATAAGCCACAGTGCATTTTCCCTGCCATGTTTCTTGTACGAATAGTAGTAGTAGACTGGTTGTGGCATGCAGAGAACTTTAGGGAGTCCAAAAGTTCACTTAAGCAGATCTAGAACAGAGTGACCAACCCCTATTATGACTAGTTTTTACTTCATTTAATATCAAACAAATTTGTTAAATGTTTCATAAAAATTAAATTTTTTTTTATCGTTGTTTTATTTGAAACTTTTCTTTTTACATTGTTCAGTGATAAATTTTATGCTTATTGCTATATTTTACATCTATGAGGAATCGAGAATAATAGTAATAATTTTTAATATAACATTTTTTTAAAATACTTCCAGAAGTAAATTTCATTAATAATTTCAATTAAATGTTAAATCCGTAAATATATTAAAATAGAAAATGTGTGCATAAGACATTTGACTACCTTCCACGCATTCTCATAATCATTAATACAATTTCTAGGAATGGACATTTGGACAAGTAACTTTTTATTATTTAATATACAAGATTATACTATTAAAATAATCTCACTAAATGAAACACTGTAATCAGAAATACTGTACAAAGTATAATTTATACACAACATAAAAAAGAACTGAATTAGTATGCACTCAACAGTACTGTGAGTAAATATCTTATCGAATTCATTGATAATCAATTAAATCAATTAATTATTTTAATGTGGGTGTCTTCATTATTCAAATTATAAAGGTAGTTTAATCAATAATTATAAATTTTGTAAAAATATTAGCATATCGTGATTGAAGGTTTCCATACACAACGGAGGGATTTTTAAACCTTCAAAATAAAGGGCTTCATTTGTAGGAGCAATAATAACAGTTCATATTTCAATTAATTCATTCTGATGAATGCCTACAAGCATTTTACGGGTTGTGATGAAAATGTAATCAATATTTAAAGCTGTTGAAAAAAAGTTTGGAATGGTAATTTTTAAACAATGCTCAACACTATTAATTGTATCAATACCCATTACAAAAATAAAATATCTTCCTTTTGTAAATGACCATCATAATATGAAATTTACTTCTCATCCATAACTTCATTAAATTAACACCTACTTAATTTACAATGAATGTTTAATTAATATTATCTCATTTAAGGAAATCTAAGTTGTCATATGATTCATATATACAATATACAATGCTTAATGCTGTATTATTTATGAAGTATGAAACGTACATTTTTAATATGATATATATCAAAAATATTCTGTTTAATTAATGCTACTAAATTATAAGAAAGAAGTAAAGCTTTCATCATTCATTTTAAAAACTTAATGAAAATATTATTTCTTCATTCATTTTAAATTATAGTAACTATAAAAATAAATTAAGCCACAATATTTTAATTAGTTTGGCATACTTCTAGTTAAATGGTATAATGTAAAATATTCTGAAGCAAATATGTACTATTAATAAATAAGTAATTATAGTTCATAAATAAACCACAATAAGCATTTTAAATCCTTTTCAACATTATGTTTAATCCACAAGAGTTTATTTCAGCAAAAAGATAACACTTGGTTTGTGTTAACCAAAAAGCATGCAATTTATAATTCAACACATCATATCTATTGAAGGTGATCATCTAATTATTTCCATATGACATTAATATTAAACTATTTAAGTACTTCGAAACTGCACAAGTAAGTTAAGACGAAAATCGTACTTACTTTTTGAAGTTATCATTGTATTAAATGTCAAGTTGAGTGAATAAAATAAATTACTAGAACTTTCTTTAAAGGCACTCCCGAAAACGTAACACTTGACTGGAGAATAATGGCAACAGTTTTGTTTACTTAAAGTTTTCTTAATGGAAAAATTATTTTCATAATCTTCAACAATTTTAGGAGTTGATTTGTTTAATTATTTCTTTAAGAAATATCTGTTTTGATCTATGCTTGTACTATAATTAAATGTATTGTCAAAATCGTGAATAATCAATTTAACTAAACGAGTTTTTCAAATATAGTAGACTTCATTTTACAATTTTCACTGTAAGTGACCGTTACGTAGATAATAATAATAATAATCATCATCATCATAATGATAACGTTACATAATTCAGATTAGTGTTCTTTTTCTGAAAAGTCTAAAACTTTATCTTTAATATGTAGTTAGAGGTCGTTAATGGTATAACCAACCACCATTTGTTTGTATGAAAATTATACTTGTATGTAATGTTATAACAATCAATGATCAAACCACAATAAAACGGGAAAACAAACAAGACTGTAGTCTTGTTTTCCCATTTCTTATTGTGGTTTGATCATTGATTGTTATTTCACGTGTTTATGTGAAATCTTTTTATGTAATGTTATATTGAATACTTCATCTTACTAGTTATTACTTTGATTTAAAATATTTACACAGTAATTAACCTCAGATTCCTATTGATATATACATGTACTGGTTTCAACATGACAGTACAACTGACTTAGGATAAGCCAGTATGTTACAACTGAGGAATCAGTAACATAATGTATATGCAACATTTTAGATGCATATACTGATTTTTTTAAACCTTACAAATTAATTTTAAAGTAATAATATTGTATGCAGTGTATTCTGCTAGATACTTGATTGTAACGGTTCGTATATAACAAGGCAGTATCCAGCCAGAGAATGTGTAACAATATTTCTTATAACTCTGCATAAACTAAACAGATCTAACATCATGCTAAATCACTGATTCATAATCATTGTTTTCTTGAAATTATTCTATAAAGGGTAGCATCTAATTATCTTTCGTTCCTTCATCATTATTAAATACTTTAAAGCATTCTGAAAAACACATATTACCTGATTTCTATGTTTTTCATTTGGATATGATTTCAAATTGTCTTCTGTATATCTTCTACCGACTTGTTGAGTGAATATTGAAAGCTAGTTATAGAAACAGTTTGAGTATTATAAGAAAACAGAAATGAGTATGAATCATTCTCAGAATAGTGAGAATAAGGATATGTCAATTATATTTTGAATATATTTTTGTTTGTAAAATATATTTATACATCCATCTGCAAGTAAAAGTATAACTCTATGTGTGACTCGAAAACTATTTTGGTAAAAATGGATTCTCTATTTGATTAGCTCGCAATTTGCTTTAAAATTTGTTGTTACTGTGAAAATTGATCTTATTATTTTTATTATGTCTACTATAATTTACATACACAATATGTTATATCTTCATAAATGAACTATGTACTAACCACTGTATCAAGTATAATTTAGGAATAAAAATGCTTATAACATTAGAGATTTCATTGTAATTGTATAAAATATATAAATATTAACTTAAATCTGAATGCAATTTAAAATGTTTTTCTACATTAACGAAAGGTAATCGGGTCAAAATGTATTTAAATTACAATAATTTTGTGTTTTAATATTTTTAAAGATTTATTAAAACTATTATACATGAATTGAACCTTCATTTCTCGAGGATAAATGATCTAAATTGTGATGGACCTCAAAAAAAGAATATTCTTTTAAACTAATAAAAGCATTGGAGAATTTCAGAACGCTATAAGTGACTTTAAAATTGAAGATCCATTTTAAAACAGCATAGGGGAGCAGTTAACTGATTGTCTTGCAAAGAAATCATACTTGTAATATCTAACCAAGTGAATTTATTAGATAAACAGGTAATAGAATCATGGTTTGCCCTTTTATTATTCAATCTATTGAATTCATAATAATAAATATTGTTTCGGTAACATAATATTTTCAAATTTCAATTAGTCAATTGAAGTATTAAATATAAATTCACTTTCTGTACAGTATTTTCTTATGAAGTCTCATACGTGGAAGGGATGTGTGATCTTTTTAAACCCCTAGAGGTTTTTGATCTGTAGTTAGGAATTTGTTAAGCATTCTTATTTTAGACACTTTGGTCTTACCATAGCATTATAAGTGCAAGATTATCTGCCTGTAAAACATATCTTCAGTCCGTCCTACGATATTATTCATGAGTTCAATACAAAACTTCTCCTCATTTCAAATTAATATATCATCTTATGTTAATTGTAACATAATGTTTTGGTATAATGAAGCGTAGCTAATCCTTTCTCCCATATCAAACATTATGACAAACCAGGCTGCTGCCTTTTTTAGTTGAAGCTATTTCACCGCCTCCCTGTAGCAACAAGCCGTAGCCTAAGATATGTGCCATTCATCCTCTGGGATATGCCCAAGGTGGACCTCGCGGAGGCGAGCTTCACGACCCTGCATCACACATATACTACTGGTACACTGCTAACTACGTTGAAAACAATATGTCTGGTTGAATGAAGTTCCATATAAATTTCAATTACTTATTAATACAGAGATAGGAAGCCTGGAGTTCCTTCACCTTTTTGATATTTAGATGAAATCCTTTAATGCATTCTTATAATGACCAAGGACTATTCCATAGATTTGGCTTATAAAACGTCCTGTGTTGATTTCAAAGTTGAAGCTTTGTATGACAAATACTTAACTCCTGAGTACTGCTCTCATATGAAACCAATTTCATCACAGTACCGTCCAGAATACTTTATAATAGCCCTGCATTATAGTATTGTCTGAATACTTTGTATTAAGTCCTACAATAGAGATAGGATTTTTCTATCCTAAGAGTGCAATATTGTACAAACACTAATCACAGTAATGTTATGTAAGATGGCTCTGAAGTATTCAGATAGTGGAAGTATTTAGCATGTTTAATGATGATACAGAGTGTCTTCAGTGCATTCAAGATAATATGACATAGTTATAGTTATGATGAGTTAACAGATACACCCAGGTCTTTAATCATGTCTCCTTTCTCCAGTGGTTAGTTCCAGTTCCAATTTCATCCCAACTTCTGTAACCATTGAGTATTAAGGTTGATTCAGCGAAGTTAAAAGAGGAATTTGTTAATGACGTCTAATATATTTGTTGAAGTTTATGGTTTCAGGGATTCTACTTGGTATAAATTTCGAATATGTTGGTTTCAGATTAAAAAAACTATTAATGGAGAGGCGAGCCAAGTGAAAGAATTAACCAACTCAAGTATAATACATCACCTAAGACCTACTTCGCCAAGACTGGCAAACAACCTACCATCGCCTTGAGAAATCCAGCAAGTGTCATGTCCAGCTGCAACAAACACGCTTCCGTAGGTTTCTGTTTTTTAAACAAAAACTAGAATTAGGATATGTACAAAAATAATGTGATTCATCACGATCGAAATAAACTTCAAATACAAATTGAGTATTTTATTCTCTCATTTTATTCTACTTTATTTTATAAATTAGAAATTGATAACAATATTCACATCTTTATGATAACCAGGTGAACTACTGAAACTAATTTAATGCAAATAATGTCTTTTTCAATAATATTAATAATAATAATGATAAGAACTGTACTCGTTAATAATAATTATCATCATCATAATTACAGTGATAAATTACAATATAACAATATTTCTTCCATGATAATGCGACTCAAGCTCATGGGAGGCGAGTTAATCAGGTAGTTAATTCACAGCGGCATTATTTATGTACACTGGTTGAAAAAAAAGCGATTAAGTTAAGTGTGTGAATGAAAAATGAAAGGCATATTTTTCCAATGAGGTCCCTTAGAGTTTCTTTATATCTGGTTCCATCGATATTAATGGTAGTCGAAGATCACCTCTTTTCACGATGCTAAGTCTGTTGCTAGCTTTTGATAACGGTTGAGAAACGCCACTAAATCCAGATTCAACAAGATAAGATGTAAGAAAAGTAATAACGAAGAGCTGTGCTTTATCCCTGAGCAAAGGTACTTTGTACCAATATCATTTGTTTACCATGTATTGTACTTTCTATTATAGAAGTCGAAATATTGAATTAGTTAAATCATATCGTTCTTTTTACTAGTTTTTTTTTGCACTACACATCTCAGCTTTCACAGGAGTGTATCGGTCTAACAAATAAATCAAGAAAAAAACAAGTAAAGGATGGTAAGAACAACCGGGTCTAATTTAGTTTAACAAACTCATTCCAACTGAACTTACATTTCAAAGAATTCTATATCTTCAAAGGGAGAACTTAAAAATATATGTAAAGCATGTATTAGAAATGTGTTTACTAGACTAATATGAATTGAATATCTATTTGACATCATATGAAGAATGCAGACTCTCTGCCTAGAAGAGGTAGAAACCTTGAATTACATTACATCTGAATGCGAGCCAATCACATTGGAAAGGATAAACATGTTTGTTAAATCATACCTAAAACTATAGAAGTGAGGTATTTTTCTAACTACATTTAAGAGGATCGCTAAAGAGCTTATAATCTGAAGTAGAATTTAGTAACAACAATGGGGTGTAATAACTTTAATAACATGTCAGATTGATCAATATTTTAATCTTTTTAAAACTAATAAAAAACATTATAGCCACATGAAACAAATGATATATTATTGATTAATTTTAAAACACTGAAATGAAACAAAAAAGAAGTTGGCTCTTAATCATTTTGATATTACCTTTACTTATAGTGAAGTTGAAAGTAGGCTAAATACGATTTTACTTCTGGTAAAGTTTACTTATGGTAAAATATTGCATTTTCAACCGATCATCAATCGATGAAAAAATAATTTCTGGAAGTAATTTGGAAACAGTTTTTATATTATAAAATTAAATTATAATTATTACTAGTAATCTTTTATAGTTGTAAAAAATATAATTTATTTGAAATCAACAGCGTGATCAATTTATATAAACTCAGAAGTCTCTTATTAACGATCTAACAGGGAAAACTAAAGGTAAATATAATTTGTTTTTGAATAAAACAGTAGAAGATTATTTTACACATCTGCTACTTGAAATAGTATAAGACATTTGTTTGCTCTTATAATAAAGTAACAAGTAATTGTTAAGTTATAGTTGGGATAAGTTTTCCAGAAGAGCAGAAGAACTTTTGGAACCTCTAGTAATGTTGGATGGATTACTTCTGCTCCAATCGCGACGGTGCTTAGCCTAACTCACAGGCCCAAAATTGCATCTCATCAAACTATGGTAATATTTATTTATTTCTTTATAGATAATGTCCTTTCATATTATTTTTTAATCATAGTCTTTTTACATAGTTTAAAATGCACTGTACATAGTAGTGTAGTAGCAACTATTTTTGCCGCCCGAGGAGGCAGTTCGCAGTTTATAATCTGTTAACCTTAAAAATTCCATAAAGCCCTCAAAACATTTACTTTCATGGAATTACAATCAAGGATCTATTTTAGACTGTTGTTATTAGTCCCAGACTTTTATCATATTAAGTACTCTCAACTATGCATAAAGTCATTATCAAAGAAAATCAATGATTTTTCAAAGCAAAAATGTATAATTCAAATAATACAAAATCTGGAGTGGCCTACTCTCAACTTTACTACAAGTATAAGTAAACATAATATCATACTTCTTGGGTATATATTATATAATGTTCCATTTAGGTATCATACAAATGTCTAAATGGGAGATGTTTATTAGTATTTCATTCCTGGAGGTAGTTCAGATGGTGATCGATCCACTTATTAATATACGAATTAGCTTATTTTTCTATATCACACCACTGATGCATATAATATCATTAGTATAACTACGGCAGTAATAACCTTTTTGAAAAGCGAAAGTGTATATTTTGTGTTACGAAATAATCTCTTATAGGATAATTTTGTTCCAATAGCCATGGATCTCATACATAGTTAACAATGAATATTTAAGACAAATTTTCTCATTTAAAACTCGAAAATATTCTTATTTGTCTGAAAAATGTCAGTAACATCTAAGAAAAAATGTCGTTATAAGATAATTTTTATTGAGATTTAGGATAATTACATTTATTATAGCTCAAAGAATGTTTTCAATTTTCAATGATGTTTTACATTTTGGTCACTTATAAAATTATTATACTGGGAACCTTATGGCTTCCTAGTATTTAATAAAAATCACTTTTCTTTCCCTTTATCAAAAACCATATATACCAATTTACTCTGATCAAATGTTATCTTTTTCCTGCATGTTGTACTCTGTTAAAAACTTACTGTGAATGTACATTGAGAAAAAAATATATTAGTAATTGGCCAGTTTTACATATTCAATTAAAGTCAAAGCCAGCTACTCAGTATAATTTTAAACTTTTATTGCCAGATGCTTCAAATTTTTAAAAATAATAAATATGAACTATTAGACTAGAACAGTGAAAACACTGGATATTTGACAACAGACATAACTCCTCTTTCTTGAGGAAAGAGTCCACTCTTCACACTTCAATATTATCCAGAGACACTATGATTCAAAAACACAAAACAATTTTCATCTCATATTAAGTTTTGTTCAAAGGTACAATATATATATTGATTAGAGCACAAATTCATCATACTATGGAAAGTAACAGCAATTTATGTTTATTGGCAATGATTTTTACAAGTAAAAGTATTATTCTTCTTATATCTATATAAGTCAATAAATGATTTAAATTGTTCCAATACTTAAACAACAATTTTATTTCAGTGAATTCACTCAAAAAATTTCAAGCAATATAAACAATGTAAATAAATATATATAACATCGAAAAGTATAGCAGGTACTCCGTTAGTCCAGGAAAAACAATCAGTTTTTATAGCGTTATTGCTCTTTACCGTAATTGAAATTACATCACTTTTTTTTTCATAAATTGTCAATTTTTCATGGTTTTTTAATGAGTCGTTTAACGTCAAAAAAAATTTCTGAAAAAAAAGAAAATGTACTCTGACAGCCCTTCGGTTAATGTAATTTGCAAAAAAATTATCTCAACTCATTCTCCACATAACGTTCTATTTCTAGGTATTGTTTCATTTTGATGCGTCAAACGGTATGTCTTGTATCACTCTCAGAAGCTATCAGATTGAAATATAAGTCAAAAATTTTACACATTATTGAATATAAAAATTTTTTCTGTTGCTTTAAAAATCTGAGGATATTTTTCGTTTATTGCTTTTGTGGCCTTAAAGAATGCAAAAATTTGATGAATCTAAAATTAGCAGCTTAAGAGAAAAAAAAATGTAGTCAAAAAACAGGTTGTTTGCAAAAAAAGTGACTTTCCCGTCATCCATAACTGCTCCCAAACAATACGGCTCATCCATACTATGAGGTCCATTTTAGTATAAATATCATTTTAATCCATCAAAGATTCTGGCCACAAACATTGGATACATACTCACCCACACACAGACATCATCGAAAAAACTTCATAAAACGACTTCTGGGACCTCAAATTATGTAATGCCGTCAAAATTTCGAGATCGAATTTTTTCACAATCATTATTCTTTATAGTAAAATAAAAAAAAATTAAATTAAATGGCTACGCAAATAATTATAATAAAGTTTTAAGCACTTTAAAAAAATAGTTTCGTAAATTTTAAAATACATTTATTTGGAATTTGCAAATATTACAGTTGAGAAATCCGTTCAAAAACAGTATTACATTCATAAAACATAAAAACAATTACGACCTTAAGAACTTATTTTGGTATAAAATTTCAGTTTTTTTGTTAACTATTTATAATTTTAATTTTTTTCTATTTTTACAGCGTCAAAATGCCGCCCTGCCCCTTCTTGCTAAACCACTGGGTACATCCATCTTCATTATAAGACCCATTTTTCTGTAAAGTATGGATTAGATACATGAAACTGTAGGACTGCAGTGTGCCCAGGAACTTATATTAAAGCGAGGTCAACTAATGAATAATCTATAGGCAAACCAAAATAACAGACAAAACAAATGACAAAGGAAATGTACATTTTATATTGTCTCACAGTGATGTGCATATATGCACATATAGTATACGAAGCTCTAGATCAGGGGTTCTGAACCTTTGTTTGCTTGTGGACCCCCTAAAAGCTACTTGTGGACCCCCACTCCCCCCCGGATACTTAAAAAACATAATTATACAAATTTATAAATAAATAAATATTTGTTTTTAGGTAAATGAATATCGTTAATTATGAAATAATTTCATCACATCTACAACGCATGCGAAAATACAAAAATGTTTTTCAAAACAATAACAAAATATTTTTTCATTTACATTTTATAAAGAACCCTGAAATAAATTGTAACCGAATAAATTTTGAATGTACCATAAAGAGAAGTGCAATAGAAAATTTTAAAACATTGGAACATTTTAACAAACTGATGAGGATATTAGACCTTATATTTTAATTATGTTTGAATATTGTACGGCCAAAACTTACTACGCTTTGATTTATTTTTGATTTGCTGATAAATTCATTTAAACTTAACATGGAGCCCTAACCACGTGTCATGGACCTTCAGAACACTACTTTTCTCATGAACCCCCAGTAATCCTCAGTGGACCACGTTGAGAACCACTGCTCTAGATCATCATTTCCCAAAGTGGGTGGTGCTTTGATAGAGGCGGGGAGTATAGGAGACTAAAGGAGAGAATTTAATGTTGTTGAGAATTTTTGTAAAGCTGTCATGTGTCTCTGAAGTAAGGTGCGGTAGGAATCTATCTAGAAACCAAGAATGTCTTAAATGTAAGTAGTATTTTAAGTTTAATTAGTACTAAGTTTAATCTTTGTGAAAGCGCTATCGGTTGGCCACCTCTGGGCTAGAGAGACCACCCATAAAGAAATGTGTTAGAGAAATGGAAATTGGAAGGAGTAGACACATGAGGGCGCCAACGAACTTTGTACCATTGATCAAATATATAATATGTATGGGAGCAGGACAAACAATGAAACCTCACAAGGGGACTAAGAAGTCTTCTGTCCTAAAGCTAGAATCTAAATCGAGATTAATCGCTCTAGTGCCCATGCAAACAAATAAATATGTGCTTTCATTGTAGCAGAATTTTTTCTATTTGACTGGACTTCGAAATCGACACAGTAGTATAAAAAACACGATGAACAGTTCCTGCATCCTGAGGAAGGCTTCCATTAAGCACAATATAGTTTGAGGTTTTAACTAATATGTTATACATTTTCTACAAAATATCATTGCATATTTCCTTTCCATATCTATTATATGCAGTAAGTTTTGAGGGTTGTAAAGATGAATTCATAATTAATTTTATGAATTTCTGTTTTTTGTAAACAACCACTACCCTTGAAAATTTTCCTGAGCTAAGAAAATTTCCTCAGAGATTAATATGTATTTCGGAACGACATATAGATGTGAACAAAACACTTTTAGCGATGAAACTTATTAAAAGTAAAACAAGGTTGCGACTGTGTGATTGCAATTTGAAGAATACACTGCTGCTGCTCTCAGTGGCAAATTTAACTCCGAGGATTGAAAAACTTAACCGAGGATCAAAACAACCTTAACAGTCTCTTAACCTTTAGGTGCATAAAGTTAATCAACTTTATCAAGTATTGCTTTTATCTATCTTCTTTAATTTAATATTATGAACATATAAGAATTATATATATACATATTAATTTGGTCATCAAAATAGCCAATTAGATAGCAGATCCAGACAACTATATTTACAAATTTTGTTTGTATATATTTTGAACTAATGAAATAAAAAAGAGAAATTAGTCACTTGGAGCAACAGTAATAATCTAACAAACAGAGGCTCTGAAACAACAATTTATTATATTTTTGATGGCAGAAAAAAATAATAGGAGGCCTGCATGTAACATGATTTCTGGTGGTACAAACATGCACTACAAAATAAACCTTTAATCTCAAAAAATGTGTGATTTACATTTCCGTTCACATTTTCGTACTATTTAACAGAAGCAACAGAGCACTGTGTTCACTGCTGTTATAACTATAATCAATATATCAAAAATATACATCGTAATATGTTTGTATCAAAAAAGTTAGTCTATTGTTGTTGCTTCACAAATGTCTTCAGACAACTCTAAGCTTTGGATATCGATGCTTCAGCTTAATATAATGACTTATTTATGTCTTCATTTACATGTTCATGTACTGGAAAGAAGCTTTAAATCACAATACAATTAATTCTTATCTCTACCATCGAAATACCCAATGATAACTCAATGATACCCAACAACTAAATGGTTGTATGAACTTGATAATGGGGTTTTACTCTCAAGAAACGATTTATTTACGCCTTTATTCCCCTTTTCATAACATTAAATGGGAGATCAAAGTCATTCAATTTCATTACTACAACATTTATATGTAATAAACTTCACGAAAAGTAACAAGAAACAGACACTGCAAGCAATGTCAACAAAAGATATTCATGGCACCAAATTTTGTTACATATTCTCAATTTTAAATGCAGTTACATACATCTACAAAAGCTTTTAAACTCAGAAGGACTTTTTTTATTAAAAAAGGAGTAGTTACAATTGAAAAAAAAAAGTAAAATACATAATGCCTTTTATAACTCATCATTTTTCAATTTGAATTTCATTAAATATAAATAATGTCCCAATTATTGTGCGGGTCATAAGACATTTTTCACGGATCACCGGTTGGCGATCGTGATGAGTATGGGGGGATGGGGATTGAGACATCTTCTTGGAAATTATATACATTACTTCAAAAATTATAACTATTAATTACATTTAAGTCATAGTTGGAGAAATGGTGCTAGAAACAGTAGACTAAATAAATTTAATTACAATGCTTCTCTATGGGTTTGTTAATACGTCTACTTATACTAGAGTTCAATGAGGCCAATTCAATATTTTTTTCCAAGTAATTATTAATTACATTCCTATTTACCATTTTGATTTTGAAAATGTAACAAAAAAAAACATTAATTTACTGTAAAAATAGATTTTGTGTTAAAAAATGCTTCTTTTATGAAACTAAGGTTATACTATAACAGAAGATTAGGCAGAAATATGTTCATCGATAAACTGAAAGATGGAGGATATGCTGGAAAAAGACGTCATTTCATGTTCCTTACAGCCTGAAACAAGTAACAATCCTGCATCGTAACTGCTGTTTTTTACTTAACACAATTAAATTATTTCATTAAGTTTATAAAGTAACACATTAGTTTTAAAATACTATATTTCGTACTAAATCTGACAAGCTGAATCACAGATATTTTAAATTCGTATGAAAGAAGAGGTGAATAATAATTATTTGTGTAAAAATATTAAAATGCAAACTTAAAGAAATAACTTCATTTCTTTTTTCATCACAGAAATAAAAAAAAAACTCCTCATAATTAGATAAAAAGCCATATACTAACATGAAACTATTTCTAGATGTTTTAGATTCTTTTTTCTTTTTTAGTTTTCTTTTGTTTTTTTATAATTTCTTAAGGAGGTAATAGGTATGATCAGTGATGAAAAAAAAAGAATAAAAAATATGAATGAAGAAACTACACACTGGTAGCACACAATAAAATATTACATATTATATCATGTTAACTAATATTATCTCATTCACAATCACTAGACGATAATCTCTAGGCTAACATATCTATCAGCTTATGTTAATACCTAACATAATGAGGATAGTAAGGATTCTTCAGGAAGCTAGTTTATAGTTAAAAGGATTTAGAGTGGTAGTTGAGGGTGGTTAGAACTTTAGGCAATGGAATCAAAGTATTTCGATTACCTAAATAATTTAGGTATTCGAAATAATTAGGTAAATTCTAAGGATAAAACAATCAAATAATTTGAGATGATAGTACAGTTTTTCAAAGTAATGCCATTAAATGCATCCCATACAAACGTGCACGTCAAAAATCATCATGATATATGATGTGAAATATGTCAAATGAAATTGAAGTTTTTCAAAGGATGCGCAGACACAATGTGGGAAACGCAATCGCAACAATTACACAGAAATAATTATGAAAGGAATAACAAATGCTTCTAGATTTCTGTGTAAGTGACCCGACCCTCTTATATCTGAGAGAGATAGATAATATATATATATATATATATATATATATATATATATATATATATATATATATATATATAGTAGAAATATACAAAAGTGATGGGGGAGAGTAGCGTGAGACTAATTTATCCACAACATTCCCGGGCAATGCCGGTGTTCAATGCTGAAATATGCTTCAATTAATTATGGAGACAAACACTTTCTCCTGAATAGTAATCAATAGTTTGAATTAATGTGTAAAGAAATTATAGTATTTACCAGCAGAAACGTAAACTATGGAACCCTCCTTTTGTCTTACAACTATATCCAAAGCTTTGTTACAGGAAACCCAATTCCGGCAGATCTAAAACAAGCACATTTTAGTACCTTCTGAAAAAACAAACAAAATATGATTGCTTATAAAACCATGGACTATTTTATTTGTTTAAAACTATTGGGTTCACATATAATACAAATGTTCCTGGAAGCACCATGAGATACACATTTTTCTAATGGGTTACAATATTATGAAAATATTGATATGACCTACAAAAAGGTTTGGGACTCTGAAATTAACAAAATAAAAAAGGTATGACAAATTTTCGAGGCATACAAACCTTTAAAACGTGGCTTCTAAGATTTGAAGGTAAACTAGTTGGGATTTCACAGCCTACTCCATCTGTAAATGCTACGGCACAAACTTTTTCAAGGAAGTCGTTTTGGAATTTGTTAATCTGGAAAAAAAACAATAGAAAATTTAAAATGAAGTAATCCTTTGAAGTCAGAAAGTTTAAAAACATGTACAAAAATATACGTTCGTTAAGTAATAAAAAATATATAGCTATTAGATAGGAGTAACAAAGAGATGTAAGAAACTTTGGAAAGAGAAAGAGATAGGATGAAAAGATTTAACAAAAATATGTCTTGGGTCTTGTACATCTCATTTACAAAAAACAACAAATATAACATTTGCAGATGATACCGTCATACCAAATACATCCATAGATATAGAAGATTTCACATAAACACGTGAAATAACAATCAATGATCGAACCACAATATGAAATGGAAAAACAAGACTAAGATCTTTCTAATAAATTTAATTAGAGACGATTCAATAATATTTCTTAACAACATCGATTTTTCATAGGTAATAAATTTAGCTCCTGTCCAATCAATATGATGATTTTCATTGTTTATATGCAAGAATAAGGCACTAATTTTTTCCTGCCAACTTACGTTGTATTGGTGTTATTTTACACGTGTCTTTAATGATTTATCAGTTTGACCAATATAAATTTTATGGCAATTTTTGCACAGAATTTTATAATTACCACCGGACTCCAATTCCCTGGGAGAGTTTTTTATTAACATATTGCCCATGTTATATGTTAACGTGGGCAATACGTTAAATTTAATCGTCTCTAATTAAATTTAATAGATCAAATATTATAAACATTAGTAACGGTCTCTTGAAACTTTCGTCACGAGGGCAATAGCCTCTTCAAAGAGGGTTGACAGCTAGCGGTTAGTTTTTTACTGTCGGCCTGGTCTGTTTTATTCCGTGGTATGGCCGAAAGGTTTAGGTACACGGCAATAGATCAAAACAGGTTAGTTCTTTACTTTTTCTTACTGTACTCCTTTGTTTCCCTAAACATCCCTTTCTGGACATTAGTCCTTTCCTGCGCTTTCACCCTTTTTACCACTCTTCCCTCCCACTCTTCTCAACCCCTCATCAGATGTTTTCTGCATCTAGTGTGTCAGTTGGGTTTTTGACTCTGACGAAGACCGCTTGTTACGGTTGAAAGATCTTAGTCTTGTTTTCCCATATCATATTGTGGTTTGATCATTGATACATAGATATACAACGTCTGTCTACAATACAGACATAATTGGGCAAAGCTCGAAGCGGGCCGAACAACTCTTTCCTGAATATGAGGTATGTTGGATCAACTACTTTGTGGTACTAATACCATATATGTATTTAACATATTTAATACTAGAGGGAAAAATTTCAATCCTCAATAATAATTTTAAATTAATTACTGTAAATTATAATTTTCAGCAATTAGAACACTTTTTAACACTCCCAAATGAAATAAATGCAATCGAAAGAAACTATTCCAAATAAATGAGTAATAAAAGGTTTTGATATAGTTATTATAATAATTAATCCTAAAAACATTTCATTATTCTTAATTATTTGAAATAATTATTTTGATTGATTGATTTTAATTATTCAAGTTAAGTGGTAGATTTTTATGGCATTTATAATTGTCAGGTATAATATATAGAAATTCTATAAAAAGTTGTATTCCAAATGGTTGTAATTATTCTAAAAATAATTATTAAACGAACTATTATTTAATTTCACCAACGCTTCAGTCCACATTGACTATCCTCAGGGTATTTTCACAAAATAACTTAAAGTAAGATTTTATATCTATTTTAATATTAATGGTAAGTAATATTTTTAAGAAAAACAAATCATAACGCATGTCACTTTCCAATGTGAGAGTAGGAATTAGTAGTATTTAGTAATATTAGTAATGAGGGTTTACACAGTTCATTAACTACTGACAATTCTCGACATATGTTTTAGTTACATTCCGAAAGGCCGAACGAAAGTTGTTACTGTACGTTTAAGTAATTTTAAGTTTAAGTAAGTACGTTTAATGTACACCGTTCATACTGTATATACTATACATCCATTAATTCAATTACTGTATCTTATAAAGCACCCCTAAATCTTATAACATAACATTATAAAATAATAACATAATGTAATTTCAAATATATAGATTAAATTCAAGCTAAATACATGTATTTGAAATTTCAATTAAATGTTATTAAAATTTAGTTACGTTTGGCAGTCGTATAAAATAAAATCTGCTATATTTTAGACAACTAACAAACTTTTCAGATGAATTAATTGTATTACTTGACAATATTTGCCTACTAAGTTCCATTCAATGGACGTTTTTTGTATGTTCATAGCTTATACACTCCACAGTACAAACTATCCACAGTACTACCTACCAAATTTGCATTTCATTATTGTAACTGATTTCAAGTTCTTTAATGACCTTCATAAATGTACATTGAGAATCATCACTCACTTCTGTAGTTGTAGGTCTGATGCATTTACTCAGACCTACAACCTTTACTCTTTCCCAGGCCATTCGTTCGCTTTCAGATATAACGTGATCAAAGGTTTCTATCCCTAGACAGAGTCTGCATTCTTTGCATGATGTCAAATACAGCCTCCATTGATAGTAGTTAAGTAGACAAATGTTTAATAGTTGTTCTGCATATATTTCTAAATTCTACCATTGAAAATATAGTATTCTTTTCATCCTTTAACTGCTTTCTTCCTGATTTATTTGACAGTACTAATCCTATGAAAGTTGATGTGTGTAGTGAAAAAAATAGCTAGACTGCAGGATGTTTGTATCGTTCTAAATTCTTTACTAACTCATTCCAAGGCATTACCATCTTTACATGCACTCACATGCAAATCCAATTATTTACACTGTTTACATTAATAATTTATGACTTATCAATATATCAGACTATACCCTCTTTTATTGAAATAAAAAATCATTCTCTCCCAGTGATCATTTGTGTTCACTTCTATCCCTCTCCCCTCCCTTTATCTTTATATTTATTAAAGCTAACATATTTATAACAAAAATAAAACAAAACTGAAAAAAATAATGAACTTTTTCTTCAATTTGACGCCCACAAACTGGAAGAGTAAAAAAAAAAAGAAAAGCAATATATGGTAAGAATTGAACAAACCAAATCTATCACAACAGCAGCACCATAGCTATGAGCGACGATGGCTACTTTTGTAGCAGAGGAGTCTTTGACATAACTGCTCCAAACTGTCCTGGCATGCTCCTCTGCAGTCGAACTTCCCTGTAAAAAAAAAAAAATCTAGTGGGCGACCAATCAATACTTTCATTTAACTCACTATAAACAAAAAGTGTCCACTGAACTCGCACGGGGGTAGTAATGGAGTGATTAAGCACCTCTAATAGCTTTTAACACTCAACTCTGACTTTCGGTCTTCACGAGGCTACCCTGTTAACTTGCTATATGCAGGGACAAAAGAAAGAGGAAATGGTGATCAGGGGCTGGGCCTGACAACCTTCGTTTCACATCCTTCCTAATCCCCAAAGCCCCTCCTTTTAACTCAGCCTCAATCAAAGATGTTATGCGATCCGTGCCGAAGAATGAAGGATGGATGATACAGGGGTTACTGTATTATGAACGGAGCCTCAAGGGTACCAGGCAAACCCCTTAAGTAAATAGCCTTACTCCGGTATGTGGTGCTCTGCAGGAGCGGACAAAATACCACCAATAGAGATATAGGGATTTTCCCTGTATGATACTAAGGAGAAGGAAGTCCGGAAACCATACTCAGGAAGCACAGAGGGTCCAAAAGCGCTAACTCGTGGGAGCCAACTTCCCACAAGTGCACCTAATGACCCGAAGAAGACCCTCCCGATGAAGGAGAAAGGAAGTCGCTTTTTCCTGAAACTAGGAAGCCTGAATGGGCATTATCAATGATGGTTTATGCAGATTCTGCAAAAAAGAGGAAGAAACACCGTTTCACCTGATGACTGACTGTAAAACAACTTTGCTGCACAGAGGTAGGTGCTTCGAGACACTCAACAAAACCATAGAAAAACTTTTACCGCTGTAAACAGCAAAAGTGCTGAGCTTCTTGGAGACGTTGCTAACTGCTGGTGTACTTTAGTGCAGAAGAGGGGAAGTACAATAGTTTTTTTTAAAACGCAGTCCTATAGGCACCCTCAAATATTAATAACAAAAAAAAAAAACAAAAAAAACTCGCACAGTTGTTAATAAACAAAAAAACATCACTTTTATGCGTTGGTGGATGCACCCTATCACATATTAATTATCAACAAAAAAGCTAAAAAGTCGTATGGGCATAAGCTTTATTGGAATAAAATTCTCATGGAAACATTCAGGGTTATTTTAATTTTAAATCCTGATCAGAATCAAATTGAAGCTGAAAACATTTCCAGAAGCCTTCTAATAACGCTGCTAAATTGCTTGAGAAGGTATATTTGAGAAACATAATTCAGTTTTAGAAGTCTATTTAGAATATAATTGAATTCAATTAAGATTTAAAGAGTTTAAAATAAATGACACAGTCCAGTAGTAAAACATCATGTGATCCTTTAATGCAGTTCCAACATATCTTATCCTATATATTTAAATGTAAATAAATTGAAAGAATCTTAAATAAATTATATAATTAAAGGAAATAAAATCGTTCCTTGAGTAACATATCTCACTTGAAAAGATCTTAATGCCTACAAAACTGTACTACAAATATATTTTACTTTTAAAATCAACTTTAAGGTACAAAAATAAAATGAGAGGTATCAACCGAATGCATTTAAAGAATAAGTAAGACCTTTGGTCAACAATAAAATAAAATTGCGTAAAATAAAAATGCACTTGTGCAGAACGATTTCATTGAATATGAGGGAAGAAATAACAATAAAATATCTTTTCCTTTTTACATGAAACACTTACCAGCAGGTAATATTTACTCATACTTTGAAATTATTAACAAAGTCTTTACGTTAAGATCGTTTAATGTAAAAGAAAGGAATAAGAAGGAGGAACATAATGAATAATATGTTCACTCAAAGTAGATTCACCTTAAATAACAATAAATAAATTGGATTTCAATATTATTTGTAAGGGACATTTCAATAGAAGTTTCAACATACAAAAAAAAAGAAAGAAAAAAAAAAGATGTAGTTAGTTTTAGAATAACAGGGAATTTACAACATTTACTATAAGATTCAAAATTAGGGAATCCCTGTCACTTAGAGAAGTGCACAGGCTTTCATGTTCAAATTGCCCTAGTTATTATATCAACATGAATGTCCCCATAGTTCCATATAAGGATTAGAAAACATATTAAAGGGTTAAATATAGTACACCCTCTATCATACAAATTTTAACTCGCAACTAGCCAAACAAATGTCAAGTAATAATGTCATAATATCACAAGTCATAAATAAAAATCACAAGTATGTCACAAATAATCACCATTTTGATCACAAAATTTAGAAATATTGTCATCAAATACTTAAATATGATATTATCAATACTCAATAGCTCTTAAAAATTTGAGGAAGATCGGTTAGAGTGAAGTATTACATGTGGACATTATTATTTGATACAAACAGATCAAAAAAGAAATTAATAAAACGTTTCAGAAATATTAACGTATCAAAAATATATTAACAGTCTACACTCTAACAAATTTATGTTACATTGTATTAGACAAAGAACATGCAGTAAGGATACAAATGGAAATTGGCGGAGAGCCCATAATGTTGCCATCAATAAGAATCAGAGGTTAAACATTAATAACAGTGATTAGAGTCAGAAACATATGGTAAATAATTTGTGACGATTCATAGAGACCATTAGTATTTTGGAGATGAAGTCTTCTCAGAAGTCACAAATGGTACCCGGTGAAAATATACAATGTTTGACGCATGAAAATATTATATGTATTTATAATAATTAATAAAATGAATTATTCGTTTTGAGTAAACATACCTCAATAGGATAACATTTCCCATCTTGATATCGTTTTACTTCATTTGTATTGAAGACCAAAATGCCATAACCAGCAGAAAGTGCTTTCCTTATGAAAGGCAGTTGTGATCCACTATCAAGCTTATCGTTTATTATCAACCTAGAAACAATTACTAATGAAAATAAGTAATACCCATTTTTATTATTCCATATACTAATTATGAAGATTTTCTAAAAAAAGACTTCAAACATTTTCTCTTTGATGGTTGGAAACCATGGTGTCTCCTTAGATTCCATATATTGTTTACAATCTGGTATATTACAACTATAATATAAAATATTTATTTTTTTTGTAATAATAATAATTACCAGAAGAGGCAGACTTACGATGAAGTCGATTTCATTGAATATGAGGAAAGAAATAATAATAAAATATCTTTTCCACTTTACACGAAACACTTACCAGCAGGTTATAGCAGAGTTCATAATACAAGTGTTTTAACTTTCGACCCCTGAATGATAATTCCACATCTGATTACATCCAGTACATATTAAATTTGGTTTTTTTACCAAATCGCATAAAACTGTATTATTTTCATGTAAAGTACCTCTTAAAAAAGTCCAATAATGGTGTCAAGCTGGTTCCATATTAGGGTGGCAGGAACTTAAATATGAAATTTGTGATTATAACTCTTTTGGTTGCTGAAATATTTTGCTCAAAAAAACACACACAAATTTATGAAATCTATTTTATTGAACTCAGGAGACCATAAAACTTTAATTCATACAGTGGTAATATGAACTGAAAATCGATTTCAGGATAAACTCAACATTAATAAGCAAATATTAACTCAATCAAACATATTGAAGTTTAAATTTTATTAGTTAGATAAATAGAAATCCCCCAATGGCTTTCTTTTACGTGATACGTGTGACGCATTTAAAGATCTTTTAATAAATTCTCCAGTGAAATGGTTTGATTAATATTAAATACCCACTCCCCATACTACCAGAAATGTATTGTAAACGGTTAGAAACCATTTTACTTATTTAATTTGCATTTACAAAAAGCTGAGGAAGGTTTAAAGTCTAACTTAACATTTAGTTATCTTATTTAAATGGCAGTACTAAATCTCAATCAAGAGATTGGACGAAAAGCAAAAAATAATCATCAATATCAATAATTACTCAGTAAGTTAGGAAGTCTCAAAAGTCACTATCCATACAATTAAAAATTACATAATTGGCAATTTTTACAAGCCCGGGCATCATTTCTATTATGAATCTATATAGTTAATTTCAAAGCTTATACAAACAAAACAACAATGTCATAGAAGATAACCCATTCTTACATTGAATTAAGCATTTCTTGGTAATGTGATGATAGTTGTGTATAGGTGCAATAACATGGATATATAAGAAAATAATTGATACATGTGAAACAATTTTTTTCACTGAATGAAGTCATATCATTTAATGAATGAATAAGAGCCCAAGAGTGATTACCTCTGCTATTTCTACCAAATCTCTCTCATTTAATTTATTTACAAAGAATATTTCATTCAACATGAGATATATCAACAATTCAGAAAGTCTAGAATTGAAGGCTTCAGAGGGTCATCGATGGTGATGGTGAAGAACTTAATCTTAAAAATAATAATCTTAATCACCATAACCATAAGGGATAATATGTTCAATTGGATAACTATACCGTATAGTTGATTCAAAAGAAATAGTTTTATAAATATTATACGCAAGTATATATTTGCTTTTGGTAAGATAAATACACAGACAAGTGTTGGAGTATTTTTCATTACCAATGGATGAGAGGGAGAATTGATGAGGGAGCCGTGGGGGGAGAGAAGTGGTTCAGTGACGTTTGTGTGTATGAGTGGCGACTAGTAAGGAGTTGTGACTACCACTTGAGCCGTGTCCAAGGTGGCTGTCCACAGTAGTTTTACTTGGGTTATAATTGCCAAGGCTTCCATGTTTGGAATATCATTCTGTCTGCTTGTTGTGGTTAAACTGTTGTATGGAGGAATTGTGTTTGTCCAGATGTGAGTCAGTTCTTTGCAAGTTTATATCTCAGAGGACATCCTTGGAAATATTCCTGTTGGTTATTGAAGTCTGACTGCTGAGAGAGAAACTACCTAGAAGTTTGGGAAGCATGAAAATGACTGCTAACTGATCTGGAGTACTTGTCGCTTTGTGATTGTACAGTCTCATTTCATATTAAATGAGCAGTCTCTGATATATGTATAACACTCGCTTTTCTCTGGCTATTTTAGAGTTCAGACCTCTGTATCGTTTAAACCAAGAGACTTAGTTGCAATTTGAAGTCAACCTAGCCTGAATTGAATGTCTTTGATAAAGCGTATCCTTATTCAATTGCCTTCCTGAATTTCAAATAACCACTTTAGAAAAGACTAATTTTAAGAAGCTATGGTGAGAAGGTTTTAAAATAATAATGACAAAGCACTGTTCAAAATTGATCTACCAACAATATTAAAAAAATATCAAATGCCTACTCTCTTAAATATTTTTATTAAAAAAGAAAAAAAAGTACTGTCTTGCAACCAGCATGAGATGAAAATGCTTCAATTAGAGTAAAAAAAATTATTAATTTTATTATTTTTCATGTAAAAAATATGAATAGTTTGTTTGGATGTATACTGCCATATACACTGCTCTTCATAGAATTTTTACAGGAGTGTCAATGCGATGACAAATGAACAGCTGATTTGGATGTCACCTGATTTCAAGAAAGAAGCTCTCGTCTGTATTCCGTTGGGTCAAAAATGATAATAATAAAACCATGAAAAATAAGTTAATTCTCAAATGTATACCTGGACACAAGGGAATACAAATGAATAAAGCAGGGAACAGGTTGAAGAATTTTGGGATAAATAAACGTCTGCGACTTGGAGCCCTGCACAACACCCCAACTTTTTCAAGAATGCAATTGCGTAATGGATGAAAGTAGGAGATAAATTGTGGCTACAACAGTCGAGCAATCGTTTTATCCAAAAAGCTCGTACAGCTGAACTTAAATTTGTAAAATAGATAATAAATCTTCAAAGAAAGGATTCAAAAATCATTCCTTCATATACCACTTAAGCAAGTTGTAAATAATAATATACGAATACTGCAGACTCTGAAGTTTGAAATTCATTAAAGAATATAAAGTTTGAATTTGAATTTAGAAACGGCAAAGTGATGGACAAAATACGACACATATGGTAGCCAAACGAGTCGGGTGAGGCTCAGGCCCTCAGTTTAACAATAATAATAACAACATAACAGATTGTTCTGCATCGTTTAATTCAAGTTGATACAACTGATAAAATGGAGACAAACAAAACTGCATCAAAACAAGTCAATTTATTACTGATTATCTACTCGTATGACTGTGATAATACATATAACGATAGCCAGATTAAAATAAAATCAAAACTTAATTGATTTCAACAAGTTTGATATTTTGATCACTTATAGTAAAGTTCAGTGAGGACAACTCGAGATTTTTTTAAACTTTACTTTCATAAACAAAGATGATGAAGTTAATAATGCTTATTATATATTTGCTTACCTCTTTGACATATCTACGAGTATGTCTGAAGTACAGTAAATCAAAGCTGTTTAGATATAGAAGTAAATAGTCAGATTATACAAGGAATAGTGATGATTATTTTTTGGCATGTGGAAGAGGTATATTAGGAACATACTGAACAATTTACAGGGAGTTATTGTCAACAATCGTTAATTACTCCTCGACTCGATGATATATGTTTAAAGATAAAGTTAAAAGTTTTTTTTAAAAATAAAATCATTAACAATCATCAATCTAGAATAACAAGCTTTAAAATTTTACCTACGAGACCACTGACCAGCTCTTACAACTCCAGAACCATGAATCAAGATCAGCAATTGTTCACAAGTTGCATAATTTTTAGAAGCAAATATGAAGGAAGCATTTTCAGTTTCTCGGGGAACATTTAACCTTACCAGGCCTTCATGTTCCATCATTTCATATATAACTTCAGTAATTACCTGAAAAAACGTAGATTTTAGTAGTAATGACGAATAAAGATGTTTTCCAAGGTCTAAATCATTTATTAGATTCTGATGAATATTGGTATAAGATTTTTACACACAGAGTTGAGAACAAGAAGTCTGACTTGTGTATATAAAATACTGGCTTTAATTTCATTTTAATCAGGTAAAACCTTTAAATGAATTATATAATTTTAAGATTTTCAAATCGGAAATCTAATCTCTATTGAAATTTCTCATATGCCATAACTGGTAACCCTCAGAAAAAATATACTAACTTTGATAAATTTGAAAGAACTTAAGGATTTTTAAAAACTTCAGGAAGTCCCGGGCTTTAATTTGTAGATCATGAAGAAAACTAAATTATTTATTTACCGATGCTAAATGTGAAGTACAAGAAAAACACCAAAAAAGACTCACTTCTATATATCATCACTTTAATTATATATGAACTAATTATTCGAAATGTTTATACACTAAAACTTGGGTAGAAAAATTTGACATCTCCCATTCAAATTGGATGCTAATTGCCCAATTGGGGGAATTTTCTAAACAGAAAATGGGGAATTGTTTTTCATATTTACAGATAAACTACATAAGACGGATAAAACAAATGGAAAACATTCGTTTTAATAACGCCACATAAACTTAGAGAGGAAGAATTAAATACTGGGCGTTTTGACACTTTTTAAACGGATTTTTTTCGCTCTAGAACCTGTTATTTCCATGTAAATATGAATTTTCTCTGGATACATGAATAATATACACCTTTTAAAAAAACAATATCAGTTTATTTCTTAGTCATATTCAACTTTATAATACGAAATTTATCCTTAGATATCTCTCTTTTATAAAGAGTATAAATTGCATTTATTACTAACATTGTTAAAATATTTAAACATATAAAACCATTATTTTACCACAATTGCTTCTCTTAGAAGTTAACTATACAAATTATATGAAACTAAGATTTCTATAAGATTTAAGTTATGTTTAAACTTTATTTTTTTTTTCCACTTCAACTACAAAAATAAAATGTTTAAACTTGAACTTCAATATTAATAGTTAACTTTGAGACACCCAACAAACAATATTAACTCAGTAAAATGGAGCGCAGAGTAACTTTGAATATTTATCCAATTTCTTAAATTCAAAAAGGTTAGGGAATTTCAAGTAATGAGTTAAAAAAGCTGTCCATGAATGTGATTTTAAAAGATTTCAGGGAGTGTTTCAAGGTTTCAAGAAGACGTATACGACTGACTTTTTCAGATGATAGGGAAGAATACATTGGGACGTTATTAAAAAGTATTGTCATCAGAGCACCCTTGTAGAATAATAAAAAAGAAATCAATTAGGGTTTTTTCAATTAAAAAAGGACAACAGTTACGGAGTATAAACTGCCATTATTCGTAATATAAGCATTTACATAATTTATTCTATACAATATTGAATCCTAATTTACACGAAAAAATACTCATGTCATTCACTTAAAAAATTGAAACTAAAATAATAAATAAATAGTAATAGACTCTAAAATATACCTCTCCAACTGTTTCATAATATTTTTGATTATAAACAGGATCTTCTGATATATTAAACTCATACTGGTTTTCACTCGCTTCTTTACTTTTGCGGTCAATTTTTCTAAGTTGTCCATCAGTATTAAACTTATACCCCAAATCCTCCAATCCTGAGGAAAAACTTCTTTCCTTCAAACAATTTTCCATAATTTCACCAGTTTGTGCCTAGTTGTTATATCAATAATAATAAATGACTACTTATAATAATATAACATAAATTTGCTGAGGAGCATTTAATTTAAATATACAGCTAGTATAAATGTTAAATATATTTAGCAATCACAAGTTGCTAAAGGACATAAGAACCTCTCAACAAAGTAACTGTTTATAACAGTCTGAAAACTATGAAACCTCTCCCAGCACACCAGCCGATGTCAGCTCATAAACTGGCAATCGTTATAAATTAAATTATTAAAATAAAATGATGTTACCCTACATTCTAAAATACCTATTTAGTTTTAAACAATTAAATAAATGTAACTACATGAACACAGAAGTATTCGCTATTATCAATATATCATATATATTTCTTACTGGGTAATAAGACCTTTAAGGTAAAAACCATGACATTGCAGCAAAAGGAATCTAAAATGGCCTATACTCTACATTACTATACAAAAAAACAGAATGTCTAATTCGTTTTCTATCAATTGAGTTGTAGTTATTTTTAATGAAGCTATCGTACAGACGCAATATCAAGATCTCTCTATATATTATGACACTAATAAATATTCAATTTAATCATTTATATGTTTGTTTATAGATAAACCTATAGATAAAAAACCTATATAGATAAAAAGTTATTGCAAGCTAAAAGTCATTGATCTCGAGGGACCCCTGTGCAACAATTCAATGTCTTATGACAAAAAAACTGCATTCAATTAATACAAGAAAAATGCTTATCTCAAACTTATTTACTATTAACTAGATAAAAACACGTACAATTATATTATTCCAATGCATTTATTGTTTAAAATAAAAAAGAAGATTTGTTTGAATAAATTACTTTTACGATCAATTAAACCTCAATGGGAAGTTGGGTCTGATAGTCTGATGTTTCGGAAAGCCTGTGATTCTTGCAAACTCTTCAAGATTGGATCGTGTTTTTGACTGACATAAACAAAGTTAATCTTTTACAAGAAGTAATTTTGCTCGCTTCTTGTACTTGATGGCTGTCAAAGCTGAAAATGTCAATTCTCACTAGTTGAAGGTCAAAAACTAGAAAAGAAGGCTCAGGGTTTTTCGAGTATTACAGAGTATTCTTTTCAACTAGCAATGAGAATGTATCCAGGCCAAGCCTAGAACACAAGCCTAGAACTTTAATGTTCTGTCACTTGAAACTCTGGCAACTAGTTCTTCCGTTAAATTGAACTATTAGATGCTAATTATACATATGAGTATCAAACCATTAAAAAATTGTAAAAAAATATAAAAGAAAAATATTAATCAAAATTTGTTAATAGAGAGTCAAAGTTCAAGATCAATGGTACAATTTCTTCACAATTATTATTAATATTTGATGTACAATGGCAGCATGTCTTCCCTTAAGCAATGTTATTAAAATAAGCAGCAGCTTCTGCATTGACCAGTGATTAAAATTTAGTTTTTCGTGTTTGACCTATGTTTATTGTGTGTGTTAATGTCTTTTGCTAACCTTCTTTGGAAGCTACCAGAGTCTCACCGCAAAGTGATACGAAAACTAGAGAGTGTCAACAAGAAACTGGTCAATGCAGAAGCTGCTGCTTATTTTAATAATTATTATTAAGAGCACTTACGAAACTTGCACAATTTTTCTGTAGCTATTCCTGTGTATTGGATTAAAGTGCTTCTATCTCTCACAAAGTTAAGCAATGTGTCAATATTTAGTGACTTAATGTAATTATTAATTTGATCCCAAACCAATATATGTGATATTAGATCAACCAGAACACAAACCAATATACGTGACGCTGGACCGATTAGAGCAGGAAGTTCAATTTTCAACTATTTCCACAGTATAGTGAGGTCTAATGAATGTATTGATTTCAGAACGATAGTTAAATAAAAATAAAACAAAAAATCAGTTGGTTCTAAAGAAGTTAAATATTATATTTACTTATAGTAAGGTTTAGTGTAGGTCACTCCAGGGTTTTATTAGAAAGGGGAAGAAACGCTCACTTCCATTCACAAAAAAGATGCCGCATTTCGAACACTTAGTGTTCATCGTCAAGTTACATTTGCTTCAGTAAGGTGATATTGACTGTAAAAGGAATCAAAGGACACTAGATCCTTGAATGTGGAGACTTAGTGTTTCATCGTCTTTCTAATCATGAGTAAATACCATCCAATAACTGCTCCCATAGCTGGTAAGTTAATAGATTTAATTTTTTTTTTAAAAAATTACTGCTGTAATTGATATTGTAAATAAATTAAGTTAATTTATATATTAAGATAATTTAGTAAAATAAATTACACAACTGAATAAAATTTAGTTGATAAAGTAATTAATTATGCAAATATAATTTAAAAGTATAGTGTTCTCAGTAAAATTTGAAAGGAATAGTTCCATCTTATTAAATATATTATTGTTATTTTGTTTTTTACAAACTATTTGACATGATAACAATTAACTATGTGAACTTTACAGTATAACTTTTGCAACATATTGAACATTTAAAATATTACTCAGGAAATGACTTTAATTTTTTATTATTAGTCGTAATTCTTCTGAATTTTTTTACAAGGCAGAGACAATGATTACTTTTTTGTTAGAATTAGCAAAATAGAGATAACTGTATTAGAACAAAACATTGAATTAGCTTGTTAATTAACTTAATAATATACTTTCTTTTAAAAAAGTTGAGTGCATATCGACACAACTTTTTTAAAATATAAAACATATTATTATTGACTGATTGAAAAGTCAACTACTAAATTCCACTAATATATGTATTATTTTCATTTTTTGTCTTTTATTACAAAATTTTCTATTTAAAAATGTGTATTTCAAATTAATATCGATTATATAGAATCTATTTTTTTCAATATAACTCACCAAGATTTGTAGACCTGTATTTAGTACATAATTATTTCCTGTTCCTTGTGTACATACTGGCTTGATTAAGAGTCAAATCAACATGGCGTCATCTCTATATTTAAAGTTCGTGAGTTTGTTTGTTTGTCTGTTCACTCATTTTCCGTGGAGATAGAGAACTGAAATTATAGTATGAGATAGAGAATTGAATCATGTTAAGAAAAAGAAAAGTATCAGTATATTCCCAAAATTGGAGCCAGGGTAGCAAGTGTTTTGCATGCTTGCCGATGATAGTAGTGCAAATGTATTATATATAAATGTAACAAAAAAAATTTAATTGATATTTACGAAATATAAACACTGGTAATAAAATAAAGGCATAGAGTCAGAGTAGCCCAGGGGCTTACGTACTCACTGATGACAGTAGTGCAAATGTATTATAAATAAATATACCAAATATATAATAAACTACTACATTAAAGGTTAGAAATGAATAATTTTAGAAGCAAACTTGAACACAACTGTCAGATAAAATACAAATGTTCTAAGGTAATATTATAAAGATACATTCCTTTCATTAATGTTATTTTATGTTAGGTAAATTGAAATTTCAATTTAAAGATTTGTTTGTTTTAAATATATTTGTTTATGTACATAACGAATTGATGATTCATTTATTTATTTGATAAAATAAATGATTTCTTTTACTTCTAAATTATTTTTATTTTGCTAAATATACTTACTTTGTATATATTTTGAATCATGTTAAGAATACTATATCAAAAGCTTGGGTATCTGTTTCTATGCCTTAATAACAAGAAATACTTAATAACAGCAATTAAAATTATCCTTATCAATCATGTTCAGTGAATTAAAATCATTACCTATTGTTATAATTTCTGAGTGATACAAAGTGCCACGGGTAATCTACTTGTTTTATATAGCTGTAAGCGTCGGTTTCTTTAATTGGGGTTTAGAAAATAATGTTATATATAGCAGTTTAAATATGATTTTATTAATTAAAATACTAAGTGATGTGCTCGTGTGAAATTATTTTTGTGTTCGTATAAGTATTTCAAAAGAAAGAAGAAAAGAAGAGAATAATCTTCACATCAAAAAGAAAGTTAGTATACAATTTAAAATTATCTTCCATTTTTTCCACATTGCGTTAAATTATGTTTAATAAATGATGACAAACAAAAGTTTATTGATACTACTATAAATAATAACACTACATTATAGTAATGCAAAAAAAAAAATTGAAGTCATCTTTACTCTAAGTTAACTTTTCTTTTAAAGTTGACTTCAAAAAAATTAAAGTCAATAATAATTATTGGCATAAGAATTATTTTAATCCAATAATGCCACTAAAACTTTTAAAAATGACTCATTTAAATTAATATACAATTAATAATAATTTTAAAAAGTTATTTCTACAAAAATTAATGTAACTTACTTCCATTTAATTATTTCTAATTATTCTGAATATTATAATTAGTTTGTCTTCTATATTTAATACCAATTGATACAATTCAAATATAACCTTTTAATATTAGTGGAAGAAAGGAAAATAGTAATATTAGTAATTATATTTATTGAAAGATATATAAAAATTTATAGTAAAAATATGTGTTAATATGACTAATGATTCAGTTTTTAAAGAAATTTTAACTTTTATGTTGTTTACAACTTTGGATATAGAGTTTACAGCAAAGTTTTTTTTTAATCTAATTTAATCTATAGCTTAAACCAATTTTTTTAAATTCAGCTTAAATTAAATCGATTGTTTCTTGTAAATAGTTATAAAATAATTATAACACTCATTACTGCTTTTAATTTAATTACTGATAAATAAAGCAATGAATTTTTAACATTATTTACAAAGTTAAAGCCTTTTTATGTGGTAATTTCTTAGGATTCTTATATAGATTATATTTCTTGTGTTTAACTTTATTTAATTGCCAATTAATAGTTTATTAATTAGTGTAACTACTTAATAATAGGTAACTTATTAATCCTACTGCTTGACAGATCAAAATGAAATTGTACTTTAAAATAGAGCATTACGTGGAGGATAAGTTGAGGTAATTTTTATCAAAATTACATTAACCAAACCGGCGTTATGGTACAATTTAGATTTGCAGCTAAGTTTTTTTTTAATCTAAACGGCCCATTATAGAACAATGAAATTTTTGACTCAAAATTCAACAAAAAATTAGCAGTTTATAAAAAAAATTCGAGAAGTTTTAATTACTGAAAAGAGCAATTAAGCTATAAAAACTGAATATTCATCCTAGAATAATAGTTCATCTTCTGTACTTGTCGGATTTGTTTACATCATTAAGATTTACAAAACAGATGCTAATTTTATGATTCTTCGGTGATTTGATTATACTGACATTTTTTCTTACATATTCCGACATTTGTCACAGAAAACAGGAATATTTTGATATCTTAAAGGGAAAAATTTGGCTTAAATGTTTAATGCAGAATATGGAATAAATGACATCATATGTAACTGGTCCACTGGCCATGTAAGAGATTCTACTGGCTGTAGGAACAAAAACCCTGTTCTACTGTAAGAAATGATTACGTAACTCGATATATTCACTTTGGCTTTACAATGGTGTTATTTTATTACTGCTGTAGTAAAACCAATAATATTACATGAATCAGTTGAGTGATATACAAATATAAGCGTGTACATTTATAACTGGATCAATCACTATCTGTACTACCTTCATGAATGAAAGACTAATAAACCTCTCTCACTTAGATAGGGTCGATAGCACACCTGTTAGGAACATATTTAGTGGACCTAATTTCAGTTCTGTTAGATATATACTTTGAATTATTATTCTTGTCTTATATTTGTGTAATACACTTTGCAGTTCCTGGATTTAATGAATTCATAGGCCTTTTAACGAAGTTTGCCAAGAAACAGGCAAGAGTGATTTGATTAAGCCTTAATAATTTTTGGTTTACTGTAGGAATTGTAATCATGAAATAAAAAGAAAAGAAAAGAAGGCATTGGGAGATAGGAAATGGCTGCTTTACTCATCCGTCAGGGTGAGGCAGTACCAACCACCTGACTTTGTCCAGGGGCCATGGCAAGGAGGTGTGAGTAATGTAGTGTCCGAAAGGCTATAAGAGACGCATCATGTCCTAGGTTTAAGCAGTAAAGCACCTCCTAGACATTTGGCCCTTATTAATTATTATACGGTTATTTCTTTGTAAATATTTAAATTATTACTAATGATTTATGCCTATTTACAATCTATTTATATGCACGTATGTCTATTTTTCAGCTGTATAACAAGTAACAATACATTTATTTTACGAAGCTATATTATAACTTTTCTATTACGGACCTAGTTGCAGCTAAGCCGCTGGACTAGTCAGGCCTACACTCTACTAGACTGTCTGTATAGTCAAAGTTTTTAGCATATCAATATTCTTAGTTCGTTTAAATAATGTAAATTTAATTTTCATGTTCAACAAATTCTTACTTCTGCCTGTGAAAAAGATATTAAACTAAAACGGAAACTTTGGCAACGAGAGTTTGCTTTTAAAATTTTGAACCTAGAAAATTGACCGATCCCGATTACATAATATATCTATATATATATATATAATGATCTGTGTGTTCTTTAAGTTGTTTTGCAGCTTTTAATAGTTTCTTGGTCACTAGTGAGCTACCTTTTCTACGCTCCCTGCTTATTTGCTTCGGAGTAGGTCTTGTAAGCTTGGATCTACGTATAGTCACAATGTCGTCCTGTTCAAGTTTATGAATGAAGTTCCAGTTCTATTTTCTTATAACAGGATCGCACTTAGGTTTGCAGTGGTATTAGATACCGTCATAAAGTTATTCATTCAGTTTTGATGTTAGCATATGCTTGAAGAGATAAATATTATAGTTAACTTGTGGGATAAATGGATCGTTCCTCCATATTGTGAACTCAGCTTTTTATTCGTAATTCGTGATGAAATGGTATCTTCATTACGCCTACAAGATTTATCTATGTCAGTTGATGAATATTCTTGAGACTTAAGATTGTATAGGCTGTTAAGCATTGCTGATAATAGTAAGTATTGTTGCAACTTCTTTTTTTTTTTCTCACATTCATATTTAAAGAGTTTCCGTCTATATTCTATGGTGAACCGATGTTCCCGAACAACTGGGTCGTATGTTTGGATATTTGTAAAAGTTTGAAGCAGTTCTACTTTTGGACATACACTATTAATAACGCACCATACTTCGCCTGTATATGCTTATAGCCCATTTTTTTTGCACATTGTAAGGCACTCTTTATGGTTTGGTCAACATGTTTCGACTAAACATCAGTCATCATCAAAACGTTTCTAGATGTTTACTTTAGTTATTTAAGAATATAATTGTAGAGTTTAGTTAGGTGGTGTGCTTCAAGACTTGTTGAGTTCTGTCAGGCCGGCAGGGATTAAAGAAGGATTGCTTTCGTCCTTTATCTGTTCTAAGTAGACTTGTTCTCTTCGCAAATAGTTTCTAGATTCCATTGTTGTTTCCTATTTGTATATTTATAACTCGCTGTTCCTACTGTATAATGATATCTTCTATTGTTTGCAAACTAAAGCTGTCTCATTCTTTATAAATAATTTTTATATTATTTGCTAGCATTTCTCGGGTTAGCTTAGATTTATGGATCTGTTATGAGGGAGCTTTAGGTGACCCTGTCGCAGTCGAAACATATTGACAAACAGCATAGACAGTGCTTTGCAATGTATAAGAGGAAGGACTTTCGAATATTAAAAAAAATGTACTATAAGCAAATTAATGCCGAGTATGTTGCGTTATTTAATATTGCAGTTATATATTATAAATATATCATATATATGTGCAAAGTAAACAAATATAATTTGTAACTCTTAGATCGAGAACTACTTCCAATATTGTCCTGTAAAATAATGTTACAGAATTGAGTATCTTATCTATATAATGTGAATGTATTCCCAAGGTAAAAAGTTTTGAAGAAGAATTTTTCTCTCACCTTTCCTCAACAGTAAGTCTTACGTTTACTAAGGAGGCATTTATAAATTGGAATGACCTGCATTGTCTATTTGAAAATATTTACATAATTTAATGATTCATACATATGACTTAAATTTAATCAAATTCAGATATATATCAAGTTTAAAAGAGAGCTTATACCACCTGAACCTCTCTTAGGAGAGTATTTGGAAAGTGGATACCACTTCTTTTGTTTTCTTTGGAATTTTTGGTTATATGATTGAGTGTTTCATGCATACAATTTAAATTTCATCCCAGTCGCATATTTATAGAAGGTTTTAAAGTGGGAGTCTGCCCTTCGTTGTTCCCCAAGGGCTCATTAGAGATTCGGGATCACTTATATCATCTTTCTCGGAAAAGTTTATTTTAGAAAGCACGTTTGATATTAATTTATTTTATAATTCCTGCTGTCCAATAGAAGTACAGACAAAAACACACTCAAACACACACTAACACACCCATAGTTAAGAGCTTTTGTATATATACGAGTATATATATATAAACACTTTTTCTTCTTCTCGGAATTTGGCAAGGTTAATATTATTTTAAGACATTCTCAGGACTATAAACTAACAAAAACAATGGACATTTGTCATATCTACTTTATATTCTTCATAAAGTATTCAAAAAAACTTACTTACTCAAGGCTAGATTCGAATTGTTGGCGAAAAGGTGATTCCAAATATTAACTCTTCCGAGAAGAAGAAAAAAGTATTTATTAGTAATTGTGGTCAAGAAAACAATACCTTATTATATCTATATATAACATGTTTGTTAATATTTAGCCCCTCCTTTAAGGATATTTATGAGCCTGTCAAGTAGCATAATTTTAGCTTTGTCCTATGAATGAACAGCGGCTGTACATTATCGAGCAAGTCGTAATAATGAACCTCAGACCCACAACTTGAGACATTATTCTACTACAATTGGGAGGGTAAATATGCACTGTTTAGAAATTCACAACTTCCAATTTTACATGTTCATTTTTAGATAAGAATAATTTGGAGTAATTAGTTTATTTTTCTTAATGACTTCTTTATTGTTTTGACTTTTGTTGTATATAAAATTTTAACTTCGTTATTTGGTTGAATTCATGAGGTATTGTTTTTGACTATTGTTTTATATCTTTTATGGTAAACACTGGTATTATTGTATATTTTGAATCTGTTTTTACCTTTATTTCTGGATAAAAATATTGGAATTTTATACGATAATAAATTGTTATCTATTGTTGATAAAAGTTTGATTTGTTGATGTATTTTTCACCAAATGTAATCCAGGGAGATGAGGTTTTAAAAGCTCTATGTATTGATGTTTTTATTCCATTGTCTTTGTAACGTTGTTGGCCCATACTTTTCTCATTTATGAAAAATCTACTGTAAGACATTTTCGTTATGATTGTTGTTAGATATTGGCTATTTTCTCGGTTGATGGATATATATATATGTCGCATTCCACTGGTACAGGTGAACGCACGTACCACTTCTTTTTCCCTTTTACTCTCTTCCTGACGATGAAGTTCAGTTCAAAATATCGATCCAGTAAGTTTTCTCGTTTCTTTTATGTGTTGTCGTTTTCATTTATATAATATATATATATATATATATATATATATATATATGATAAAACCACAATAAAAAATGGGAAAACACGACCAAGATCTTTCAACCGTAACAAGCGGTCTTCGTCAGAGTCAAAAACCCAACTTTCAGTTACAACTAACGTTTTTTGACTCTGACAAAGACCGCTTGTTACGGTTGAAAGATCTTGGTCGTGTTTTCCCATTTTTTATTGTGGTTTGATCATTGATAGTTATTTTACGTGATTATGTGAAATCTTTATATATATATATATATATATATATATATATATATTTAAAACAAGTAATTTATAAGTTTATTCTAATTTACAGTGAATTTTATCACGGAAGCTTCTTCAAATGCATATTACTAAAAAAGTCAACCGTATTGCCTTGTACATTTATTCATATTTCATCCGGTTTTGGAATCTTTCATTGTCAAGAGAAAATGTTTAAACAAAGTTCAAAGTTGAAAGTGATCATATGTATGTTACAAGAAAAATTATTGTAATATACTTTTTTTAAATATGTATATTTAATCATTTAAATAATTTTAAAATTAAATATGCATGTAAAATTTAATAGAATTAAATATGTACGTAACATTTCATTATGTATATTAAAATTATTTATTTTAAAATGATTATTAAAATATGAAAAACATAATGAATGAATTATGTCACATTTTATTCAATTTTAAAGAAGAATCATTTTATAAAGTAAATAACCAATTAATGCGATGAAATATTGTATACATATTTCCTTGTGTAATAAATTATATTTGTTTTAGTCACTTGAATATTTTCTGTTATTAAAAAAAAAAAAAACGAAAAGAAAACGGCTATTGGGAAGGAATACAAGATCAGATGCAGGGTACAGACAATTTAAAGTTTCATATCAATAAAATATTGTTATTTTCAATTTTTCTCCTTTAATTAATGAATATCATTTTTCTTAAGTAATCTTAATCTGGAAGATATGAACGTACTGAGAATGAGATAGTTTTTCTCAAACAAGCTATGGAACTTGACAGTGTGATTGTTGTGACAATACTTTAAAATATTATTTTATTCTAGCAAAGTTAACATGTATGATGTCTTCCATTTTGTTAGTTCCGATTTGTTTAAATGTAGTTGATTTCTTCTCTTGTTATTTCTGTATCAGTGAGAGTCACTTGTGTGAACTTGTTAGTATATCGTTTTAAAACTTAAATCTATAGATGGTTTTACTTATGAAGTGACCTACATCATCAATCCAGATTTTTATACAGTTGTAACTCAATATTTGTCAAATTGGTCGCTATGAGTTATTTACTTATATTTAGAAAAGTCAATAAAACAGTTTCACCTAAAATCAGTTTTGAGGAAACTACTTTCTTTTGTCCGCAGGTTAAATCTCCCTACATGGAGAGATAAGGAGTGAACCTCTCTTCCTCTAATTCTCTCTCTCTTTCTCTCTCACTCCCTTTTTTAATGTGTGAGTTTTAACCTGAAAAAACACGTTGTTGACGTTATTTTCATAAACTCTTCTAGAAATTAGGGACTTTTCACAATACACTTATGAGTTTTGAATAACTGAAAATGCATTTTCAGTCAGTGTTATGATAAAATGCCTAATTCAGTTCCTTATGAATGTATTAATTGCTAACTTTAGTAAACATATTTATAAATTTGATTGTTATAAATAGGTTTTCCTCTAATTTTACTAAAAGTTTCCCACGACTTAGAACCAATACTGGGTTGTTTTACACTCGCTTTGCTTGATCCACTTCTTTCAACCCACGTTTTATTTGATTAAACAGATAGAAACGGAATTCAATATTCGATTTAGATTGGGGTTAGGTCAATAAGTAAAGAAAGCTTTCCATTGGTTTTAGTTAATTATTTAAGTGTTTTACATTTTAGTCTAGTATTGTTGGCTTATTTAGAAGGATGCTCTTAGCTTGATTATCTTCGCGCTAACTTCACCTCTCCTTCCAAACCATCTGCCAAATCAATTGCTTTGTTTTGGCTTCAAACTTCTAAACTTTGCTTGAAATTAGATCAATATGTTATATAAAATGTGTTTAAAGGTAAGAGGCAGTGGGATAATTTAATTTTAATGTCACAATGATTGAACCATCAAATCAATTTGTTTTTTAAATGTTATTATTAGTGCAAGAAAAAAAAGGTTTGGAACAGTCTAGACATCATCTGTATATATAAAAGACAACGTTTGTCTGGCTGTTCACTATAGAAATAAAACTGGAGACTTTAGATACAAAGAAACATATGGATATAACTTTTTTGGAGAAACTAACCATGGCATTTTGATTTTGATCAGTGTTTTTTTTTTGGGATCAACCGACTATAACCAAAACACCCGGGCATAATCTACCTTCCATAACCAAAACACTGGGGCATAATCTACCGCCCATAACCTTTTTTTTTTTTGTTATGTCGTAAATAAAATATTCAGATGTAGTCGAAATTATAACTTTTGAACCTAACTAAGTGTTGAAATTTGGACGATTCCTTTATTTATTATTTTATATAAAAGTGATGGTTAACTTTTTAAATGTTCACTTCCTTACATTGACTCTCTTAGGTATTGCAGCAAAAGTTTTGTTATCTATGCGTGCTTTATTTATGTATATTTCCCATAATGTTGAGAGATTTTATAACAACACTTAAATTCGTTTTTACTCCATCAAGGAAGTATAAAGAAAAAAATTAGTAATTACAGCTAGATACAGCAGAGCATACTGACTCCATCACTATTTGGCTTTCTATGATAAAACGTTTACATAATAGTAAGAGTTAACACCAAGGTAACAAGTGTTTTTTCTAACCATTCATTTTAAACAGAGTGTTTGGGACTGACTAATTTTGACAACAAGAGCCATTTGATATGATTATCCGTGATAATAATAAACAAATTTTACTGTGTATATAAATATATTATATTGAAATATAATAGATGATATAGATGAAGAAGTTTTGAAGATTATTTTGCATATTAACATAAGTTAGGATTTTATTATAAAGTATACAAAAAGTTATCATTACATGTGGAAAAGAAATTTATAAAAAAAAATGATACGAGCAGAATTATTTATTTGAAATAGAAATAAATTGACAATAGTTAGTGGATGAAGAGAGGCTTTTGGAGAAGGAATATATATTTGTCAAAGAAGGGAGTAGTGCGGGGCTGGGAGCACAGGAGTCAGCTATGATTAATGAATGAGTTAGATCGATGATGGACATTTTCTTGCAGCGGACCATCTTCCTCTCTGACCTTTGTTACTTCCCTCTTTTTTTTTTTTTTTTTTTTTTTGTGAATTATTAATGACCACTAGTAGGGTTTTAGAATTAATCGAAAATTGAATAATTCCTTACAAAAGAATCCTCTTTCCAAATTGTATACAACTAATCGCTTTATGTTTCCCTCTTTTATTCTCTCATTTTCATTGTTTCTAAGTCTAATTCAATAAGTAAAACATCTCTAATTACGTAATTAAATACTACAAAATTAATACTAAATTTAATACAGTTTCCATTAATTTCTTTTTATAAAATGTTTAAATGTCAATAGCTTAGAATTATTTTTGTTATTAACCAAAGAAGTATAAATAATGAATGCTCGGTAAAACTGTAGGTAATAAAGTGGCAAACCAGTTTAATAGTTATATAGTTGTACATCTAAATAATACAAAAAAAAATGGTGGTTCACTTACCGACAAGGTGGTTCATTCAGTATAATTATGTTGGAGATCAAGCCGTTCTAAACAGAACCTTCACCAAATAGTAGTACTACAGTATTAGTGGTTTGCGGTGTAGGTCAAGTGATTCGTATTTTTGTTCTGAGAATATATTTTTCCTCCCCATATAACATATAACATTAGCAACTGTGAGGCTGTTAGTTTGACAGGTTTTGGTGACAGAGATATTGAGAATACATGTTCTTACAACAGGTGTGATTAGAAAAGAAAAGGATGGATTTTGTCGTAAGGGCTTGAGGAGTCAGTTAATTGAATAAAAGATTTAGTAGCCCCAGTAGTATAACGAAAGTAAGCTCATTCAAAGACTTCTGCAGTATTGTTCTTATGGAAGACAACGAAAGTAATCTTCCTAGATCATTAAGAGACTGGTGTGAGTTTAGAAAGATTGATGTAGAAAGATATATATTCACTTTGCTATACATTTAGTGAGGTATATTGCTTTCTACATCAGCGGAGAAATGATAGTGGGTTATACATTTAATGGGATAATACAATAATGGTTTGTGTCAATAAACCATTCTGTTAACTGAAATAATAAAATTGACTATATTATTGACTAAATAATAAAGAAGACACATACGTGTCGTCATAGAGCCACATACTTGTCTAGCCTAGAGGAACAGAGACTGTTGGAATATGAGCTGGTAATAAACCTGTAAATTTGCTGAAAATGTTGAAATAGAAAATTTATAGAGGCATTAAGAAGCGTGATCATCATCCTTCAATGGAAGACGTGGAATACTCTGGAACTGTTTTCGGACATCTTAGGTGACTTTAGGTTCCTCTTGTATGTCTAGAGGTTCACTCTCCATGAATGACTTTGAACCATCTGTAATCTTAAATCTGATGATCTCACACTGTGCTCTATTAACCACAGAACAAATTTTATAACAATGTGTTTGGAAAGTATTTTATTTATATATAATATTTTCCATCACTTTTAAGAAGTTACATAAAGGTAAAATGGAATTATAAGAGTTAAGGGAAGGGTTGCTTAAAGGAATACACAATAGGGTTTACATATTAATCAGGTTTGAAAGGACTACAGGGGAATTAATTTCAATTTGTTTTGTATTTAATTTTAGGAGAATAATAATTTGTTTTCAAATTATATAATAAAAATCTGAGGAGAACTTGAAACATGCATGGTTAACACATGGCAATGGTAGGTAAATATATGGTTAACTTGGTGAAAGCAAAATATCAAATGCATCAGGCCTAGATATACCTTTTCTTGAGAGTTGAGTGATAATAAATAATGTAATTCCCAATTTAGAATTTGTAATTAACTATTCCAATAGTTTGCATGTGACATTTACAGACTTCAATGTTTGAATTTCTTTATAATATATTGATGCATTAGTTTGAGAGAAAGGAGTAGGAAAACAACAGTTGTGTGTGGAGTATTTCTGAAAATGTTTATTTAATGTCACAGTGCTTAGCAAATATTTGGAATCTTTTGGCAAAATAGGATTAACGCGTACTTATTACTTCAAGGGTCGATGAACACAATGTTTAGTGAAAAGGTGAATACTCGAGTAACCTGTCTGAATCAATCAGTCTTTGTAAACTACAACTTCTCAGGAATGAATTAATGCTCTATCTCATTTTGATCACTTTGACTTAAACATTCAATCATTTAAACCTCATGTCTTACAGTTATAAGAGTCTTATAAACCCCACTCAGGAGTGAGTTACGTGTAAAAAGTGTTTCATAGTTTTCAAAGTTAAGACAATTTGCAAAAACTGCTTAACCAACTCTATAACCATTCTTTATTAAGTAATCACAACTATGGTGAGTCCTCTGTTAGTATCAGTTTCAGATTTTTTTTTTTTTTTCAGCATGTTTGTAATGATGAACAAAATGGTAGCTTTTACGGGAGGTCAGTCAGTACTCGGTTTCTGCAGAATATGATCGTTCTTTTTTGTAGGAAATTGATGGAACCTGTAAGCGGTAGAAATGATGTATGTAAATAACATAATGCTGTTTTCTTTTCCATTTTTGTATACCCGAAATTCGTGTGTCCTGTTAATTGTTATACTGTTCTATATTTGTTGTGAGTTTTCCAGGACTAAAAGGTTTAAGAGTGTAATTTTTATTTTTAATTCAAAGAAATTCCTGAATTTATCTGGTCGGTTGATAAAAAAATGTCTAACTGAATGTTTTCCTTGTGGAATATTGTATATCATTCATGCATAAGGAGAGTTTTAAATAAATTAATTTAGCTTTATGTTAATTAGCTAAATTATTTTGCATATTCACCTGATCAATGAAAACATATTACCAAAATCTGATCAGTTATATTGCATTCCGAGAGTTGCAAGTATGCCCGTCGACTGTTAGGTATTTGTTGCATTAAATCAATTTATTGGGTTAACATTCCATAATTATTATATTTTAATATATTTTTAATGAAAATATTTTAGGATGAATATGGAAATTTTTATAAAAGTCTTTGAAGTGGCAATTTAACTTCCCTTTATTTATATTTAATGTCCTTTATAATTGATTATAAATCTTTTGAATATTAAAATTTATTAAGAAACCTCATGTGATGTAACATCTTTTATATGGCAGTAAAGTTAACATTAGTGGTATTTTATATTGAACTTATTTTTATACCTGTTGATTGAATGTGGATACTTTTCATGTGGACAACTTTGGGCTACACTTTCAAACATTCGAACAAACTCAACCATACAATTAACTATTTCTTTATATTTATTATTAAGCAATTAAGTAATATTACTTATAATTAATTAATTAATATTAATTTATAATTAAGTAATTATACATGACGTCATTTGAGTATCATATATATTACCAATTTTAGTTTCGTATATATACGTACAAGGAATAAGATTTAATATTTTGTCTCCCTCTTTGATATGTTTACTTGAGATGCACCTTGACATTAAGAAAATCTTGCTATGTTATGGGTAAGAAAGGGTTGTCTGCAACTGTTTTGCAGAACAGTTAAAAAATCGGCATACGCGAGTATGACGTTATCTTTGGAAAAGTTGAGGGATTTTCTACAACATTTGAGTTGACGAAGAATCATTGATCTCAGTGAGATAAAATATAAAAGGGACTTCCAGAATGATTAAAAATTAACGCATTTTTAAACAGGACATGTAAAATTTGCACAATATCTTCAATATAATCGACTCATTTTCTTGTAAATGCAACAGTGAATATATAAAAAGAGTGTGCCAACTTCCTATTGGCTTGCTCTCAGATGGCCGCTTAGCAATAAACATGAAGAAAAGCTTGTGACAAGTAGATGTGCTTATCCTCTAAACGACATTAAGAACTGAGTTTGTATTCCAATGATTGAAATTAACGATTTATATACATGTTCATTTGGGTTTTTCTTCTGGTAGGGAATTTAAATGGAGGCAGATCTTCCGAAAAAATCTATACACTCTATATTTATAAAATTGAAATCATAGAAAACTATTCAACAAATTTTCAGCACTGTATAATGTTTGAGGTAAGTTTTTATTTCCAAAATTGTTTGGAGTTGTACTGCAGAACGAGAGATTATTAAGTCTCCAAGTTAGTTTTTTTTTAGATATATGAGGCAGAGTGAAAAGTGTTTAAAGTAAAAAAATATTCATTTACTGTCATGCAAAATATAAATTTTCTAATTTAGAGATTATTAGTATGTTTATAATCTAATAGTCACATAAAAAACACAGACTGAAGACCGCCTTTATTCTCATGGGAGACCTGCTAGTATACACAAACAGTAAAAATGCTATTTTTAACTCTTACTTTACTAAAGTGAATGTTATTCATATCCCAAATCATTTTATTAATATATGATAATACTTCTTTTAAACTTTTATATTTAATGAAATCAATATAATATATTTTTTTAAACATTCCAAACATCTTTGTGATGTAATAGTTAGTTATGTGATAAGAAGGTAATATGGCTCATTTTTATAACTACATCGAGTATGTTTCTAATATAATACACAAGACAATATTATATATATATAAGAGAGAGGGAGAAAATTGTATTATGGGGGACGGTAAGCAGTTTGGCAAGGATGACCAGTAGGATAGCTTAGTGTGGTTCTCTGTTGATACAACTAAAGACTCGACTAGGTCGATACCAAGAAGGACCCCTAGGCGGCCTTCTCTCCATTTTAATAGCATCATTAAAATTGTATTAGACTCTCTCGCTTGTCCGTATTTATTTAGAGCTTAGCATCGACCTCGTCAAGTTTGTAATTATTTGCTTCTGCTTGTTGGAATAATGCTTAAAAATAACTAAAGATTTTAGGACCGTAATAAATCTTTTATAACATTTTGACAAGTGTCCAAAGGACTGTAAAACAGCCAAAAGGTAAAATTGTGAAAAATTACTCTCATTTTTTATTTACTCATTTTTTACTCTGTTTTACAAGGCGGCTGTGCGTAGGACATGTGCTTGCCAGTGTGTCTATAGACTTTTCAAATGTCAACTTTTCTTTTGATGACGTCCGTCGTAGAAATATTGATAAGTGTGTTTTTTTCTTCTTGACTTAACATGTTCTTTTCACCATTAAACGAATCCAACGAAACAATATTTTTACTTTACTATAAGTAAAGCATAGTGATCGTGAAAAAATTCGATCTCGAGATTTTGACGGAATTACATGTTTTGAGGTCCCAGAAGTCGTTTTATGACGTTTTTACGATGATGTCTGTGTGTGTGTGGGTGGATGGGTGGGTGCGTGTGTTAGCATTGCTTCTTACCACGCTACGGTCCAGAATCTTTGATGGATCAAGTTGATATTTTACAAAAAAATGGGCCTCATAGGGAAGAAGATCCCTATTGTTTGGGAAGAATTATGCATGATGGGAAAGTCACTTTTTTTGCCAAAAACCGTTTTTTAGAAAACATTTATTTCTCCTAAACTGATAACCCTAGAGTTTTGAAATTTTGACATTATGTTTGAAGTTACAAATGAAACAAACGAAAAATATATTCAGAATTTTAAAACAACAGGAAATATTTTTTTTTCAATAAAATGTAAAAATTTTGACTTATAATTCAATCTCAAACCTTGTGAGACCGATACAAGCTATACTGTTAGACGGATCACAATGAAACTATGCCTAAAAATAGAACATTATGTGCAAAATGAGTTGACATATTTTTTTTCAAAATTACATTCGCTAAAGGGGCGTTACAGTACGATTTGTGTTTTCAGAAAATGATTTTTTGACGCCATCGGCTCATTAAAAAATAATGAAAATTTGACCAAAAATGGAACGAAAAATTAGCAATTCATAAAAAAAAATTCATGAAGTTTTAATTACGGGAAAGAGCAATAACGCTGTAAAAACTGTTTGTTTATCCTAGACTAAGAGATCACCTGCTATACTTGTCGAATTTTTTATATTTTTTTACGTTGTTTAAATTGACTTGGAAATTTTTTGAGCAAATCCACTGAGATAAGATTGATATTTATAAAGGAATAATTTAAATTGTTTATTGACTTATATGATATGTAAGAAGAATAATATTGTCCAGGAAAATGATAACACACACTCAGTAAAAATTCGTATATATGTTATTTGACAAAAGGGGAAGGAAAATGATCTTATTAAATACTAAGAAGCCATAAAATTCAAAGTATAATAATTCCGTAAAAAACCAAAAATGTAAAAGATAATTTAAAATTTAAATCTTTCGTTTAGAGATTAATAAATGTAATTATCGTACATCTTTAATTATAAATCATCTTAAAACAACATTTTTTCGCTGTTTATGATGCTTTTCAGAGAAAAAAAGGGTATTTTCCTGTTTTAAATTTGAAAATTTTACTTTAATATTCAATGTAGAAAGATGTCAAGTAAACGATGTAAGAAATCCACTGGCTGTTTGAACGAAAGCCATTCTCTTGTAGGAGAATAAATCGTTTCAAGAAACGTTCACTTTGGATTTCAAAAATGTTATTACTGCTGTAGTTATACTAATGAAATTATTTGCAAATAATAAATTATTTGTGATGTACAAAAATAAGCTTATAAATTGATATGTCCTTCAATCACTATCTGTACTACCTCAGGAATGAAAGGCTAATAATTATATCCCATTTAGATGTTTACGTTATGCTTAAATGATACGTTATGTTTTATATACTCAAGAAATTTGACATTAAGTTACTTATAGTAAAGTAGAGTGTAGGCCACTCCAGATTTTTTTATTTTTTTTGCATTGAATGTAAGAATTATTTGTTAATAGTATATTGAAAAGTAATTAACATAAATTAATAAAATACCTTCACAAACCATCTGGGCTAGTTTACACTCATCTGTACAATGATTAACAAAATATCAACGTCCTTGATAATCAATTGAGTTTGTGTTTATTTTCAACACTGTATAATATTTGAGTTAAGTTTTTATTTTCAAAATTGTTTGGAGTTGTACTGCAGAAGGAGAGATTATTAAGTTTCCAAGTTAGTTTTTTTTAGGTATGAGGTTACTGTGTAGACGTAATACCAAACTCATAATAGAATATATATGTGTAGATATTGATAAAAGTATCGTCCGTGAAATAGAAACAAAATTAAAATTTATCGGGATTCGGTTAGTTCTTCAGGTTCAAATTAAACTCTCAATGCCAATGTTTTGGTTAATATTTAAAATCTTTTTCGTAGGCCTGCAATACAGTGGAAATGTATGAAATAATTCAATTATTTAAAAACCAAACATACATAAAATGCGCTATTAGTTACACATAAAACTGTGCAACTTCGCCACTTTTTTAAACACAAACTCATATCACATCCATATGTTCTTCCTATATATTTATATAAACACATAATTATTATCCCAATATATAAATATTGATAAAAGTATATAAAAGGTTGAATTATTTCTTATATTTCTTCGGTTTTGAACGCCTATGAAAAAGGCTTTAAATAAAAACCGAAACGTTGGTAATGAGAGTTTACTTTGAACCTGATGAACTTGAAGAACTAACTGGGTCCTGATAAACTTCAATTTTATGACTCTGACGAAGACCGCTTGTTAGGGTTGAAAGATCTTTGTCTTGTTTTCCCATTTCTTATTGTGGTTTGATCATTGATATATATAAGTTAACTAGAAAACACAAAAAAGAGACTAGCATTCATGATTCTCGATCATTTCGACTTTCTTGACATCTTCAGGAGAGAAGATAAAGAAAAAGAAGAGGAAACACAGGAGTGGAGTCGTTTAGACGTCTACCGACCGATCGTGTGGCAGTGCACGTCTTTTACATATATATATATATATATATATATATATAGTTAAGTTTGCATAAAAGACATAGAGAAATAAGAAACACACACTTACAGTCTCTAAATTTTGGTTTGAACCGTATTCAGGAGAGATAAGAGAGAGAAACCAAGCACACTAGTCTAGAGACGGTTGGAGACCATCAATGTTGCCACATAAGCGCTCAGTCTCAAAGAATAAGGTAAACAGAAATTAATTTATAATTAAATTAAATTAGGAAATATGAAAAAAATATTAAATAAATAAAAGAAAAAAATGGTACATGAACAGAAGGATTGGTACGTAAATAAACGATACTGATTAAACTATGATAAAATAAAAAATATAAAACTAAGAATACAAATAATAATATTAAATAAATACATTAATTAAATAATAATTAGTAATAAAAATGAAGTAATTTAATAATAAAAGAATAAAAAGTGAAGTTGATAATAAAAAATTACATAAAAACGAAATGCAAAGACAAGGGACTAATTAAATGCAGCGGTATCTCTTTTGATTAAAACCAACACCCCTACGAGCTCTTAATAACTAAATATGAGCTTCTTCAGAGGCTCGTAGAGTGAGACTTTTGCAGTGAGGGGGGCTTTGTCGCAGAATCTCCAACCTGTAGCACTCATTAAAGGGGAGACCGTGGCTATTGGCATGTATGGCGATGGGAAGATGGGAGTGGTTGTTGACTGAAGCTCTATGATTGTTCATACGTGTTCGTATACTCGTCGTATACGGTTCGTATTTTCATAAAAAAAATTATATACATATAAAATTAATAGTCAGCAATAACTCTTGTTATAATATATGAATTAAATACCACAATAAACAATATAAATTAATTAAAATGCTCTAAGACCTTTCGTCACATCATCAGAGAGCTAAATGAAACAACCAAAAAAAAAAAAACATAAAACAAGTTAACCTGGCTGATTGAAGACTTCAAGATTGCTGGCATAACTAAACACAACGGAAAGGTCCAGCTTTTTCAAAAATGAGGGCAGATCTTTCAAACAGGAGTTTCTTTTCTACATATTCTTTTCGTTTCTACATATTTATTTTTCATGGAAAACTTTCCGTTGTGTTTAGTAATGATAGTAATTTGTTGAATAGACTTGTTAATAATAAGGGGGAGGAAAAATATAGTTGTGTGAATAGGATAGCCTTGTACTGATTGCCAAAAGTCTTATATTGGACAGACGATTAAAGGTCTCTTTACAAGAGTAAAACAACACCAATATTCGATCAAACAGAAAGATGAAAAGAGTGCCTTGTTCTTACATTTAAGGAACAAAAATCATATGATAAATTGGAGTGAAGCAAAGGAACTGGTTTTTGTACCTTCGGAAAGGAGGAGAAATATTATTGAAAGTGCACTCATAAAGAACTTGGAATTTAATTTAATGAATATGAAATTTAATGAATAATAGTCCGGGACTTAAAAAGCTAGATGAAATATTAATAAAACAAATAAGTAAGCAAATCAAGACTCCTTCAAGTTTAGGAACATTAAATTCAGACAGGGATGTCAGCAATCTTGAAGACTTCAATCAGCCAGGTTAACTTGTTATTATGGTTTTTTTTGTTGTTGTTTTATTTAGCTCTCTGATGATGTTGTGACGAAAGGCCTTAGAGCATTTTAATTAATATATATTTTTTGGTGGCATTTAATTCATATATATATATATATATATAACAGATTCAATAATATATCGACCGTATGATAGAATAGGTGTGTTCTCTAATCGGGGTTCGGTCAATTTTCCAGGATAAAAAAATCAAACTCTCGTTTGTATATATATAAATACTTACTTTACTTTATTTATTATATATACTTTATTTTACTTTATACTTACTTTATTTTATATATATAAATACTCGTTTGTATGTATATAAAACTCGTATATATATATATATATCAATGATCAAACCACAATAAGAAATGGGAAAACAAGACTAAGATCTTTCAACCGTAACAAGCGGTCTTCGTCTGAGTCAAAAACCCAACTGGGTTTTTGCAGTTGGGTTTTTAACTCTGACGAAGACCACTTGTTACGGTTGAAAGATCTTAGTCGTGTTTTCCCATTTCTTATTGTGGTTTGATCATTGATTGTTGTTTCACGTGTTTATGTGAAATCTTTATATATATATATAATAAGATTTCACATAAACACGTGAAATAACCATGAATCATCAAACCACAATATTAAAAGGGAAAAATGACTAAGATCTTTCAACCGTAACACGCGGTCTTCGTCAGAGTCAAAAACCCAACTGAAACACTAGATGAAGAAATATCTAGTGAGGGGTTGAGAAGAGTGGTATTTTAAAAGGGAGTAAAGTGCAGGAAATGACAAATGTCCAGAGAGGAATGTTTTAGGAAACAAAGCAGTAAAGTAAGAAAGAGTAAAAAAAACTATCCGCTACTTGTCAACCCTTTTAGAAGAGGCTATTGCCATCGTCACTAAAGTATCAAGCTTGAAGAGCCCGTTACTAACGTTTATAATATTTGATCTATTGAATTTAACTAGAAAGGATTCGATAATATTTCTTAACAACATCGATTTTTCATAGGTAATAAATTTAGCTCCAGTCCAATCAATATAATAATATTCATTATTTATATTTAAGAATATATATGTATATCAATGAAATACTTCATTGTGATAAGAATCCAAATGGCATAGAAAAAAAAAGTCTGGAGTGGCCTACACTCAACTTTACTATAAGTAAATAGGTATCAAATTGGTTAACAACATAATTATTTTGTCTCCTCAAAAGAACTATTAGACCAGAATAGTGAAAAAACTAGAAATTTGTCAACAACATAACAACTCTTCTATAGAACGAAAGAGTCTATTCCTCACACTTCAATATTACTCTAAGATACAATGATTCATAAATACAAGAAGATCTACGTATGATATTAAGTTTTGTTCAAGGGTGCAAAATAGAGATTGACTGTAGTATTTTGTTAGCCAAAATCCATCATACCATGGGAAGCATAGAAATTATATTTTTGATTGGCGCTGATTTTTATCATGCAAGAGTTTTATTCTTCTTATATCTTATATTAAGTAATTAAATCATTTCAAATTTTCTCATTGAACTTCTAAACATGAATTTTATTTCAGTCGATACTCTTAAAAAATGTCAGCAATGTAAGTATATGTAAACATGTGTGGTAAGTATAGCAGGTGAACCATTAGTCCAGGGTGAATATTCAGTTTTACAGTTTTATTGGTTTTTCCGGTAATTTAAATTTCACGATTTGTTTTTTACAAATTGCTAATTTTTTATCCAATTTTTTTTATTGATATGTAATAAAATGTTTTATATTAAAAAAACATTTTTTGAATACATCAATGCCCCAATACATCAATTGGTTAAAGTAATTTTGAAAAACAAGTCCCGCAGCTCTCGCACATAATGCTATTTTTAGGTATAAAATCATTTTCATCCGTAAAAGGTTCCTTCTCACCGACTTCCAGATTTGATCCTAAGTAGAAATTATAACATTTTATTGAAAAAAAATTTCGAATTGTTTTAAAAATCTGAGGAATTTTTCAGTTATTACTTTTGCCACGTCCGTGATAATGTCCGAAAATTTAAGGCTTTAGAGTTAGTAGTTAGCAACAATAAATTTTGTCTAAAAGTACGTTTTGGAAAAAAAAAGGACCTTCCCATCATTCATAAATTGTTCCCAAACACCTTTGTTCATCTACACTAAGAGGCACATTTTTTTTTGTAAAATGTTACTTTGATCCATCAGAGATTGTGTACTGCAGGGTGAGCACAATTTTTCGGATCACAACCAACCACATAAACATTTTTGGGGTCCCCAAATTTGAGATGAGATTTTTTTACGGTCACTATTCTTTACTTATAGTAAAGTATAAAAGATACATTGAAAAAACAGACATTACTCACTCCTACATTTTGACCCTCAACATTGTTGGAGTGGGCTACGTGGCTGATGGGTAAATATTGATGAGTCTACAATAAAATATAAACATACAATGATCATAAAAAAGGTAAAGATATATTGAAGGGTTAAAAATAAATAGAGATAAAGGTGAAAATAGGTAAAACGAACACACAAGGACATCTAAATACACATTTATATTGGTTTTTGTAATTCGCTTAAATACCAAGTTATATTAATAACATAAATAATATGATAGATAATTTAATACGAAGAAACCATCCAATATATTATTTGATGTAGACAGAGCAATAAGTTTTATTTAAGTTCCCTCTATTAATGAGTAAATGTTATCAGAACTCATAAATAATTTATTACTCTTAAAGGATATTAATTTAAAAGCTTTGAATTCCTACAAACCTCCCTAATCACGTCCAAATCTAAATTAGAATTAATTTCAACTTTTAATAAACCAAAGAAATTAACAACTAATCAAGGAATAGTTGAAATATTCCTTTCAGACAGAACTTGAAACTTGCGCTGTCACCTAACAGCTCTGTTCAATTCACCCCTATTTTGTCCCTCCTTGATTACTTCTATTGATTTCACGACATTGAAATATGTCACTTGCTCCTAATGTTGACAAAGATTGAAACAGTTGTCTTCTACTTCTGCTAGCAGGCTGAATAAGAGCCTAATAAACGAACCCGATCAATAGGAGGGGAATGGAAACACTGTCTACTTAACACTCTCTATTTTACAATTCAAAAGTGTTGTTTGTATATTTTCAGTGCGCTGAGGTTCACCAAGGTTGTTGTTACAAAAAAATCTAGACTTTAATGTCCTTATTAAACTTGTCAATAGATTACTAGTCAATGTCAATAGAAAACAATCTCTCTCTACTATTGTATTTAGATATTAATTTGCGAAAATCTTTGTTATTTTTAAATTGAGTTGCATTATTCGTAAGATGTTAACTGCATCTTGCATAAGCAATAGCTGAGAGAACAACAGCTGGTTAGATATTCTACATATGTTATTTAACCCTTCATTTGAAGATATATTTTCTTACAAATTTAAGTTTAATTAGAATGATATTTTTAAGCTAAATCAGATCCAGTTATTCTACCTACCTTTCATCAGCTTCCTTCTTCAATCATTCATCATCACAACCAGAGAGCTGGGGTATACTGTGCAAAAAGACTTCAAGTATCAAGGGATTTGTTTAGCTCTAACCTTTTCTAAACTTTTCTCATTCTCATTTATTCCCTTGTTTCTAGGCATAAACAATAAAGTTAACTTATTTATTACTCGTTTCAGTATATTGTGATTAGTTCGAAATGGAAGTTCAAAACTATAATGGTATAACATAATTATAGTTTGATTATATGTCGCCAGATACAATGCTAATCATTGTATTTTTACAAGGAACATTGGAAAATTTTACAAGGGACATCGAAGTGAGTGACCCTGGGAGAAAAGTTCTTCAATACTTTAATGGAACAAAATATTAATAGTTTGACCTACATGTTGACTGACACAATGACTATCAATATAAATGTATATATATATATATAGGAAGCATCTGTGATTACTAATTATCACCTGGATTGAAAACTTTCTGATTTCAAAGAAGGGACTCTGATATATTGAAGCGTCAAAATTAATAATGATTGTAGGTAGTGTAAATAAATTATCTCTCATGTAGGTAGCTGGAAAGAAGGGATTATTGGGGAATGAGGCAGTGGACAGTTGGAAAAAGTTCGGAGCCAAACAAACATCCTGAGAGCTCGAGCAGTTTTGCAGTACACATTTCAGCTTTTACGGGGGCACAATTGTTTAATGGATGAAGAAGAAATAAACAATAAGAGGTGGCATTCACAAGTGGGTTTATTTTATTCTAGAATGCTTATTTCAACTAAACTTATATTTGTAATAAAATACTAATTGTTCGAAGCAAGAATTAAAATATATCTGCAGAATAACTATCCCGAATTCATCTTCTTAACTCTTAATTATGAATGTTATAATGGAAAACATAAAGAAAACGGAAGCTGTCTGTTCAGAAGCGACAGAATCCTTTGATCACATTCTCTCTAAATTTGAGGCAATTAATTCGAAGAGGTTAAAAGATTTTTATCGAGTAATACTTATAACCTATAGAAGTAAGAGATATTTCTCTAGAGGCGATTATGAAGTTTATAAAAGAACTTAACATTTGAATTTGAATGCGACAATTTTACCGTAGTACTAATGAGTCTAAAATCTTTTCTTTGTTGTTGAAAAGTGTGATAGGGAGCATATACCCTGAAATAACTACTTATTTCGTGATATCCATCTGCTTTCTGCATTCTGCTTTTGGATTAGATTATGAGATCATTCCCTTTCGATTTATAAGAAATTTTTTTTTGCCTATAAGACTTTTATCAGGTTTAAATTCATAGAGTTGTTGGTTACGTGGTTACGTTTTATGGCGTTCCCGGTCTTATGTAACTGAGTGAAAGATTAAATACCATTTTCATAATTGAGTCAATGTACCAACTAAACAATACTGATTTCAGTTTACAACCAGAAGTACAAGATCTCATTTATATTTAACAAGTATTTGATAATCTTTCACCTTCAATAATTATTTTCTCAAATTTTCTTTAAAATAAAGCATGTTGTATTGGATAAAACTGGTGCTAACGCGCTTGTTAGTATATCGTTTTAATTTATAGTCTTATAATATTGATGCTAAGTCTATGTAAAGTTACCGAAGTACTCAGTCCTAATATGTTTAGTTTTAATAAATCACATTGTCTGAACGATAAAATAAAGAAGGAGTTTACAAATATGAAGATATTATGATAAAAGAATGTTTAACCAACAAAGTTTTAATAAAAGGTATGTGTTTTTAGATAAGATATCTTATAACTTTGTAACACATAAGACCATCTTCAAAAAGATACCTGACAGACAGAACGGTGTTGGTTATAGGTTCTAAATTCTTTATAAGAGGATTAATTAATCAATAAATAAGGAAACAATTCAATGGAATATGAATTTCCTGTTAATAAGTAGCCTTGTACCGTGATTGAGACTAAACAATATATTAAAATATACTGTGTCCGTGCCACTTTAAATTTCCTCTTGTAAATGTATTTAGATATGTATAGATATTAGATTAACATCTATAATCTAAACCACAAAACCGGTGTTTTAGAAATCATAACTATAAAAAGTTTAAAATAGTACAGATCAGAGAAATGGACGAACCTTTATTACTAACGATATTTCTAACAGGAGGCCATAGAAGGCGAAGAAAAGCAGATGTACTCTTGTATGCAAATCAAAGCGGAAGGAGACATTGATGAAAGCCGATAAGTTCACATACCTGCATTAATCATTTAATTTGAATTATTTACAATTATCTGTGTGTGTGAGTATCAACAAATATATTTGGTGAAAAACGTAACATTTTACAATGTTATGAACATTGCCTTATTCTAAATAAGAATTATATATTTTTATGAAACTAAAGAATAATAATTCATTAAAACAAAAAAAATATTCACATTATTAAAAAACTGCTAATTTCTTTATTTATCTGATCAATAACTTTTAATTTTTTATCTTTTCTGAAGCTATCAAATCGTGTTGGCTTAAGAGTATTAGTGTTTTTAGGCCAAGTTCACTCGAGATTCTCAGTTCTGTTTTCCAAGTGGCAGCAGACAATTAAGTAACTTTTTTCCATCCCTTTCCTACAAAATGAGTTTTACCTTTGTTTTCTCGGCTCTATGCCCTAATTAGGGTTGTACAGTAATTGGTACTGTACTGGAGGGTCACTTTCCCATCCCCATCTCAACTCACTTCACCTTTTCCTACTCTAAATAACTCTCCTTCATAATGCACTTTTCATAAAGAAAACTTCACAAATATTTGAAAAAGAAACAGTATTCTTGGAAATATGATATTTATTTTACTTTTCATTATTCTATTTTTATTTAAATATAAGTATATAAGTCAATTTTAGATGTAGCTCTTCTTTATAGAATAAAAATACCTTACGTGGTGGATTATTGGTGGTATGGGGTTTAACATTGCTATTATAGCTTAAAGCCTTGATAATTTATTCATAAATGATATAGAGAAGAGAATTACCAAAGACAAACAGAATGTTTAGGCCTCATGAATTAAATGTTTCTACGGCTAGTGTGCAGCCTTTAGCTTGTTGAAATAAATATTAATCTATCTGATGACAAATCTTGCTCCAATGTTTAATGTGTTTTTACTTTCATGAACCCTAAATTTATCATATAAAGTGCCAGAACACAATCAATTTTTATTAAATTTGAATAAATGCTTTAAGCATATGTCCTATTTAGCGTGACTTTATTGGAAAACAAGAACACCACAGTAAGCGTTGGATTTAGTGTAAATCTAAGGATCTAATTTAACAAAGATCATAAACTGTGAGCATTTTAATAATTTTAAAATAATTATTTTAAAACGATTTAAATAAATAATTTTGATAGAAAAGAATAATCTGATGAAGTTTTACATAAATAACCTTCAAAGAATAATTGAGGCATTCAAACAAAAATGTAGTAATACGTTTTGTGAAACTTATATAATGAGACGTAATTAAGCAAACAAAAAAAAATTACATTAAATTATGAAGGAAATATGAAAACTTTTTCCATGACATTCCCACCTCGCCCCTCCCGTTAAACACACACACACACACACACACACACACACACACACACACACACCACACACACACTCACTCACTCACTCACTAACTCACTCACACACACGTACATCAATTATATTTATATATATAATTAGGGAGTAGGCCTTCATTTATACAAGTTTTATTAAAGCTGATGCCTAGTTGGAGTTTTACACTTTTTCTTAGTAGTTTTTCTAGTCTTCGCACACTTAACTTCCATGGGTTCGGAACTAAATACATAAGTTCACCGTAATTTTTATTTGTACATACCGACATGTTTTGGTCATCATCGACCATTTTCAAGGTTATTAGATATATAAAGTTTCATAGCATACACAAAATTATTAAGGATACTATCAGTAAAAATTAAAGTAAAATAAACTATAGAAGTCCACACAGCACATGTTCACAAAATGGGAGGTTATCAAAAGTAAGGCATGTTGAGGTTTCTCCAGGCTCTTGGTTACCTTCCCTCCGTCATTTGCGTCTGGGAAAGTAATAAATTGACTTCTAAACTTCTTCCTGACTGTTTCGACTTCGGACTGCCTTCGTATAATTTTAAAATTCTTGAAAATCCTCCGCCCTGGCTGTTAATACTGGGTTGTTTTTCCAGAATAAGATGGTTTCTAAAATTTGTAATTGGGTGTGGTCGTGTTCCTGTTCTAATATCACTGTGTTGTCCATTAACGTTTACCTTGTTAATTTTACTCCATGTGTTATTGCAACGTGCTCTTTGGGTTCTCTAGATCCCAGATGCATGGTGAGCCTACGTGAAAGCGTGGTTGTGGTAGAACCAACGTATTTCGAGCATAAGGACTCACAGTTCCCTAATGTGCAGCTAAACTAGTATATAACATTGTTTGTCTGGAGGGTTGCTTTCTTTTGCGGGATGTTCGTAATTACCATTCTTGATGTGGCAGAGTTGGTATAATAAATTCTTAATTCCAGTCGGTCATCAGGCTTAAGGTATGCTGTATTATTCCTGATAATCGCTTCTAATATACGTTCATTGGTTTTATAAACTCCCGAAAACTGGTTTTTATGGTATAATAAATGTCTTGCGCCTTTGTTTTCGGGATTATGTTGAATGTCATTACCATGAAGTTTGTTAAGGCAACCTTTTAAGATGGAATCGAAGTGTCCGTTACTATATCCGTTGTTAACGAGTACTTCTTTGAGCCTATCTGCTTCCTGTTTGAACAATTCCCAGCTGGAGGACGTTTTATATGCTCTTCTGATGGGTGTTTTAATCATGCCATCCTTATACCTGTCGGGGCATTCACTTTTAGCGTTTAAAGTATTCCACTGTTGGTAGACTTTACAAACATCGAAGTGACAAAAGTCTGGTTTTCTCCATTACTCTTTATTTTAACGTCAAGAAAGTTTAAGCTAATGGAGAAAACCAGACTCCAACGAACAACCCGAAAAAGAAAGCAGCCCTCCAGAGAACTCTATATGTTGCCAGATACAATGTTCTCATAGAATATTTTACTGCGGGTGTCGAAGTGAACACATATGATCACTTAAATTGAAAGCTCCCTAATTCCAAAAAAAGGAACCTTAAGAGTGCACGTGCTCCAAGAGTTCAATTATAGTAGAGTTAAGTGTAGATCACACGAGTATTTTTATTATACCTACCATTGGTGAGGAAATGACTTAAGCGTTGTTTTAATGGGAGTCAAATACACTACTGTTACTTGTAGGAAGATATATTTTATGTAAGTAATACTTTTCAATATTATTATTACAAAGCAGACAATAAAGTTATAATTGCAATTGAGGTGTTCATTTCAGTTTTTTTATTTGATATTGCTTTCCTATTTGTCTTCATATCTTTATTGATATATTGAGATTATTTATTGCAAAGCTCTTTAGTTGGGGAAAGCTAGAGATGTAAATATGGAATAACAGTATCTTTGAATGTTGAAACAGATTTCTTTTCTTAAATTTAATGAGCATGATAAACCAAAGAAAAATTGTGATAAATGGTTATGAATGAAATGATTTTTACAACAACTCTGTTATTAACAAAACATGTAGTTTTATAAGTAATTAATTCTCAAGTGAGTAGGGTAATAAATTCAATTGAGAAGGCTTTTGATTAATATCTATATTCAATTGGAAGCCGAGTCTGAGGCCAGGAGCTAAGCCTCGATTCTATCTCTAATTACACTTCCCCTGAAATATTAATATCTCCTCACCAGAATACCTAATCTATCTTTACAGGAAAATGTAGACTTTCTCCACAAAGCGCTCTCCGGGATCTTGTGAGTACCTAAGAGCTTAGCAGGTTTCAATTATGTTAAATGATTGCTTAAGAGGTCCTATTATTAAATATTTCTTAAAGTAAGCAATATACATAATAACAATAATAACGTTATGGATGTGTGAAATATGTACCTAGCATGGTTCCTCATCTACTCGGAAAGAATAATTTCAGATTCAATTATTCCTATGAATGAGTGAGTATTAATGTTTATGTATCATGTTTTGTATATTTTATGTGTCAAAATGTGCCTGCATCAGAATTTATCATTTACTACAACTAAATTATAGTAATCATGAAAGAAATTTTTTTCGAGTTTCTATGGATTGACACTCTTTAAGGTTCGCTTTGTCAATTTTTTTAATAAAATCTATACACTTCATATATATAAGGTGTATGTATGTATGTGTGTGTGAGTGTGTATTTTCTCAGAACAGCAAGGCAGAGTCATGAGGGAGTTTATGTACATTTAATAGTATTAGACAATGTACAACGTATACTGAAAAAAGAACTAAATTAACCATCCAAAAATATTGTTAAATTGTAGGACTAAGATTAAGTAAAATAGAACACATGAATATTAATTACATAATTTATAAATATATATGAAAAGCTAAAGTAAAACGAATATAATATTAATTCCATGAAAAATTGCAATGCAAAATTGAGCTCTATCCATGTATGTATATTTACAGATTATGACTTTAACAGAAATTACACTTTTACCTATACTGGATCTCCTTTCTGAAGCAATATCTTTGATTTGTATGGATTAAAAATATTATATATTTGTTTGCCCAGTTGTTGGTGAGATGTAGAAATTCATTATTAGTAACTGCTAGTTTTATTATAGAACTTTTATTCAAGTCTTCTGCAAATCAGTAATATCTCATTTTTCGGGACAGATACTTTAAGAATAGAATCAAGTTTTATATTCCAGAAATAAGAACTACAATTAGACTCCTGGGGCAGCCCTCAGAGTTCAAGACAGTTCTTGTAGTTTTTTTTTTTTAGACGTGTGATCAACTTTATCGGTAGTAAACATTTTTGGGATCGGTGTCCTGCTGATTTAAATTGCTTCAAGATTGCGAACCACCAAGCAGCATTCAGTCCTTCCTCAACATCTAATGATATCAGTGCAACTTTTCTTATCTTGTTGAAGTCTTTTTCAATTACACTTTATCTTCACTACTTCATCAGCAGTACTTGTGTGAGGTGTAAACCCTATCTGTTGCTTATTGAAGTAATTATTTTCTTATACGGTGCAGTATGTGATCAAACATTAGTCGTTATAGTAATTTTCTTCCGACAGGTAAATAGGCTGATGTTTTCTAATTTCTTCTGAATTTTTACGCCTTTGTTTGACCAACATAATCACCACTGGATTTTTTCATTTCTCAGAAAAATTACCACTCGTTAAGCATAAATTACAAATTTGGATACCACAAATTGTAAAATTACTGATTATTTCTTTAACAGTGATCATTGTAACACTGGACCATGATCCTATAATTATGACATCTTGTCTAGCCTGGATTTAACAGGTTCTCTTCTCCTCTGCATACATAGCCTTACTTAATATTAAACAATTGGACATCATTAATTATTTACTTATCTCCACTATAAACCTGGCCGGCTGCTTAGAAATGGTGGAGAGTTCAATGCTCCATATTCAATCGTAGACCTATGAAACCAGTTTTAAATAAAGCCTAATAATGGTTTTCTTATGTTTCATTTGAACTTCGAAAATTGGTCGTTTTCTGATACGTTAATTTTATTCTATTATGCAATATATATATAGTGATAAATAGATGTCACGTGCAACTAGGGTTTCCTTCTTGCATTATTTTTCCAATTTTTGAAAGTATTTTTATCGTTTCTTTGTTAAAACTGTGTAACAATGAAACAAGGAAAAAGTTTCAAAAATTGAAAAAAAAACCCATTCCAAATATGGTGTACTATTTAATAATATGTGTTTAAAAGAAGAAATGCCATACATTTTTACTAATATATATTTATATATTCTAATTTATTTTATAAATAGTCATTTCTACAATGTTAAGTCTGAAAATGCAATTCTATTAAACTTCTCAGAAGGCAGTTACAGTTTTCTTATCACATTTTTGCTTATGGCTTATAAAAAATAATTAAAATTTATGTAGAGTTTACATATTTTTTACTTATTTAACGATAGGCTTTACAAAAATCCTTTCATTACAAAAACATCTTTAATATGCAGATATTAAATATAGTTCAATTTGTAATTATATAAGGATGTTATTATAATATTAAATATATTAAACACATTAATATCTTAATAATAGAAGCAGCAACTGATTTTAAAGTTAAAATCCCTTAACTTTATAAACTTAGATAAAAGAAATCACTACTTGAACGACTAAAATGTTTATTTAGGTAATAAAATAATAAATAATTCTATAAAATGATGTTATTTTTTAACAAATTTAAGAGGGAAGGCAATGAGGTTGATTAATTTGTTGTATCAAAAAGAGAATATAAGAATAAGTTGTAAAGGTTGGCAAAGCAAGTGTTGATGCTGAACCAAGCTGGGCTTGTATGAATAACTAAAGTGCTAGCCTCGCAACAAACCCTTTATCTGATTTCCTATCAAGAAAGGCATTTTTTCCCTTGAAGTAAAAGAGATTTTGTTGGTTGGATTCATTCAAACCGTTGACCTAAACAGAGACTGAATGAAACTCTATGCATGATAAACTGAAAAGATGAGTCAGAGGGAGTCTTTTCATGAAAGGCAGTTTGCATGTGTAATAAGGACTGGGCTTGGGAGTCTTGTATCCTCATTACCCAGGCAGTGCAGATAATGATATCTCTGCCTTTAACAATTCGAAGCAATGGAAATAGTCCCTTTGTTGGTACTGCAGGACTTGTGAGTAACTTTATAAAAAAAAATATAGTTTTGATAAGAGTCTATCACTAAAGACATGGACTGGATAATAGGCAAAATCAATATCACAAGCAGTGGAAATTTAAATAAAACATTTAAAAAACATAAGAACAAACTCCCGAGAAAAACCTATTTAAATAGGACACAGAGATTTGGGACAAAGACAAGGAGACAGAAAAAAATTAAAATAAAAACAGAAACAGTATGAAATATGATAAATTACCAGTGTAAGAATAGATGAAAAGAAGATTAAAATTAAATAAAAAAATACATATTTATTCAATAAATGATAGTACAGGGTGTAATTCAATAATAATGTCACGGTACATAAGGTGGAACTACAATAAACACGCAGTTTGCCTCTAATGATGGGCAAGTTCCAAAGCCGGTTGTGCTACGCGTGGAATATACTACTCGTAGATGGGATAGTTTACTTTTTTAAATTTGGCAAAGTTTGAATAAGCTACCAGCAGTTTTAACAACTTTTAATTTTATATGCATATATAAAATAGTAGGGAATACAATATGCAGGTAAATAAGAACAAAAATAATTTCTGTACTCGACATTAGTCATTATCAAGGAAGAAGCAGTCCTTTTGAGGAGGATATATGAATAAAAATTGTTCAGTCAAGTACTTTATTATCTAAACAAAAACACAATCCAAGGGGGAAAAATATTCATAAAGCAGAACTTCTAGCAGTAGTAAAAATCAGTGATAAGAGAACAAGGCATTTGCGAAGTTATAAAATAGGCAATATAAATACAAAACACAAGACTGTCTAGAAATAACAGAAGCATCTGTCCTACTTCCAGCATAGATTGACTAATAAATGATCTCCAGTTAGACGTGGTATCAAGAAAAATTAATTTACAGTTTATTAAAACTGATAGAAAATGGAAATGCCTCTATGGGAGATAAAGTTTAAAAAAATTAATAGAAACAGAACATTAATGTGTGGCCTCTTTGTTTCCAGATACGATACTACTCATGGATTATTCTTCTTTAACTTATATAAATCATGGAACGAATTGCCATTTTACTACTACTTAGGCAAGCTGCAATTATTCAAATACGAATAATGCAGACTATGTAAGGAAAAGTCTGAAACTCGGTTACACACTATGTGAATCCTGTGCTATCACCTTTAAGAAGGTATAGTTAGTTACCTTCTTTATTATATTATATTAGTTTCGGCAAATCATATTTAAAGCCAGTAGAAGTAAGAAATACTTTTCTTTGGATAATCATTAAGTACATTAAAACAAAATTTTTATCCAATTTAAAACACATTATTTGAGATTATTACGGTTATTCTACATACTGACTATTTGATGAGTCAAAATTATTAATTTAAAACATAAAACTTCTCATGGTACAACTTTGGTCATTTTATTGTTATTCTACTTTTCCAATATATTAAGATAAGGAAATAATCGTAGCTGTACGGTATATAGAACAAAGTTTTAAGTTTCATAAATAAGTGACCAAAAGATAGTATCTACATTATAATAAAGATCAAAACTGACAGTGTAATGCTATGCTCAAATGAAGTCCAACGTCCTGAAGTCATATCGTGAGAATAAAGTATACTATACTGCTGTACATGTACTGACCTTTTAATTTATTAATTTAAAATCAGGAAAATGACTTTTAAAGCTAAGTTATTAATTATTATTAAATGAAAATGAAGAAATTTGAGTGGCCGCAAAACCTCGCGAAATGACAAAATTTCTGTGATGATAAACAATTTATTCATGAGAACTCGCGATACAGCGATCCACGAGGTAGGAAGGATTAGTATATAAACAAAGTTCAATGAAATATCCATTATTATTCGGTTTTTATTGCTATATTGCCATTTGCGGCAATCATTTTGTTTAAGTGTTCCTCATATACCAATTTTAGGATGATTAATTTTCGAAATTCTATTTTCCTACAGTTGGCCGTTAGCCTTTTAATCTATGTAACTTTAGTAGAAAAGAAACTGCTCATACCCTTTTAACATACCATTCAAATGGTATGATTTGGTTATGGTCAGTGAAACCATGTGACATACATGAGGTTTAGTACTATCATCAGTCGGTTAGTTATGGGGAATACGGGAAGACTTTAGTAGGACTAGTATAGGAATATTATGTTAATAGAACATCGGAAAATGAACCAGTTGCAGGAACAATTAAATTGCGAAAAGATGCAAGGATTTTCTTATTGAGGTAGAACGAGAATTTGTAAGGGAAGATTAAGCGATGCGATTAATATAAAATATTTCATATATATATATGAACTATTATATATAAATTATTTCATAGTTGAGACAACTTTTTTGTCTACTGATTTTGAGACATAAATATACCAGTATTGAAACTATAATGAAATCGTAATTATATGTCAATTACATATAATGTAATGAGTTTCGGTAAATCATATCTAAAGCCAGTAGAAGTGAGAAGTAATTTTCTTTGGATAATAATAAATTAGATTAAGAAAATTAAAATCTTTAGCTAATTTAAAATACATTAGTTTTTTAACTAATCTGTAGTTCACATTCTATGAACTAAAGACTTAATTGTGTTAAAAATTATGCGAAAGTGTTCCATCAAATCAGAAAACAGTATTAACCTTCTTATAAAAAAAAAGTTAATGGAACAATCTGTTTTCAGTACTTAAGTCAACAACCAATACCATCCAATATCTCAACTATCGGACTGATATAAAACATTTTAAATTTTCATTTGCTTAAGGATTTTCAAAAATGATTAAAACAACTTGAAAAGATAATTACTTAAAGTTAATGACTTTTATAAAAGAAAATTAAAATGTTAGTATCAAATCTGTAAGAAAATATTCAAAAAACATTAAAAAGTAATCTATATAAAATTAAATAAGAATTTATCCAATAAGAAGTAAAGACCTTTAGGGAGATTACTGTCCAGAGACAAGATATTTATTAAAAGAACGGAATTATTAACGTTAATACCCCAGAAGAACAAATGAGATTAATGCCATTACATTTGCAGGATATAGCACTAATGAAGGCTATAGTTTATAGCAAAGAACAGGATGATTAAAGAAAACAACTAATAAAAATGCTGTATATTATTAAGGATCAGTAGTCTCATAATTATAGAAGTAATATTGTTAATTTAACTAGTATTTATTCAGGTGTATTAAGTTGAATAATTTTTGATTCTCTGTGTTTGTTAGTGAAATATGATATTGTTTAGTATAGCTTTTTTTATTTGTTGTAGTTGTCAGTATAGGATGCTTGTCAAAGCTTCAAAATTATTATTGACATTTCCATTCCTAAACATAATCACTTTAAACTCCAATTATATTTTATTATTTTCAAAATTTAATGATTCATACTTCTGAAAGTTTTCTGTCTTATTTTGTTCAAAATATATACATCTGTAACATGCTATTAGTAACTTTATGTTTTTTGATTGGTGCATTTTTAGGAATTGAGAAAGAATCTACAATCTTACCTTGACGCTTTCAGAATTACTTCCATCTGCACTGTGTTTTACATAAACTAAGTTTTATTTAAACTTAAGAGTTATAGGTTTTTTCGGTTGGTTATCACATATTTATACATGCCAATCGATTTTCTTTATCGCTATGCTATTATTCTACAGCTACAATTGGATCTCTTTACTTATTGATTAGTAAAGGTTTCACATAAACACGTGAAATAACAATCAATGATGAAACCACAATAAGAAATGGGAAAACCAGACTAAGATCTTTCAACCGTAACAAGCGGTCTTCGTCAAATGGTCCTGTGTTGAGTTGGGTTTTTGACTCTGACGAAGACCACTTGTTACGGTTGAAAGATCTTAGTCTTGTTTTCCCATTTCTTATTGTGGTTTGATCATTTATTGATTAGTTTTAGATATTTATAATTAAGGTTTAATTGTTGTTCCTGTTATTGTCGTTGGTCTATGGTACATATTTGAGAGTTGTTTTGTATTTTAATATTTTTATATATTAAGTTACTACCAATTTGAGTCCTTTATGTAATGAGCCTATCGAAGTTTCCTGTATTGTCATGTTCATATCCATATGTTATTAAATGATCGAGACAAATTTAATTATTTTTGTTTTGTTTAAAATCATGAATGTGTTATTTTTTAGTCCTTCCTGTTTGCAGATATTATGGTCCACAATCCTTGCATTTCATTCTTGAATTTTTTCAATTATTTCCTATTTAAATATTGCCGTTGCGTTGAATTGAATTATTTAGTGTTAGTGTGATGATTATAATTTCGTTTGTAAATAGGTTAATAAATTTATTTGATTCTTATCCAGTCTAAGTAAACCTTATGTTTTTGTCCAAGTGGGAAGGGTTCTTCTTGGTAATTATTATTTTTAATTTGTTTGTGTTTCATTGGTAATTATTGTATCTTTGGTTTTGCAACTTCCTCTGTTGTGATAGCAGTAATAATATCATGTGCACAATTGTTCATTGGAATATCATTTATTATATTTCATTTTGTACTATAGGCTTATGAAAATGTTTTACATAAAATCAAAACGTTCAAAGTTTGAGTTGAAAGCTGCTGGATGGCTGATAAATTTGATTCGCTTTTACTGAAATTAATATTCATCTTCTCGATTTTAAACCATGTAGCACACAAAAGCACTTCCGTACAAACTTTACTAAAGTCAATATGACAGTCAATTTCTTTCTCACTTAAAATTTAACCATAATTATCTCATGTAAAATTATGAAAATAAACAAAAGTTCCAACAATAATATAGTTTTATACCATAATTTTATTCACATAAAAATGTGAATTATACATATTTAATTCACAGTAAACAAACCATCTGAGTGTTTATCAGGCTCCCTATGTTTTGGAAGAAAGTGACTTCCTTTTTCCTACTTCGGAACAGTCTTCTTCGGGTCCTTAGGTGCACTTGTCAGAGGTTGGATCCCACTAGTTAGCGCTTTTGGACCCTCAGCGCTTCCGGACAATGGTTTCTGGATTTCCTTCTCCTTAGTATCAAACAGAGGAAAATCCCTTAAACTCTATCGATGGTATTTTGTCTACTCCGGCAGAGCATCGCATACCGGAGTAAGGCATAAGAATCAATCAAATGTTATATTCATGTGTATGCTTTCTTTGGTTCTAGAGTGACGTCTCTCTGTTACCATCTTTGTACTATATATAACCAGCATTAATAATACGAGGGTGTAAATAAAGTAGTGAGATTGATTTTTTTTAAATTTTCTATTCAAATATAATTACAATGTGATATTGTCACCTTCAAAATAGTTCCCTTCGGAAGCCACACAGCGCTGGAGACGGTCCTTCCAATCATTGTAGCATTGCTGGAACTCGGATTCTGGAATGGCCTTCAGCTGGTCGGTTACAGCAGTTTGTACTCGTACATCTACCGTCTACCGTCTAGACTGTACTTAGATGCATTCTATGTAGGTTTAACACCTCTATGTTAATTCTACGTATGAATAATTATAGGCCTTCGGTTAGTCCGGGTTGTCTACTGGCAATTTCTATTCATGTCAATTCCCATAGTCTAAGTTTTAATGAATGTTTCAGAATTCAGATACTAAAAATTGACCTAAACACAATAGATCTGTTACTTTAAGAGCTTCTGAAGAAGCCTCCATATGACTCCTAGGAGCTCGTTCAAATCCAGGTATCAACCTGAAACATTAAGTAGATTCAGAGCTGTTTTTCTTAAATTTAATTCTTTATATTATTATTTTATTATTACTTTTTTTATTTTATTAATTATCTGTTCAACTGAATGTTATATATATATATATAAAGATTCCTTTTTTTTTTATTTTTTCCCCGTTGTTATTTTTCTTCAGCTATTTCTACTATTTTTTTCGTTTTCATTGTGGCCAATCTGCACATATTCTGTGAAGCTGTCCAGTTGGATTTCGTAGTCATTCAACTTCCTTTCATTTTATATAAAATATTCATTTGGGAATGACTTTAGTTGAAAGGGTCAAAATATTGAATGTGAGTTCTAGTATCTATTTTTCATTCGTGTTTCTCTAATCTTTAGAGGATAAATATATTCTAAAAAGTATAGAATAATATTTTAATAAAATTCTATCTACCTATTCTATATAATAATTTGATTCTATGTATGTAAGAAGAATACAAGTATTCTAGTGTTACTATTTAAAATCGGAATATAGGAACTAGAAAAACAACTCATTAAAATAAAACAACAATCAAAATTCGACAATATCATTGGCCATAATTGTCTAAGTTATTTACGATCAATATTTGATCCATGTCTTGTTTTGCCCCACCTACGTCGAAACCTCTTCATTTTTTATGCCTTGCTCTACTTTGACCAAATTGGTTTTGGAGGAGCTTCCCAAAGTAACCAGAGTTCTACTCAACTCTACGCTGTTCAACCGGATTTATTAGTCCACCGGCACCACTGTACTAAAGTGTCTTCGCGCTAACACTCTCTCGTTTACAGTTGTACACCCTCTTACAAAGTCTACAATTGGGAGAGGTACACGCAAAGAACCATTGAATGAGCGAATATCGGTTGTTTTCCTTGTGGTTTGAAATATAATAATATTGATTAACAAAAAAACCATATTAATGATGTGACATTATTAACTGGATAATTTTTAGAAAAAAAAAATTATGAAAAAAGATATTTTATTGATACGATACATATTGCGTAAAAAGTTAAATAAATATTAATTCATTTTACATTTACATATATAATGTTCATATGACGGTTGAGAGAATTAGGGAAACTTCATTATATATTGATTGCAAGATTTCAGTTGTTACGTTGAATTGTTGTTTTATTGAACTAGGAAAGGTTGTTTGTTAAAGACGAGGTAGGTAGGTAATGCAAGGTTGTCTTAAAAGGTTAGATTTATAGAGCCCGAATGAGGAGGGTTTCACCAAACCAAAACCAAGGCCGATCGTAAACTTTTCAGTACCAGCAACAGAGCGGTGTAAACTCTCCGACCAAACCGGCTGAACAAAAGAGACGAATTAAAGAGACCCCTGCTAGCTAACTTTGCAGCCTGCGGGTTCATCTTTAAACACTGTTCATGGAGAGAGCCAAACTTTTTAATTCACTCTTACCTCCCCATTATAAAATTGCCCCTTCTCTTTCTCGCTTTGTTTTAATAGCAACTAAACAGTCTATTTTTCTTTTCCTTCTGTTTCGAACTGCCCACTCTAGCTTTCTACTCCAATTATTCATAACATTACTTTCATAAATCCTGTTACAAGTCAGAGGACCATTTCATGTTAAAAACTGATAAGAGCGAATTCACAAACTGAGGTGGTAGCACATTAGAGTTAAACATTAAGAATAGAAAATTAGTTTTCCATACTAATAAGCTAAAAAAACTTCTTCTTTTGCTTTTGTTACTTCACCTACTGTTAAATTTTAGGTGGCTGATTCTAAAATTGGGCACAATTGAGAGTTTTTGGTTTATTTTTAAGTAAATTTTTTATTAAGGCCTTCTTTCTAAGATAAGATATTTTAAATAATCCCTGCTCTATGTTGTAACTCTCAGCAAGTAAGATCTTTGAAGCAAAAGCATCAAATTATTTCTTTCTTTGTCTTCATAGCCACATTCAAAATAATGTTAATTCCCAATGATAAAAATAATGACTCTTGGGCATATCTGCACACCAAGTAATTAGTTGTTTTTAATGAAAATAAAGTCTCTAGTTTTTGATGGACAAAAGAATACAGATTGGCAAGCCTGGATGATAGGATATTTATCTTTTTACTGACAATATTGAAGAGGGTCAGAGGAAAAAACATTTTAACTTCTGTCACCATATCTTCGCGGCTAAACCTTTCAACCCAAATACAGTATATAAAGGAAGACGAATTATTAGTATGAAGACCCTAATTGACAAAGAAAAAAATTTTCAGCTTTATCATTCACCGCAAATTTACATTATTTACATTATATATGTAAATGTAAAATGAATTAATATTTATTTAACTTTTTACGCAATATGTATCGTATCAATAAAATGTCTTTTTTCATAATTTTTTTTTTCTAAAAATTATCCAGTCAATAATGTCACATCATTAAATTATACATTTACTATATTCTGACATTACATTAAATATTTGTCTATTAAATAACAATCTCCATCACTATAGCTACTTTATTGCATCAGTTTCCATTGCTAATTAGCTAATCATATATATATATATAAAAAAAAAACAATTTTTTTGGTATTAAACTCAACATTTGCAAATACTATTGAATGTGCAAAGCTTTACTATAAATATAACATAATTATCCAAGTAATAAATATGAATAAGGAAGAACATTTTTAATATAATACAAAATTTATATAGACTACACAATTTATGGCAACGAATGTTAGAAATGGAAGGATATTACTCATTTTTAAGTTGCCTCCTAGAAAGAGGTGTAAGGGACATACATTTGAGAAACATTTCCTAAATAATGCATTTATGAAATATATTGATTTTGATTTTAGAATGAATCTCCGTGTGAATTATATTCAGTAATTTTAAGAAAAACTGAAACAAAAATTGTGTATTTCTTTATGAAAAAGAAATCAATTTAATAATATATTCTATTATAATGTTCTATTTGTTAAAGAAATGTTACTTTACTGTATTTAGTGACTTATAATAATACTACAGCCGATGTATCTGTTACATGGCTTTTCAAGTTTATTCATTCATATAAAGTTGTTATTCCTCTGAAAGTTCTAAGTCAATATTTGCAATGAAGGGGATTTTGAGTTCTTAGTTTATTTGTGAGTATGATAATACATTACAGGTGAGTTTCATATTACGTCTACTCGATAACAAAGGAAAGCAAAAAAGAAAAGATCTCAATTGATTGCTGACGATATTGATATTGTGTTTAATTAATTAAGGTTGATATAGGCCACTCCAGATTTTTATTAAATTATTATTGATGTCTTAATGTAATTCAAAATAGCCTCTAATAGAATTAGCAATATTATTTTTAAAATTCAATTCAACAAGGATGAGATCTTCATTAGGAACTTGGTTAAATGATGGCGTAAAATGATTGTCGCGTAAAATGATGGCGAACCTATTTATACATGTACTTTTTTTTTAAGTAGTTGGAACTGACTGTAACAAACTACAATTTGGTTATTTTGGTATAGCCTAAGGATCCTAAATAAGAATAATGTTTATATTTATACCCTCCATTATTTGTGCTATACTATCACTGCATAGTGTACACTTTGAAACACACTTTCTATTAGTCGTAGAATACTTGTTTATTGAGAGAAACTCTAATATCCCTGAAATCATTTGAGGGTGCCTAAAGGATGGTAGTAGGTAGACAGGTCACAATACTGTAGGGTGAGTCCTACATCGCAGTATTATGGCTACTGTAAATGACACATTTGACCTGGTAGAGGCCCATCACAAGAATGAAACAAATGTCTAGTAAAATCACCAAACTCATAAGTAAAAGTCAGGATTGCAATTGAGTCTGCATCAGAGAAACACTGAATCATTCGTCTTCAAAGCACTCAAAAAACTGTCTAAACTTGAAGTACGCAAATCTCAAAGCCATTTTACTAACACAGTATACGTGTTAATGTATTTCTCAGTGATTACGCTATTGATGAACCAAATGATTTGATCATCATCACATGATGCGCACATTAGTTATACAAAATGATTATACAAAAAAACTAAATATGAAACTTAAAATAGATTGATATTATAGTTATTTATTTACCTTTCATTTTTTAAAAGAACACAATGCGAGAAGATTTGTGCACGCGCTGTGTTGGTCACTCTTGGAATAAATCAGCATTAATTTAAAGCTTTTCACTAAATAATAGCATCAGTTATTCATATTTAAATATCAAATGGAAACATTATAAGAATTTATATAATGAAATACAAGGTGAGAATGTTTTATATTCGAAAGACACTTTTCATTAATCAGGTCCGGTTATGAAAAGAAATTACAAACATTTAAAGCAAATCAGTTTAGCCTCCATGATTTCTGTATATTATTTGTTATATATTTATTAGTTTTATGAGATAAAAAAAGATCAGGAAAGACTTTCAGAAATTGGAGAAATTATGCAAAAAAAAACAGATAAAACTCAAATATATACAAATATTAAATAAGGTTTTATTAATATGATTTTGTATTTAACCTTTCACTATGATTTTTATCAGTTCTGTAAAATTATTAGTAGTGAACAATTATTTCTATATATTATCATCAAACAATTCTAAATGCGTAACAAAAATCACTAAACTCTTCTGCAGTAAAAATAAATCAGATAAATCCAAATTGATTGATAAAATTGCCTGAAATTAAGTAATAAAAAAAATAAAACTACTTAGCAAAAGGAGGAGAGAGAGTTGAGGAAGACTGAAGTGAATGCCAGGCCGAGAAACATTCCTGGAAAGTTGTGCATTTCTTCCCAATTCAAGTCTTGAATTGCCCCAATATTAGATTCCATTCTCAAATTTCACTGCCCTATACGACATAACCAATTCTTCAATAAGTAGACTCATGTCTGAATATAATGAACAAATTTTCGTTTTATTTCTTTTTCTATTATTAGTTTAAAATGATAAAATAACACTGTTAGTTTATTAATGATTCTAATTTTTTTCATTGTACACATTTGATAAGTTTCAAGTTTTAGTTTTAACGGTTACAAGATAATTTATTGCCGCAATAAATACACTAACAAACTCAGTATTCGCCATATTAAGTCCAGCTCTATGCGATGCGATGTATGTGATTGAGAAGCATCACCAGTTTACACTAATTATACATTTATGGATAAGGCAAAAGTTAAGCGTTTTGTATTTTCTGTATCTCTGAAAGTTCTGGGTAAATATTTTAAATGAAGGGGATTTTGAGGCCCTATGGTGAAAAGTACAAGCATAGCTTTTGCTGGACTTTTATAGACTTTCCTGCTTTACCTCTGTTTCAAATGTTTGAAGAGAACGCTGCATTCACTCAAAAGCAATACTATAAAGAATTTTTTTTCATATAATGACAACGTTATCTGCATAATCTTTCTCATCGGAACACCTTTATTTATTTATTATTTAAAGTATATAGTAGTCATCCATAGTCACCATATTAGAGGTGCAGTACACCTGCCATCAGTGGTCACTTTTTCAGTTGTGGTAGATCCTACACTTTTACTAATTATTGTGGTCTTAAACTGCTTTAATCATTCTTATATCTTTTTGTCTTCCTGCATTAAGAACTGCTAAGAACGAATTCATTCTATTCTTGTTTGGCCTACAATATTACAGTGTTATTAGACAAATAGCAAGGATCATATTAAATAAATGTTGTGATCTCAGATCAATGCTGTTTGTGATCAATGCCGTTTCCAATCATTGATTTGAGTTTCATCATGCTAAAGTCTTGGTATATCCCTCTTTCTTCTCTTTTTTCTTTAAAAACATGATTTTGTCAATCCTTATTAGAATTAATTAAATTAATATCACAACTAATAGAATTGTATTCAATGGGCCTGGGTAGTAATTAAGGTAATTGAACTAATTATTTTGTGATAACAAGTAAATTCTTTGTATAATTATTAAGTATTCCGATTTTAACAAGAGTCAGCGTTAATGATTGTAAATATTCTATAATATTATTAAAATGTAATAGTTTAATATTATGACAACCTTCAGCACCCTGATGTAAACTAACGTCCTAATGTATTACGGTTTTGAGACATGCTGTCATAATTGTTTATTTAATGAAATATTTCACTATATTATTATTAAAATCTGGAGTGACCTATACTCAAATTTACTATAAGTAATCATAATGTTTAAATCATTGATAATCAATTAAGTTTTTGTTTTAATTTTAATTTAATAAATGTATTTAATTTTAATGTAACTATCGTGATGACGTTATAATATACCCGTTAGTAAATTTCATATTCTCGAAATCTTAGTTACTAAATTTAATGACTTCGTTTCCTATATTCTAGCTATCAACATTTAGTCAGTTATTAAAAATTATATATCTTTAGATAGTTGTAATTATTAATTAGAACAATTTGACAAGTTGTTATTATTAGGATCTACTGAGACTGATGGGGCCTGACACTCATTGAATACGTGCATAGCGTTAACGTATTTGAACTTTCTAGCTTTTCTTTTTCATTTTTAATATCAGCTTTGATCATAATTTCTTTATTCATCTTTAATAATTGCTTTATAGAGTTATCTTTCACATCTATTGGTTATAGGCATGGTTTGCTAAAATCTTTTCCTCCTAAAGGAGATTGCCTCGCCTTCAGATTGAATGCCACCAAAGTTTTCAGTTACTTCTTTTTTCCCTGCAAAAATTCCAAACAGTCTGCATTTTTTGTATGATGTTAATTAAAAATGTTGAATAAGTAGTAGTTAAAATGACAAATTTTGTTTACATATTCTACATATACCTGTAAACCCTTCCGCCGATGACAATGTTTTTCTTGCATATGTGTATTCAGTAAGATGAATATGTTTAAAACTAAATTAGAGTTATTGTACCCGATTTATATCTGCTTTTTTTCAATATATATTCTTCAATTCTTCTAATCTATTTGAAGCAGTTCAGTACTTCATTCCTTTGTATGAAGCCAATAAAAAAATTGGCCTTATTATTAATCTTTGTTAGATCTGAATACCAGACGGATTCCTTTTCTTAAATAAAGAAGTCTTCAATCCAGATATCATTGGTATCACCTCAACGCCCCATGTCAAATTGATACTTAACTAAATATCCTTTGCGTTATCATTGCATTCATTCACTCTGAAGTTTCTAGATTCCGAACTCTATAAATTCCTGTTGATTCAATGGATAGAAAGGATATGCCATCAAAAGTTCTTCTAAGTATTTTACAGTAATTATATTAACCCTTAACAATTTTTCTATTTTGTTTACCAAAATTTTAACAACAGATCTGAGTCTGTTGTTTTTCATCCCATATGAAATCAATTATTTGTCTAGAATTTTTCATCCTACTATGGGTCCTACTACTTTTTTTATTTCTAATGTAATATTGCTCATTTTATATTTTAAATTTATTAAATATTCATAGTATCACAATATTTAAAAGTACATTATAATTTTTTGAATCACATTAAAAGTGGCTTATAAATAGTAGCCGTATTGGCATAAAAAATGAAATAGTACCTTTTTCATGCTTGAATATTACCAAAATAATACGGTTGTTAAGCACACAGATCAATATCAGACGTATGCCTGATAATTAGATATGTTGAAGGTTACGGCATATAGGCTGACTGAAACATTCTCGTTTGCCAACTCTCCTTCACCCTATAGAGCATCATCAAATTGATGGTTGATGATTATTTTTATATTTAAACTATTTTATTAATCTGAAATATCACATCAAATCATTAAAACATATATATTTCAATTTTTTTTTATTAAACCCTAAAACAAGAATTCTGTTTGATTGAATTGTGAGTAAAATGTCAATACAGACCAATGCGACATGTAAACCAGGTAATCCATTAGTCTAAATTAAGTTTTCAGTTTTTATAGATTTATTGCCTCTTCATGTAATCAAAATTAATTGATTGATTTTTTTATATTGGTAATTTTGGGTTCCATATTTGGGAGTATTTTATTGTCCTTTAGTTTACCATTTATCGTAAAAAATTTTTCTGAAACCATTAAATGTATAGACACTTATTTTCGTCCATGTAATTTTGATAAAAACAGATTTGGTTAGGGTACCTCAAATGCACAGGATATATCAATTTCACAGTGTAACTGATATATCAGGTCACTAGAATTTTTTTTATTACTTTTTTTCAGTACTGTCATTATTAGTTCTATAACAATTGCAAAATTTCACCACTTTAAAGTTAGTAGTTGAGGGGAAAAATGTTGTTTAAAAACCAATTTTGCATAAAAAAAAAATAATAATAAAAAAATTTACAACCAACGTTATTGCCCCAAAACAATAGGGCACATCTACATTATACGGCCCATTTTGTGCAAAATATAAATTTTTTTGATCAAAGGGTGTATATTGTAGCGGACTAACAATCTTTTTTATGCATACCGATATACCCATCCTCACACCCACTCACCCGCACACGCACCAGATCATTGAAAAAAAAAGTCAAAAAATGACATAGGAGATGTCAAAACATGTAAATCTCTCAAAATCTCGAGATAACATTTTTTAATGATTACTTTACTTTATTTATAGCGATGTAAAAACAATTTAGGTTGGATAAAAGCAAAGGAGACAATAATTTCTATGTTTAATGAGAGAACTTTGCTATTTAATCCGTTCCCAAAAATTTCACATCTTTCCATATATTACTGCTAGGTAATGTTTACCTCACCATTATCACTGCGAGCAAGTGCTAACCTAAGTTGATTCAAATTTTGATATACGTGTAATGATTGAATTTTTAAAATTGATGTGAAATGAAATGATGAGAGCGGTCAGGTTAAGAAGAAAAATCACTTTCCAAAACAGGATCAGATGTTGACTTTTTTATCTAAGGGCGTGAAGATACGAGACAAGGGTCTTTGTTAAGGAAAGCCCCGTTCAATTGAAGGTTTCGTTAAGTCAACAGATGATAGCAGGTTAAATACGGTACTGTTCTGTGCAAAAGAATATATAACTGACTGGTGCGAGATGGGCTAGTGTGTTTCCATTGATGGGAGACTTTGAGTGGGAGATGTGTGCTTGGAATAATTGGCTAAGACGTGAATATGAGTCATTCAATATCTCGTTCAAACAATAGTCAATTCATTCGATCTTATAATTCATGCATTTCTTAAATCTGTAGAAATAACAGAATTACTTAAAAAATGTATTTAAAATAATCCATAATTGTATTTAATGAGCATATATAAGCAGTCTATATGCGTCATTTAAATACAATTTGAGTCTTCTTTCATTATAATTATCATCAAATGATTATTAAATGAAATTAAATCGTAAGTGTATTAAGTGTTTTAATACAATATTTCTTATGTTTTAAGATTGCTGTCATCTTCACTTACTTTGGCATTTTTTAGTCTCACTTCTGTCACTTCGAGTACTTGCAGATCGTTTCTTGAAAAACCTATCCAGAGAAAAATCTGATCATGATTTAAAAATGCCACAAAATAGTCAACACCATTTTCATTGAACAAAGCAACCACACGACATGCGCTTAATTGTGTGGGTGGTATTTTTCGACAAAGTTATCACATTTTTGTCACATCGCAAGCATTTTATTGATATCTCTTGTAGGGAGAAAGAGAACCTTCCTACACTTTCTGTTACACATTTCTCTATTTCAGGCTCCGTAATCTTTTCCATCACATCTGTGTATTGGCGCTTCTGAAGTAGCAGAAGTTCCTCTGTCATCATTTCTTCTCCATCCGTCAACAAGCTCGTTGTTGTCACAATTGTCGTGTCGTAAATTGAGCACGTGAATGGACGAGGTGGGTATCAATAACTAGTATAAAAGGGGAGCAGCCGATTGTGTAGGTAGAAATGCCATCTGTGAAGTACTTCAAATAATCTCCTCCAATGTACTGAACAAATAATTGAACGCCTATGTCTCCAGTGCTCCAGTCTTACTTAGACCGTGCTTTTTCTTCGAAATCTATATCAGTTAGCCTCTCTTTAACTTAGTCACCACCGCAACTTAAGATCGCTCGTACTACGAATGTGTTTTGTCGTACAAGAGAAGAATTCTTACGATTGGCTGCTTGTAAAGCGAATTGCTCATACAATAAGACAGTCGTACTACGAGGTTCTACTGTATTGCTTTTTTATATTGTAAGATATTCACAGTTTGATTATATATATAATACAACAATTTATGTTCAAACAATCACTGAAAATGTGGCATGAAAATAGTAATCGTTTTATCATAAACAACGAAAAATTTCCTTTCCCATGCTCTGATATTTCTTAAAACAATAAGAACTAATGTTTGATAATTAGTTTTGTAAATGGGTGCACTACATAGATTTATTGCAGAATATTCATATTAACTGTTTTAAATATATATGGATTTCTTATCAAGTGGCTTCAATTTTCTAGTCCGCTAGTCATTTTTGAAATAATATCAAACCAGTTATATTTAATTTCATTATTTCAACTGTTAGTTTACTGTAAGTGAAGAATAGTAATTATAGAAAAAAAACTGAATTTCCAAATTTTGACGGATGTTTTTCGGTCCTAATTATTTACATATAGTCATATATTTTATGATTTGAGGGAATGTTTTTTCAACCCCAAACGGCTAACTATAGAAATTTGAACTTGTTTACGAAAGTTAATTCAAAATTAGTAATTTACAAAAAGATGTCTAGAAAACCTGATTGATGCAAAGGTAATAAAGGTATATGATTATACGCTGCCATGTTTATGCCTTATATTTAGTGATTGTACAAATATAAATTATTGTATTATGTGTTATCCTACAGTAAATATTTCATTACAATAAAAGTAATGTTACAATAAAAATGACATGTTCTGGCTATAATAATATGAGGATTTTAATATTAAATATATTTAAACATTATATTTCATTAATATAAATGAATGGCTTAATTAAGACAATCAATAACATCATTAATTTAATTATCTACACATTCATAATTCATTACCTAGAAGCTTGATATTACTTTAACACGATAGTAACATGTAAAATTATAGAATGATGCATTCTACAATTACAGGAGACCGATGGTAAAACAATACACAACTCTATTGATTATCAACCAGATTGATATTGCGTTTACTTATGGTAAAGTTCAGTATAGGCCAATCCAGATTTATATCAGTGAACTTAGTTTTCCTGAGTTAACAATACCAGCAAAGTCTGCAAAGGCCAAACATTTTGGTTATTGTTATAAAAATATTAGTGTTAATAAAGTTAATGTTTAAAACTCTATATGACAATAACTAATAAATATTTTGGTGAATTAGTTTTCACTTCTCAGAATAAAGTGACAAGGCAAGGATGATTAAAGAAAGTAACTACTAATATTATTTGAACAAAACTAATTTAAATTTTTATTGTAACATTATATACAATAAAAAAAAAAAGAGATATAACAAAGACTCACTTTTCATTATTTTGATCATTGACTGTCATCTCCTTCAATTCACTTCTTCTCTTGAAGACGACTTCTTTATTATTTTTCTATAATTTCTCGATAGACTTTCTCATGAATCAATATTGCTGAATATCAGTAGGACACATTTACATTATAAGAGCAATTTTCATAAAACATTTTAATTTTATCTATAAAACTGTGTGACCTGTAATGTGATCACAATCTTTTGAGTACATGCACACTCCCCAACCACACACAGAAATTATCTAAAAAACCCTTCAAAATGATCTTTCAGACTTTAAAACATTGCGATAAAAAATGTTTTCATGATTAATACACTTTGCATACAGTAATGTAATAAATACTGTTAATTTGTTAACATATATACACGTTCCATTTACTTTTTGGATATTTCAGCAATTTTTGTTAATAAATAACACTTGGAAGATAGCTTGTGCAGGCTGGAACCTATATATGTATAAATTGAATGTAATTTAATTAGTGTGTATGTATATTAAAAAACTTCACTAGTTTAACTTATTGCATGTAATTAATTGTTTAATTTAATATAAATTATTGTAATAGACATGTATATATTTTTGCCTGGAAGGAAATGGAATTTAATAAAAATACCTCAGTTTTTCATCTTTAATAAAAAAAACATCAATTTCTATTCATTAAGTTAAATAAAAAGTAAATGAATTATGTAGTTTGGTGAGAAAGGTGGAGAGAGATGTCGGCACATGGTCCACATTAGAACACTCCCACAGGGGGTGGCATTCAGGAGTGGGGGCAAGCCCAGCCTTCAGTCGGCCCCGAACCCTGCTCCTCCCTGTCTCGCGTTTCGTGTCTGCCGCTTCGTAAATCCTTCTACCTGCCAACATTCTTCGCCTATAATAGGTCTACGTCATTTTTTGTATTTAATTTTATTATTCTTTATGAACAGAATAAAGGAAAAATGATTTACATGCTAAAAATATGAATATCGTTCCTTTTTTAAAATAAATTATATATATATATCTTAGCATACTTTATTTCTTCATATTTTTTTTTCTATTTAATAAAATTCAATTAGTTGTTAAAGATTATTTACAAAAGGAGTGTGAGAACAATATATTAACAATATTTTTTAACAGTAAAAATTAAAATATAGTCAACAACAATAATAGGCAATATTGTTTATTGTTTGACCCAAAACTTATATTATATCAATAAATGACAATAAATATTTACAAAAAATAAAACGGAAGTTTCTATATTTAACGAAATCATAAAAAGGATATTTTCATTTATACGCGCTAACCGATTTATGAATATTATGTATATATATATATATATATGTCAATTTTGTTAAAAGTATCAACTGTAAAATACAGAATCAAATTTAGTAAGACTTGGTTTGTTCTTCAGGTTCAAATGAAACTCTCAGTTCCAACGTTTCGGTTTTTATTTAAAATACCTTCTCCATAAGCAGCAGGATAAAATGTAGAAACAAAAAAAATTAACTATTAACTTAGATAGTTGTTAGAAGTAGTAGTAAATAGTAAAAAGTTCAGACTAGTGTGTTTATTCATACTAGACAGTTATTGTTGAAAACTGAACTTGTTTTTAAAGAAATCTCTAATTTATTGTTAAGTTTTTTTGTTTCAACATTTTACACTTCTACCTATTAAAAAGGTTTTACATAAAAATCAAAACATCGGCATTGGAAGTTAGGTTTGAATCTGAAGAACTGGCCAAGTCCTGATGAATTTGATTCCATATATATATATATATATATTTATATATATATATTATATATATATATATATATATATATATATATATATATGTATATGAATCTGTTTCCGTTTCATTCAAACCTAAAAAAATTGTTCGAAGAATATGATTCTACTGTATTTTGTTAGTCATATATATTTTATATGGTATATTATATTTTTAATGACTTTTATGTTTAAACAACGATAATGCAGACTACCGTAGATACAAATGATAGTAGTACACAAATAATAGAATGAACACTCATTACAGAAGCAGAAAAATCAGCTGTCCAACCACTATAGTGAAGAAACTTATCAGCTCATTCCTTATAAGTAATAATCCATAGAGTTCAATGGTAAGTTGATAATAGTCACTACAATGGTGTGCTTAATCTGTATTTTTCTGCTTATTTTACATGTCGTTTTAACAAATGCATATGGACCGAGATACTTTTTTTTAATTTCTGTCACTCTTGTACTTTCAAAGATATATACGTTAAATAATTTAAAACAGTGGATTTGAGATTGGTTGTTTGTTTTATAACATCTATTTTTCTTTTCTACTAGCATATTATTTTTACATGTAATATTGTGAAGTACTCAATAATATGTAAGTATGGGTCAAAATTTTGACCATTATTAATATCTACTGAAATAGGATTAGAAAATGAAACAGTTGTATGAACTGTTCGCTTGGTATTTTAACTAAAACAACCATCTAAACCTCAGGGATAAACTTCTCTGTTAGTAATTTTTGTTTATGAAGAACATGTTTATTCTCAATAATTTAACCATAATTTTTTACGGTAAATAAAATAGTGTAGTTTACTGCAACAGTACTCTAGGTTAACATTTATAAAATCAAATTTTGTATTATCAAATCAAGTCGTATGGATTAGAACTTCTACATTGATTGATTTTAGTACTGGTAGTGTCGTTCCGTCAATTATCATTACAGTAAAATTAATAATGTTGGCTGTTGAACTAACTTTAGTAAATAAATTTGATAAATACATAGAATAAATGTCTAGACAGAAATGTTCATATATTTGGATTTTATATATTATGTTTATATGGTATATCTGAAACTTGAAAAATTATCTTTATGTAGTAAATTAAATTTGATTATGGATGATTATAATTTTTATAAATATGTTTGATATTATTTTTCTAATGTCCTTGTTAACTTTGGTGTTACTGTTCTTCGTCTTCATCTCCTTAAACTATTAGTAAAATATATTATCCCAATAATTATGATTTTAAGATTTCGCGGTCCCCTAAATACATTTTTACCTCTTTCGGTAGACTATTGCTGTACTATAGTAATGAAAAACTCAGATTTAAAGACTTTGGCGAATATGCAGTTTTTGAGAAGCTTTGAATCCATTTCTCAAGTTTTCCATGATATATGGATGTCGGAGTAGTGGGTGGTGGGATGCTTTCAAAAAGTTCTAGACATGTTGCAAGTCACACCATTTGATGGATCAAATTCATTATTCACTCAAAAATTACCTCTATATTGTAGATGTGCTATACAGTTTTTGGACAGTTCTGGTTAAGGAAATGTAACTTTTTCAATATTTATGTTATTTTAGACAACATTTTTTTTTTCTTCTTAGTTACTAACACTCTACAGGTCATATGGACTGAAAGATCAAACTTTGCGACTATCTGAATAATGTTGACCATGCTACTGGTCACAGTTTTGATAGAGAAAATATGATATGTTAATCAAATAACAGCTTAGCTGTTGAGAAAAATTGTTGGGTGAAAAAATACTATATGCATACATTATATCAAAGCAAAGCTATTTCTTTACTATGAGTGATGCATATTATAAAATTTCTCGGTTATATGACATTTATTTAAAGAATTAAAATCCTATCTTGTTAAACTCTTGTCCACTCGGTCAGCTTCGGAAGTTCTTCCATCTTCCCTGAGTGCTTTCAACAAACTAGGTATTTTCTTAGAGTTAACACATATTTTATCTGCCTTTCAGTTTTATTACCAAATTGCTTACTACAAAACTTATTTGACTATTGTCCGTAATATGACATAACTCCATTCCTTCAGAATGGAGGATATAATTACTATGTTTATTGTTTTAGAGATGTATTTGCTTAATTTACAATATTTTATTGTCTTGGTCATTGTAGTTTGTGTCTTTTGTCTCTCCGACAGTTTTCTAACGTCAGTGTGTTAGTATTGAAAATATTGAAACTAAAACACATTTAGAGTTTTGCGTTAAAAATAAAGAAATGCTTTGTATAGAAATTACATCTTAATATAGAATATGTAAGTCAATTAATGATAACGTAGTTTGATGGATCATAATGTAATTGAATACAAAAATTTGTATTTTTTTTTACAATAGATACACGTGAAGTAAGTATTCCTAAAAAAGTTTAATCTCGAGGGTTTGGAAGATTTACGTTTTTATTTAACGTTTTTCGGTGACGTTCTTCCGATGATGTCTGTTTGTGTTTGTGTGTGTATGTGTATGTGGGCATGCTACAAACCACACCATTTGTTGTATCAAATTTACATTTCACCCAATAATGGTTACCATAGTGCACATTGCTTTTAGATTTTATGAAATTAATGTGATTTTAGGAAACGTTTTTCACTCCTAATTTATAAAGTCTAGAGTGTTGACATTTTGGAATTATAATGATACTGAAGACTGCATTATACAGAAAAAAATTTCCCAATTTTAAATAATTGAAAAGATTAGTTTTGAAGTAAAAGGTAAAACTGTTAACATATGATTGATTTGAAAGCTTTTGGACACTAGAGAGTCTTACCGTTTGATGAGCCGTAAGAAATTCAACCTAAAAGTAGAATCCTATTAGAAGATGATCTGAATATCTTTTTTTTTTTTTTTTTTTTTTTTGACTACATAGACAGAAATAAGTGATAGTATATTTTATAATTTGAGAATACATAGTTTTTATTTTTATTCTCAACACCTAACTGAAGAAAAATTAATTTTCTGAGAAAACTCTACAAGAAGTTAGTATAGGTATAAAAAAAATTTTTTTTCTGATTACCTAATGGTTAATATAACTATACAAACTGAAAACTCAGTTGGTGCTAAAAGATTATTTACTGTAATTGTCGGAGTTTTTGCATTTACTTAAAAATTTTTTTTCTTATTTCTTAATCTTAATTCTTATTTGAAGGTTTAGTTCAAGAAATTTGTAGAAAAAATGTTGTAATAATTGAATATTATACGTAAGAACAATAAAACAGTTAAATCTGTATAAGCAATGCCAACAAATTATTAATTTTATCATGCCTTACAGAGTAAAGGGTGGTTGTTTAGAAAAATATTGCAATCAATCAATATGTTGTACCCGTTAAGATATCTAACGCCAGACATATAATTTTTGAGCGTTTAAGAAGTCCATATATATATATATATATATATATATATATATACAATATTTTACATAATCACGAGAAATAACAATCAATGATTAAATCACAATATGAAATGGGGAAAAAAGACTAAAATCTTTCAACCGTACCAAGCGGTCTTTGTCAGCCGCTTTTTCGACTCTGGCAAAGACCGCTTGGTACGGTTGAAAGATTTTAGTCTTTTTTTTCTCATTTCAAATTGCAGTTTGATCGTATATATATATATATATATATATATAGTATAGTAATATTGAAGCATGGGAGAAATATTTTTTCGTTTTTCAGATTATGCAAGTCAGGCCGATGTGAAGCATTTGAAATTCACAGTAATTAATTGAAAATTAGATTGGCTATTTCTGATTAAGTCACTAAACATCCTGATAAGGATCTAGTCACTAAAAAAACTTTAATTTTCATGTGGGTATTTGTGAAGAAGGGGTGTGAGTCAGTGGGCCGGTCGGAAAAGGTTTATTCCAACCAAACCTGCTACAGTCTGGTGCAGTGATTCTCAAACTTTTTTTCGGCACGAAACACTTTTAATAATTCAAAAACCTGGCAGCACACTAACAATTAGGTAAATTAAAAAAAAACATAATTGACTGTTTTACCTATAATATGATATATTTTGTAAAAATATCCGATGATAATAATTTTCAATGGGAGGTAAAGTAAAATAGCATTTAAAGTAAATAAATTGTCTATTTAATGATAAATTACAAAGTACTTTTAAAATAAAATTTAAGGTTGGTGTTTTTTGACTACTTCATTTATATTTGGGTGTTAAAAACGATAATGCTACTGTCATTTCATGATCTAGAATATAGATCTACATTTCGTTCTGATTTTTATATTTCTTTTGAATGCATCTCCAGGCAGCAAAATGTATTCTCCAAAAGTTCTTTTGCTATTTTACTGTATGCATCCGTAAAATTAGGCTGCACATTTAAGGAAACACGTGACAGAATGGTTGAGTTTTACTGGTTTACTCCTTTGGGCACAACACTAACTAGCTGCTTCATGGATGAAAGTAATAAATGGATAAGAGGCAAGTGGATAATGGCTGCTAGAACAACCAGGTCTAATGAGCCAATCCAACTGAACTTAGAATTAGAAAGAAAATAATAATTCGCTAAAAGGAAGTTAATAACTTATGTGAAATATCTAACTATATATTGTCCCTTTAACTATAACTTATGCAACTGAAATTACTAATAATACAGACTCTGTTTGAAAGAAGTAGAGATTTTTGATCACATTGTATGTGAATGGCATGCATGATCGTTTAGTGGGTAAATTATGACCATGATGAGTATGATTCTGATGAGACTCAGGCCCTCACTTTAATAAAAAAAATATATTTTTAATTTTTTGTTATTTAAGCACACAGTGTTGAACTCCTGGTTAGTCTAGAATGCCAACTAAAGCAGCCCCTTTTGTTCGAGAACTCTAACATGGATCTATTTGTCACATTCCTCCTTTCTTTTCCTTAAGAAGGTAGTTGTTCTTTTGAGTTTTTTACCCAGTCACTTGTAGGGGTCTTTTCTAGTTGTAATTATATTGGTATCTACTAAGCAGTATACCATTTATCATACCTGAGCGTTCCGAATCATACTCCCATGTCTCATATTTACCTATCCTGTGTAGGTAGGCGCGCAAGGTCCCATGGTCGCCAAGAAATCGTGTGAGCAAGTACCCATGTCTCATATTTACCTATCCTGTGTAGATAGGCGCGCAAGGTCCCATGCTCGCCAAGAAATCGTGTGAGCAAGTACCCATGTCTCATATTTACCTATCCTGTGTAGGTAGGCGCGCAAGGTCCCATGCTCGCCAAGAAATTGTGTGAGCAAGTACCCATGTCTCATATTTACCTATCCTGTGTAGGTAGGCGCGCAAGGTCCCATGCTCGCCAAGAAATTGTGTGAGCAAGTACCCATGTCTCCATGGCCTCTCCCGCCACAATCGTACAACTCTAATAACTTTAAATTATCATTATCATTATCAATAATAATAATAATAATGTTAAACAATAATAATAACAACAATAAACAATAATAATATTAATATGTACATGTCAGGTTGTTCTATATTATTCTAAGGTTTTTATAACTGATAAAATGCTATACCCATATTAAAATAAATGAATTTATACAATGCACTATCAATGATTTGGATAATATTTCACCAGAGTTTCAAATTACATTTTGCAGAATAATTACATTAAATTAAAACCCTAACTAAATTGATTATAACTATTTTGATCCTATCTTCACTTGTAATAAAATTGAGTGTAGGTCAATCCAGATTTTTTTGTATGTTATGGTTCTCTATTTAAAACTAGGAATTAAATAAACATGTACAATTTTATCTTTCAATTCTCGTGTTTTGGAATTGCTTCCATCTTCACGGAGTGTTTTCAATAAAATGAGAATGTTCGTCCCGTTATTATATATAATATGTTCTCTCCATACATTCATTATGTTCTTATTGTCTCGATCATCCTTGTCTCTTCGTTATTTTCCTAACTTAGTGTCTTCGGCAGTGGTTGAATAAGTTAAATCTAATATTATTTGTTTATTATTTTATGTTGACATAAAATATTTTTTAATGGTATAAATTATCAAGGATTTATTAACAATACTGACTTACACCTTTGTCTTAAAGCCCGTTCATTTGATATATTAATCGTGTCCAAAATCCTTTCTTTATAATGGATATTCAATTTTATTAAATTTGTTGTCTTTATTCTCTATTAAAATATGTAGTTTGTGTTCAATTAATGTATTTAGTTTTAATGTAATCCTTATGTTTTCTCTTTTAAAAAAGTACTAGTTTACAGTATAAACTTATATTGTATGGATTTATTCATTATTTAGAGTATTCAGTAAATCACTGACATCTAATGACTACCCTATGTATGATAGCACACCTCTCCGAGGGAAGCGTTTAGTGAGTAAATCACTGACATCTAATGACTACCCTATGTATGATAGCACACCTCTCCGAGGGAAGCGTTTAGTGAGTAAATCACTGACATCTAATGACTACCCTATGTGTGATAGCACACCTCTCCGAGGGAAGCTTTTAGTGAGTAAATCACTGACATCTAATGACTACCCTATGTATGATAGCACACCTCTCCGAGGGAAGCTTTTAGTGAGTAAATCACTGACATCTAATGACTACCCTATGTGTGATAGCACACCTCTCCGAGGGAAGCTTTTAGTGAGTAAATCACTGACATCTAATGACTACCCTATGTGTGATAGCACACCTCTCCGAGGGAAGCTTTCAGTGACTACAATTTGAATTACGAAACATTAATCCATTCTATAGTAACTATATTAAAACGTCTATATATTAGTGCTGATTCAACAGATACGAGGCACGTGTTATCAAAAGTCCTGTTTTCATGACGAAGCTCATGGTATCTCTTTTAAAGTTTAACGTTTTTTCGTATTTTTTAGAGGTGGTTTTGTCGATTTTCCTTTCTGATAGGTATGTTGTGCCTTATACGGATGTTTATTTACCAAAACTTATGGTTTGACTGATAGACTATAATTGTTGTCACATTTAGTTTTACATGTATTACACTCCAATTGTTGTAGTTTCGTAGCAATGTAACTAATTCGTATTATTTGAAGGCAATAGCTAGTACAAAACGTATAGTTCCTTCAATCACCCGAAAAGAGGTTCAAATTGAAACCTTTTGTCATAAAGGACTATATATAGCAGAACTTATTGATATCTGACATCAATATTGTTATTGAGTGTTACACGTAGATGGATTAAAACACTTTAGTGATACAGCCATCTATAACACACCGGAAAACATCTAGGAATATATTGCTGATTTTCTTTTACTTACCTTATACTTTTTAGTACTTTACTCTCCTTACATGTCATGCTAAGTCTCTAAAAATCTTTACATTTTATTTATTAAACTTTTAAACAGTTCTGTTTGAAACAATTGTGGACAATATTTTTGAAGTCAATGTAAATAAACCAGGCTATTCCAGTTGCAGCAATGACTCATAGCTCTCCTCACATTAAGAGCAACTATTACTAACATAAAGGGGATATTTCACTATCATTCCTTACTACTGAATTTAGGGTAGGTTATTTCTACGGCAATAATAGTGATACATTATAGAAGAGATATATTATATTTGTATAATATTAAGGTGAGTTTTAAGAGAATTAAGTAAATTATAATTTGTGGAAAATATGATTATGTATTGAAATCTGAGACCTATAGTATCTTTGCTACTTGGTAGTGCTGCTTGAGTCTATTGGTTTTATGCTTGATAAATATGTTTATACTATCAGTCCGCTGAAATGGTTATGACTCATTAACCCATTAATGCCGGATTATTTTTTATGAAAAATAAGTGTAAATGTAAAACTAATAAAAATATATTATTTATACGTACGAAGAACAACAACTAAATATATTATGATCACCGAAATTCAACTAAAAAGATCAAATATAGAATTTTGAAAGTAATTTCTTATGCATTTCGGTACTAAAGATTCACATATGCTGATATTCTATAATTTCCTAGTATGTACTCGCATCTGCCGAACCTACTATATATAGTAGCTGATATAAAATTTAGTCCTGAATACTGATGAACATTTGTCTGTATAAAATATGTATACACACATGAACACTGAGATGTAATTAATGCATTTTTCACAAAAAAAATAATAATCACTGTGAACTATCGTTAGTATAACCTACTTGTTTGTGGAAGCCATCCTGCGTTTACCGTATCTGGAGACAAACTGGCAACTGCAAACTATCTCTGTACAATCTGCCAACCATACGTGTAACAAACGTGGTGTTCTATACCGTCAAAACAACAACTGTACAAGAACTGAACAGAATAATCTCATTCGTTTTTGAAATAACATTTGAATACATATTGCCTACTATATATAGTAGTTCCGTCACTAATGGGTTAATATTATTAGTCCACCAATAGTAGAAGAGCCCTTATTTTCTGGTTTTCTTATTTAAAATACTTCTTCAGAAAATTCTACTGTTTTTAATTGTTTATTACTTGTATCACTGCACACATGGTAATAATATATTTTAATTTACTATAACATATATTATAAGTGAAATATAGTGATCATGAAAAATTTGATCTGGAGATTTTCATTTCCGCTGCTTTTTCGATGTCTGTGTGTGTGGTGGTGGTGGGGGGATTGTGGATCCAAAAGTCTGTAGGCTTGCTGAGACGAAATTGTTTGATAGATCAAATTCATATTTTACTCAAAGACAGACCATATCGTGTTGATGCGTCCTATAGTTGTGGCAAAAACATTGCATGATGAGGAAATTACTTTTTTGGGCAAAACGTGTTTTTAGACAACATTTTATTCCTTCATAACTACTAACTCAAGAGTGTTGATGTTCTAGCATTATCTTGAAAGTGACGAAAACAATGCCAAAAAAAAAGTCCTCAAATATTAAGAACAACTGAAAATATTTTTCTTAAATACAGTGTAACAATTGTGACTTATGATTGAATCTCAAAGTTTTTGAGAAGGATACAAATTACTGTTTGACAGGTTAAAATAAAATGGTACCTAAAATACCACCTTATAAGCGAATGAGTTGAGGAATTTTTTAAAAATTACATGAACTAGAAGAGGTGTTATAGTACGTTTTATGATTTCATAAAATGCTTTTTTAACGCTATACGACTAATTAAAGAACAATGAAACAAAATTAAGTTTTGAAACAAAATTGAATATAAAATTAACAATATAAAAAAATGTAAATTATGTATAATTATTGTAAAACTAAAAAAATTAAAAATTAATCCTAAAATAATGGATTGATTACCTGCTGTATATATCGGATTCATTTACATTTGTGTAAATTGTTCACATTGACTTAATTTTTTAAGTAATTTGAGTGAAATAAAATTGTTTGGTGTAAATCAGAAGAATACAATTGTTATATCTTTCTAAAGGAGAAGTAAGTTTAAACTAAAACTATCAAAGTTACGGATACACTTCTGGATTCCTTAGATCAGGTTAAAAGAGAAAGCCGTGTAAAAGACTTGCTGGCTAGGATAAGAAGTGCAATGTTCTTCTTTAAGAAATTATTTCGTTAAAGATTGAACTAATCATGAAATTTTCACTTTGGCTTAGAAAAGTATTATTACTGCTGTGGTTAAACCAATATCATATGCTTCGGTTGTTTCATATACAAATACAAACATGTGTCGGGATATTGGATCTGTCACTATCTGTACTACCTCCAGGATAGAAAGACTAGCTCCCCCCATCTAGACATTTATATCAATAATCATTATTTCTGTTTTGCAAAAATGTGTTTACAACAATTTGATGCACAATATGACAGGTATGATCACGGAGTGTACGAATCCGTCGGTATTAAGACCATTGGGTTAATAATTTAATAACATGTCAGATTAATCAATGATTTTAAGTTTCTTGTAACTGATAAAGTGATTTTAGTTGCATGAATACAGATAATATATTATTGAGTAATATGTATGTATAGCAATATTGAAAGAATAAAAAGTCAGTTGGTTGTCAACGAGTTGTATTTTATATTTGCTTATAGAAATGTTGAGTTTGGCCACCAGCAATTTTTTAAAATTAGTTTTAATCCTAATAAGTAATATATATTTTAATGTAATATATGTGGTACCAGTTGTAATAAACTACAAAAGATAACTTTTTGATCTCGTAAGAAGTATTACCTCAATCATTAATTACATCTAACATTTCATGCCTATCTGGGTTATGTTTTGTTAGTAACATTGAACTGGATTAATCAAGCTGTCAAACTTTTTGAACTAATAGAGTGGAATTAATGTGACATTACTGCTTAAACCAATCAATCAAACTGCTTATGTGTTCCAATTAGAATTCATTTCTTCATAATTATTTCAGAATTAATGAGCCTATGTATTGCTATGTGAATACAAAGCGTCTTTCAGGCTTTATCGAACACAAGGCCGATACATTGGCAGGCATGAATACACATCGTCAGCTGTCTGTTCTCATGTTCGAACTTCAAACTGCCTTACCTTAATCATTGACGTAGTTCAATCATATTGTTTATGAACAATATAATTAATCCTTCATCTTGCTGAATTGCAGAATTATGGAAATTTGCTGAAGCATGAAATATAACTTTGATAGGGGTTTTTAGGCCAATATATATATGTTGTCTCAAATCTTACAATAGTACTTCTTTTACCGGTTTTTTGACCAATGAATTATCTAGCTCTCTAGAGATCTAGTCTAAGTTAAGACAACTTAAACATAGTTGTCTTCATTCATAGTCACAGTTCCAGAAAATGCTCTTGTGTATATTTATCGATTTCTTATTTAGGGATTTTTATGGTTTTTTTTGATGTCTGAAAACCAAAGAAATGCGGAAAAGTTAATACCTTAAACCTTAAGCATGACTATGAGTTGAGAGATAAATAGCCCCTTTGTCTGTGACAATGAATCAGCAATAATTTTTAAAGCATCAACAATGTAGAAATATCTGTCGTTTAACCTCCTTCTACTGAATGAACGATAAATTTGATCATTTCAAAGTAAGTGAAACTAGAATTATAACCTATAGTTAAAGGTTTTAAAATTGGATATCAATTATTTTAATAATTATTGCTATAATTTCTGAGTGTCACAAAGAGTCCCGGGTAGTACTTTACCAATGTACTTTTTATGACAATATTTGTAAGAAGTTTACAAATATATTGGTAGACAAAAATTATCCAAACAAGAAATTATTGTTTTCGTAACAGAAATTATTTTTTTGTGGTACTCACCTAATGAAGTTAATTTTCCTCTATTTTTTTCTAATGAAAACACAAATTTTAGAAATTGGTAATATATCGTGAAGTTTAGTTTTTTTTTACTATAAGTTAAGTATAGTGATCATGAAAAAATTGGGTCTCGAGATTTTGATGGATTCACATGTTTGAAGTCCTCTTTTGACGTCTTTTGGATAACGTCCAAAATGTGTTGCATGTGTTGGTTGGGTGGGTGTATATTCAAAAGTTTGTGGAAAAAATAGAGTTTGGTAGTCAAATTAATATTTTGCACAAAAATTGGCCTTATTGTGTAGGTGTACCCTACTATTTGGGGGCAATATTTCATGATGGGAAAGTCACTTTTTGTGCTAAAAGGTGGTTTTAGACATTCATTTTCTAATAAATTATTAACTCTAGACTACTGAAATACTGGTATCATCATCAAAGTTTCTGATGAAATTTGTTAAAATTCCTCATTTTTTAAAGCAACTAGAAATATTTATTTTTAATAAAATGTGATAGAGTTTGAAAGCTTGTGAGGAAGACACATGCCATTTGACTGATCTAAATTAACTTATTACAAAAATAGCCCATTATCTGCGAAACTTGATGTATTTCCTTAAAAGTCAAGTTTAATCATTTGAACATTGACCAGCGATTTCTCATTTCTTATAAATATAAAAAATATTATATCCACATGTAAACAAATGATACTGGGATATTATGTTTACTTATAGTAAAAGTAAGAGTAGGCAACTCCTGATTTTATATTTAGTAATTGCATCTATTTTGGACAATTTTATTATATTTCAACAAGAGGAAAACTTTTAGAAGTACAACAAAAGTGAATATGTTTAAAGGAGAATGATTGTCAGGGAGTTGACAGTTGGACAACAAGAAGGAGTAGGCTGAATCGGTAACGTGAATTGATTGAGACAGACGCGACAACCGACTGAAGAAATCAATACTTATTAGGTCTCTTACAATTACGCCTCAAAGAAAATCCTACCGCTTTTAAGAAAAATAGTAAATTTATCAACATTTTTTACCATATATAATGTTTTTGGTAAAAAAACATTACCAAAGTTTTTTTAGTGTGTATGCTACCAATGAACCGAATTGCTATCTTCAATCATGCTGTTTTGAAGAGTTCTGTTTGATGACTTTTTAGATCTGCCCACTATCTATGTTTAACAATGTCATATGGTCTATTAACAATTTAATTTTCTATAATATGTATTCAATACATTTTACTGTGTGAATAATCTAGGCCTTAGACATAAAAGGTATAATATCGTCTTCTGTAAGTAAGCAGAAATTGAACTGATAATCTATGCTAGTGATACCAAATCCCAAAGTGTCTTCCATGGAACACCGGGATCCACTCAAAAATAAGAGCTTCCGTAACTTATTGCTTCAACAACAAATTATCAATATATTAAAAATTATTTTAATTGACCTACTTGTTTTTTAACAGTTTTTTAACCAATTCAAACTTGAACATAAATTTGACTTCCAGATATACTATTCTTCCTGTAATTTTTAGCTACATTAAATATGGCCATTAAAATTTCGACTGATATCATGAACTTTAGTTGACAATGCAAGTAGTCGATATTCTCATATCTCTATCTCATATCTCAGTTCACTGGGGTAAAACAGTAATACATAGTCTCCTCACGAAAAGAAGTTTTTTGTTTAATTTACGCGAATCTAGAGAATCTTATTTCGACAGTTGCCTGTTCTCCAATTTATTTGTTGATGAACATGAAGTGTTTGAAGTGCTTAGTTTAAATAAAAAACTTCTTTTGTATGGAGACTTGTGTTATCGTTTTACCCCAATATGAGTAAACACCACACAATTACAGACTGCACAGCTAATGAGTCGGTATTCTGTTTTGGTTGAGATCACTGCTACTTCACTGTCGAAAGACCACTGTTCTGAAGAAAATTACTGAGTTCATACTTTTATAGCTCAGCCTTATACTTTTATGTTACTGCTGTTAACATAATGGATTAAAACTTAAGCTCAACGTTCCGAATAACATCGGCAATGTATTTTAAAGGTTCAGATATATTACTTATGAAAACTCAAGGTAGAATCTAACTGTTACCTTACGTTACATATCCCTGAACAAGTCGTACTTTCAATTTACTCATATTTTGAAGTTTTGTATCAAATTAATATTATGCTTTGGAAAATGATTAAATTTATTTAATGAGATTGCCATTAAAACTAATTTTTTACCTCTTCTTTGTATAGTTTTGATTACTAAAAAGTATAACAGTTTTGGAGGAAAAAAATCATCCAGTGTGGTTTGCAGAAGCCATCTTTGGTATGTTGAAAAAATTGAATTATACCACTATAATATATCCATGTTCCTTAAAACTAGCGTCGTTGTTTGAATTCAGATCATATTTTTCTATTGCTACCTAAAGTCTTCTTAGAAAAACTTTAAAAACAACTTAGGGAGTAGACTAGTCAGCGATTGGGTTTAAACTTTAGACAGCAGTGTGCTTTCCTTTATATTTAAAAAAAAATCAGGAAAAATTGTGCTCTCTTAAATTCCTATGGAATTAACTGTTTTGATATTAAGTTTAGGAATATCAGAATACTATGGTTTGCTTTGTTACCAAAATGGAGAAACATTTCAGATATAATAATTATTACCACCATCCTTGCCTTGTTTTATAGAGGCTAAAGGCTGTAACATTCTAATCGAGTTATTTCTTTGCTGTGAAATTCGTGGTCTATTCAAAGTGGGTCAGATGATTTTTTTCTTTGTTTGCAGTTTCTTGTTTTTGGTTAAAAATATGTAATTTTTGCATAATCTTTACAAATGAAGTTGGCAATTTTCCTTTTTCCAGTTATTGGTTTTATAAAATGACACCCTTTCATTATAGTACTTATTACTCCTTTTATGATTTACCAAAGTTAAGTTCAAATATAACTTTATGAGTTTTAGTGATATTTTTTTATAAAGTTGAGTTTTAAAAACTGATAGTTTTAATTACTTCAAACCTGAAATAATTAAAACTACTGCTGAAGATATCTTACTGCCTTGATACTCTGCATGGCAATAAGCAAGGGCTGTTTGCATGGGGATTTAGCCTGCCGTAGATGTAATTAATTGTACTTTTAGGAAGGAACCATGATGTAGTTAATCTTGCAACGTAAACTACGCACACAAGACGAGTACAAGGGAAAATGTGATTGGTTAGTATAAACATGCTGATAGCTCTGATAACGAAACAATGTTCATTTTAGCAGTAACTTATAAATGGTGAGAGAGGTTTTTTGTCCTTGGAGTATTTGTTTTTAACTACTCTGTAAGTCCATGCAACGTACAATGCAATGAAAGTTCATTGCGCACTACAACTAGGAATGACAATCTTTTGGTTAATATATATAGCAGATTCGTTTTGCTTGCTCCTAAGAGATTTTGAATGTGCACTTGGCATTTTATTTTCGAATCGAAAGTTAATCGAGGGAACTTATAGGCAGGCTTTTTACTATTCAATATTTGTTTCAACTAGAAACATAGGTCTTGATGAACTTTTCGTAGTCTGAAGAAGTTTTAGACTCAGAAGTTTTAATTTGGAGGATGTATAATGACAATTAACTATATTTTTTGCAGAGTGCATTGTTTCCAATCTTGAATATATCACTTCTAGCTATGTCACGCCCTGAATCAACTATATAACGAGATGTTTTTGTAAATGTTGGAAGTAAAGGTCGTCAGGTATGGTACTAATAGCTTCCAAGAGGAAAGGTAGTATTAAGTACTAAACTATATGAAAAAATTATTGACAATGGAAAGAATTAGAAATAATCCAAATTTTAAGTATGTAGAAAACAAATTGCTACTGATATAACAAACCCATAAATCGTCCATTTTTAACAAAAAGTATCGTTATATGGTAGATCAACTAATAACAATACTTATGAACGCAAATAACTTTAAAAAATAATTAAATGCATAAAATCAATAGTTATTAACAACGGATGTACCTCAAGGTAAATAAAAAAAATGTTTAACATATATAAAGAATAAAAATAAATAATAACAACGTTATTTATACCAATAATAATATATACGCATCTGTAACATATATAGCCGAAGTAGCCAAAAGTTAATAAATTACTAACTAATGCAATGCTAAGGTGGGTTTTAATACTAATAATTTGATTACATAAATAATAGTTAAAACAATGGATTTCAAACTAAAGGAGATTAAAGCAACGGTTTAAAAAAGCATTTGATGATTACTTAAACAATCTTAAATAAACATTGCAAACTATGTTAATCATTTAAATAAACATGGAAATGAACAGGATAGTATTAACAATTCAATTTGCTTGATAAAAACAGGATTAAATATGGTAGAGGAAATTTAAATACGTAAACCTAAAAACATAAACGTATTGTGTCATCCTGTATCACGGGTATTTATACTTAGTATCCTGGACTATTGTCTGTCTTACTTGATGATTTAGTACCTGCGAAACGGGTAGAGTGTGTACACAACGATCCGCGAGATATGAAGGATATACATAATAATATGAAATTATGTTTTTTATTTTTATTTCAATTTTGTTCACTGTCGCTAGACTCAGGTTTTTTCATTCTTCTCATCTTCATTTTTACCAGTATTTCTCAATCTATTTTTTAGTCTTTTAAAAAGTAATCCTTCCTAGAATCTCTTTTCATGATGACGTCTTTATCGGTGTTAATATTTGCTTAAGAAATTTTACTACAGCAAGGGTGCAAGGGCTGTTGTAAAATGTTAGTGAAGATCACCCTAACATCCACCGCTCAGTACCTTCGCCATCCTAAGCCTTATCATTCATAAGAAGCCCGACTATCACCCAAGTAGTCCAACAAACCGACAAGCAGGGCCTAATCTGTGCGACGCATGGCACTACTGAGATTATACTCTTAAAAATGGCACAGCCTTTCTTCCACTACTAGAGTGCTTCCTGCAATGTAAAGAGACATCCTCACTTTTTTTACATTAGTTCTCAGAGAGCTTAGAAGAGCTCACCATATAAATATTTGTGTGAGGATTGGAGTGGTCATGTGTATACCTTATATGCAACCGTGGGGACAACGCGTCTGCCTGCCAGGATTTGATAGCAATCTGAAAAGATGGAAAGGGTGCAAAAGACTGTCCAAGTGAGAATTCAGTTAATTTTCTTAATTCAACATTAAGGAAAACATCATTTTCCAAATCATTAAAACTCCCTTCATAACACTATTACTCTCGTTAATGCTGGACTAGTTTGAACAAACTATTACATATGTCTATAGTTCATTTGTTAAAAATAATTAATGAAAACCCGATAATATTTGTTCAGAATATCAACTTTCATACGCTACCATATTACCATACGTTATATAATTTATTCATGATTCTAATTACTTATATAAAAAAAAATAAAGCACTAGTTTCATCACATCTAAACAGTGAATATTTTGGCTATTTGTCACGCAATTTTAATGCAATTTTAATTTTTCACAGATCTGAAAAATGTTTATGTTATGATAAAATTTACAGAAAAAATGTTTGTTTTCTTTTAACACCTTTTAAATCTTTATCAATATAAGAGGGTGATGTAAATTTAATGCTTTATATTTTTTGCATTAATACTTTAATGATTGTACAATCGAAATAATATTTTTAATTTCATCATTAAGAAATTCAAGGGAACAAACAATTATCCCGCACTTCAAAATCCTATTTCTAAACATTGTTTCAACTGTTTTAAATTTTGACAAATTCCTTGAATCCTTCATTATCTTTACTCCACAAAATATCCACCAATGTGTTCTTTTTTTCCTATTTATTCAACTATTTTTTTTCATGTTACAAAAAATTAAAGAAAATAATAGATTGGGTAAGTTATTTTAAGACCAAAGTATTTATAATATGAATATGAATTGGGTTGAATAGAACTCAATGGATGATTGTGTCCTTGTACTGTCTTTCACCAACAGACACTGGTCAAAGCTGCTTTAGTGCTGAGGAAGGCCCCAGCCATGTTAGTTTGGTATATCACCCTATCTGTCAAGAAAATACCAAGCCGAACAAGTGCTTTCCTGTCACTAATAGTTTAATTTAAAAATGTTTCAGAAACAATAATTTCGTCCTGATAATACATTAGTCTGTCATTTGAAAGAGACCTTTTGTTGTCATATGACCTAGCATATTGTTACTTGTAAGTAATTGTAAGTAACTTGTAAGTTCCTTGTAGTAATTACAATTAATTTCCTGCCTCTAACATATTATCAACACCTTCAACAGCGTGACTTTGCTTTATTGGCCAACAATATTCATATCTCCTAGTAATCTTACTCAGTTCGTAGCAACCATGAACTAAAGTTATAACTGTTATACAAGCCAATGATACTCCATATGTGGTGAACTACGAGTGACTCGTATCTTGTCTGGAAGGTGGCCATTCGTTTGACTGTAACTTAAAGATATTTAATCATCACATATCTACATTTAAATTGCCCTCATTATAACTAGGACTCCTTTATTCTCCAAAAGTGATTCATATATTCACATAACATGATTTGAGATGAATGTCTACTGACCACTATATCACTAAAAGTTAAATATCCTTGTCTGAGCAATTAATACAAGTTTCAACCTTCCTAACCCTCTTAAATTCTCAAGAACTTTGTGCTCTCTTTTGACATCATTTTACGACATCTGATTAAGAGTAGCACAACCCATTTAACAAACCTCGACCTGTTAGGTCATATGACAACAAAAGGTCTCTTTCAAATGACAGACTAATGTATTATCAAGACGAAATTATTGTTTCTGAAACATTTTTAAATTGAAAATGACAATCGGCTTTATATTATCAATCAACAATCACTACGTAAGGGTGGAGGGGGGAGGGAATCTTTACCCACCTCTTTCTGAATGCAATTAAAAGGTTATGTACAGGTACAAAACATAACATAAGAACCAATTAATCTATATTCATTATTACTATTGATCCTCACTAATTTTGTAATTACTTCGGTATATTTTTGATATGCCTATATCAAATTTCAGTAGGGAGACTAATGATTATAGGGAGTTTATGTTTATGTGTCTAAATGAAGCTGTACATATGTATATGACTGTAAAGACGGTTTAAAATGACTGAAGAATCAATTAATTTGGCTTAATTTTTCAAAATAGGTTGCACCCTTTTACTGAAAGAATTCTTCACCTTTTCCAAAAAAGTAACTTAGATTGATAATTTTACCGTTTTAAATAATGTACATTTTTCGTAGTAGTTTTCTTTGATTTAAGACTATAATTGCTTTTTGTTTATCAGCCTAAGAGTGTTAATGGTACTATTTTTTCTATGTTTAAAAAAGCAGTCAATAAAACAATTAGGGACAATAACTAATACTAAAAATATTCCAGGTATTGTTAGAATATACTAATACTACTGAAAATTTGATTCTTAACTTTGTGATAAAGTGCTTGATACGAACGACAGGGCTGCTTTGAGGTATGGTTGTAGCCGTTTGTCTGATAATAAAAAGGTTAATTATGCTGGTATTGCTATTGCTTCCTGTGTTTAGGGAATGAAGGATAGATGATTTAGTACCTACAAGCACCAGGGGTTGTTTATGGTCATAAAAGTTATACATGTTGATAATTGCCTCAGAACATTTTCTTTGAAATACAAGGAACATATAGCACGATTGCAATATTAAATTTATTCAACTTAATAAATATGGAGTAATTGTTTTCTTAAATAATATAGAATACCCTAATAAATTGGAAGAAGCAGTGGCATGCATGTCTACGAACCTCTAACAGCAATCCTTTAGAAAGAATTAATAAATCTTTCAATAAATGATTGAAATACTTTTCCATTAATTAAACAGAATCAATTCCTTGCTTTACTTTAAATCTCCTTCTTTTCTTTAAATATATTGTCTTGTTAAAAGATATAAAATAAATCATCTGGGCTCGGCGATTGTTGACTCTAATGGGCCTATTAAACATCAACTTTCTAGGTTGTGAAAACTCAGACTCAAACATTAAAAATAGCGCTGATATTATTCACCAATTTAAAAAAAAACCCTGTTGAAAACCTTTTTGTGATAAGTTTTAATGTTAAGTGTCCTTTCACAAATATCTCTATTAATGATTTCTCAAGAACTTTTAGAAACTAAATTTAGAGCTTGAATCAGTATATACCTGTCTCTAATATTATCCTTGTTTATCATCCTGTCTTAGATTGATTGTTTCTTTGAATAATACATTTTATAAATGAAAGTAGGCTTCTCCATAGAAACTTTGCTTCTCCATTTTAGAGGTAATGGTACTTTTAACTTAACTAGAAAGAAAAACAAAATACGTTTTACTCACTGAAGCTAGATTCTTTCGCTATGATGATGATCATGGTATTTAACTGGAGGATGATTAATTTTTTAAATGTACCGTATTTATGAGTATTAGAGTATAAATAAATTCCTAATTCCTAATTTTTACATTTTGTTTCTCTGCAGTTTTTAAACGCATCTTGTTTGATATTTTCTCGACTTAGTCCAACCATTGTGACGAAAAATTTTTTGAACTCGTGCGGCTATGATAAAAAACATTTATTGACAACGCAAAAGTAAACTATGGACACAGTACTAAAACAAATTTCCAATATTTATTTAAATTCTTCAAAGTCCATTTTTTTCATCAGACGTATCAAAGTGCTGTGCCCATTGTTGTTGAGTCAATTTATCACCAGTACCTCAGTTGGCAGAAACATCTGTTTCTTCAGTTTGGTCTGAGTCTCAATCCCACAGCAGGTTGTCTTCAATATCGTCCATTTATTTTACATCGCAAGTGATTGGGATACGGTTACTAAGAATGAACCATAGGCGTTTAGTGGGTCAACAGACGTGACTGCAATCAATGTTTTGTAATTGTTGTCAGTGATCTCTTCGACTAATAAGTCATTGCGCTAATAATATACTAATACATTTAGGAGTGTCACTCCAGCCATCGTTTATAACGTGCTCTCAAAGTTTAGGTTTTTTTTTTGGATAGAAAATTTTAGGCGTTATGCTCTAATAAATTGGCAATTGATTACATGTGATTTATATTCAAGTAATTGATTACAATGTAATTATTTTTTGTGCCAATAAATAACTTTGTTTTAAGCTTAGTGTTATACTACAAACTTTTACTTTTTTTGGACGTTTTGGTTAAGAGTAATGAAGGTGAGCTGAGGGCCAGAGTAGACCAGTGGCTTAAGTGCTCGCTACAAAATTGGTAGATCTTGGGATCGATACCCAGTCATACCCTCAATTTATTCAAGAGTAAGATAACAAAAAATTTGACCACTTTTGTCAGCCGGAAAGGATGGTAAGCCGTCAGTCCCTAGTCTGTACAAAATCAGGTATTCTTTAAAGATCCCTACTTAAGTATAGTTGAGTTGGGAAAAATTTAAGACTCCTAATGTAGAATGCCCATTGTATGGTATGATAAAGAAACAATGTTTGGTCTTAATGTGTTTGCTTGTGAGACGGCCACTGCAACTTAACATAACCTAATCCTGGTGGGTTGGAATTTTTGTGTTCAAAAGTAGTTAACCTATGTCATTTAGAATTATTATTATTTTTCTCATTCCATTAGATTAAAATAAATATTTTAATAAATATTTATTTTCACTGTGATATTTTTTTAAGCTTTCAGGGTTCTTGGTAACATTTTTTATAGAAAGAATTCAAAGTTTATTTATTCTATTAGAGGCAAGTTAAAATAGCTAGATTGTTTGACAATATTAATACAAATGTAAAATATGTCTAAATATAATGGAGAAGGAAGAAGCATTTCACCCTAAAAAATATTTGTTTTACCTTTTAGTAGATCACTTATTGACATTCAATCCTCTTTAAAGAAATTTTTTACTTCAGTGTTTAAGAAATATAGTAATTTAAAAAGTTGTTTGATAAAGCATTCAATGAGCAGTAATTCTATGACGGTTAAATAAAAAGTTCCTTCCATACATTGCAACTTAAATTATATTGAGCAAAGTAGTATGAGTTTTGAAATAATAACTGAACAAAACCAGTGCAATATTTGAATAAAATAGTCATCAAGTGCTTTAGCTCAACATAATAACCAGTTTATACATTCTGTGGCATGGAAACTTGCCAAAGATATTGTTTACAAAAGCCTATTAATAATATAATACCATAGAGTCAGCCCTACTTAACACAATTATTATTGTTAGATTAATATCGGGCCTGGTATGCTCAAATTGGATCATTGGTTATAGATAAAACAGTGCAACAGCTGTCCTAATGGCTTCCCGAGGCTAACGGTCCTGTAATATTCTACTTGTTTCAAAGCACTCTTTCCCCACTTCTACTCTTATCTTTATCTCTTTTTTGTTCTACTCCTACTATTTGTATTTTCCTGCTTTTCTGTTTTTTTTGTTTTTTTTTTTTTTTTGACAACGAGCTACCTCGAAAGGACATAGAAGCTTTTTTGTGAGTCATATTTATGTATATATATAATAATTGGTAACCCTTTCTTTTCTTTTTCTTTTAGATGATTCTAATTTTCAATTTAACATAGCTTATATTGACTTTTACAATATGAAACATGTTTCAAAAGGAGTTGATTTTCAAATGACGAAAATATCAGATGATGTAAGTGCATGTATATTTTAATTTTACTGCATTGTTTCAATTAATGATATATACACATAAAACAAACTAAGTAGTCATAGTAGTATGTTCTTAATTTCACTAATCTGTACAGCTAATTGTGAAGCATTTATAATTTACTAAATTTAAAATCATGTATCTATGCAATAACCTAATTACATCACAATGTCATTATTGCGTTTATATCTTGAATGCTATATAATGGTATTTGATATCAAACAATAATTTAAATAATAAAAGTCAGCTATTTTATTTAAAATTATATCATGAAGTGTTTGAAACACTCAACTGTTAGTCATAAACAGTTTGTATAAAATAATATTTAAGATTAAAAATGTGAGTATTTACCTACTACTGGTTCTAATTAATATTACTCTGTTTTAATTATGCTATTGTATTTCACATTACGTATATTAAATGAATAGCATAGTATTTTATAGAACTATATATTTATTTAAAGTGATATATATATATATAATATATATATATATATATATATATATATATATTTGTAATTAAATGAAACGGTCCAGCGGACTTTCAAATAAAAAAACAATTAAAAAGAAGGTAGCATACAGATAGACAAAGGAATAACTCACTTCTATATTTCGACCATCGTCGTCATCAGGAAGCGAAGTTCCTGCGGGACTCTACGCCTCCTGATAATGACGATGGTCAAAATATAAGAAGTGATTTATTCCTTTGTCTATCTGTGTGCTTCTTTTAATTGGTTATATATATGGTTATACATTTATTTATATTAACAATATATTATGCCTCTCTGAAAAACAGTGAATAAAGGTAAGTGCTTCTGCAAGAAAATTAAATTCATTAGTGTCTAATATCGAATTTCCAATGGAAGAAGAAGTAAATTGCCCTTCTGTGGTGTCACATATCCATCGATTGTCTAATAAGTTACGTTTTGGTGTTGATAGGAAACCACCGTGTACTTGCTTGTGCCAATTTTTATTCTGAATACTCAAGAAATATTAAAATATCGATTTTTAGACATATGTTACTGAGGGTGTTAAGAGTTGGCTCCCTCCTCTATTCCATAATGATGAAATTGGCAATATTACTTTTACTGCTCGCTCATTCAAAATATCTTGCCTCTTATACTGACAAAACTATAAAAGGTTCTAATAAAAAGTATTCCAATTTTGCAACAGAAACCTGCTTAGCGTCATATTTCATACATAATATTATATTAATATTATTAGTAAATGTTTAAACCTCTTATTAATAAATTAGTGGGTCATTATACCCACTTCTTACGTTTGGGCAGAATCTTTATTTCAATGTACTTTGTTCTAATGTTAATAAGGCAGATAATTTCTTATTAAAAACTGTGCTAGAGACCTGGAGTATGGAGGTATTCTTAAAACTGCTCGTAAATGTTGTTACAAAGTATACATAGATAAGACTGCTAGAAGATTTTAAAAATGAGTGTTTAACACCCGTACAAGTAATTAGAGATTAACAAAGCAGCGCTTTATTTTTGCATATAAATAATGAATATTATTATATTAATTAGACGGAAATTAAAGTGATCAAGTATTAAACAATAATTTTGTTAAGAAATATCGAGTTCTCTTTCATTAAATTACATGGATTATATATTATAAACAGGAGTAACGGGTTATTAAAGTTAGAATCAGTGTTAACAAGGACAACAGCTTTTTTTGCGATGGCTGACAGCTAGAAAATAATTTTTACTTATTTTTTTGAACTCTTTGTTAACTCTGACATGTTTTGTCTAACATTTTGTTCTCTTTTCTTGCTCTCGACACTGTTGAAAATGGCTCTATTGCCTTCTACTTTCTCAAAACCACACTAGATATCCAATTTTACTTATCCCAATATGAACGAGACTCTGATGAAGACCATTTGATTCGTTTGAAAGATTTTGCTCACATTTCTGAATTCCTTACTGGGGTTTAACCGCTGACCTATGTATATTATTCAATGTTATTAAATTTGGAGTATTAACGAAGTTGTTATATTTTTTTAACGGTGATACCAGGAGATGTAATTTTAAGTTGATAATAATTCTAAGGTGTTATTTTTCAGTGAAAGTATGACGTCACAAAAAAGACCTCTGCCAGAAATAAATGATTTAATTCGGATTTACATTGTATTGCTGTATATGTAATACAGCTGTTTAGAATTAGAACTGATTTTATCTCAACATTTTAATGCTTACACAATATTTTAAGTTATTGTTATGGTATGTGAGGCTCCTACTCACAAATTTTGGTCGCTATTCAAAATCCTACAATAAATTATTAGCATTATTGATATAGTGCCTGTAACATCATTATAATTAGTCAATTAGTTTATTTGTTTGCTCATTAATTTGTATGATTTTGAAGAATATGCCAAGAATAGCATGCGTTTTACTTTCCTGTTTTATAAAGCTTAAATATTTTATTATATTTGAACAAGAATATTTCATACTCATCCACCTTATATTAGATATTAAAATATTGTTAAGTTTTCTAATAAGTTTAAAGATTAGAATCAGCGGGTCAGAAGGCTCTGGTGGTTTAGTTGATTACCAACAGATGGTGGAGGCTCAACCCCTCCTCCCAAGCCACGTAATACTACTCAGGAGCGAATGATCCTTATGATTTTAATAAGCTCTTCTTCAAGAGCCTCAGCTAATACCCATTATCACTCCTTTTACTCTCTAGAGTTAATATTCCTTTGACAACCATCATTTAATTTTTCTCTGAAGCACATGGTTATTTTATATAATTAGTTGGTACATTCAGAAAATACACACCTGTCACATTGACGAGAATTAACTAGTCTTTTGAGTTCATTGGATATTTCTTGAAAGCTAATTAACTGATGGAATTACCCAGTAGCAACTTCCCTTTTTTTTTTGTTCATGCCGTAATAGATGAGAAGTTACTACTTTAAAGACGTAGTCAACACTGTTTTTAATATCATATTTCGTAATTAAATTGTTACGAGAAGATCTCTAGAGTTTTATTTATTAAACCCATCTGTGGCATTATTAAAACTGTAAAAGAAGGAAATTTAATAATACCAGCATTAAGCGATATTTGCAAGAAAACTAACTATATTTCTGTAATATATTTTTTTAATCTTCTTTAAAAAAAAATTATTATTATTATTATTGATTATTGATTTATTAATTATTATGATATCATATTTTGATTATTCAAGAATTTGATTAATTTTATTGTATTAAAAAAAATGCTTTTTTTATTTCTCATGGTATTATTATATTGTTTCTTAGTAATAAACAGTAGTCATGGTAAAATTAAATTTGATAATTTTGGCAAATTTACTTGTTATGAGGTCTTCTGAATCTATTCTTAATTTTTGTTGTTTTTTTTGAATAAACAGGTCATACCGTTTCATCAATCTAACTGATTTTACACCAAAACGGCCCTCATAATGCAGATGATGTTTATAGTTCTTATGGAATTTCATTTACTGGAAGAAACCATAATTACCTAAAATTTGTTTTAGACACCTTTTTTCTCTACTAATAATCAGAAAAACTGTTAATTTTCAGTTATTATTGAACTATATTTGCGTTAACTCGAAAAGGCTTAGAATTATTAATACAAGAAACGGTTACTCTGACAGAGATGTGTAAAAATATTTACTTGTGATTAAACCAAGATGTTTAGATCATGATACTTAGCTTATCCTAATCAATTTAAATGCAATGGAAGATCCATGTTAAAGGTGAAGCTGTTCAATTCTTTGACTCATTCCTGAGACAAAAATGAGCTTCATGGTATATGTTCTTTGAGCAGGGATATTGCAACCTTATTTACTGCGTCGAACCAATTATGTGAATAATAGTGGAATAATTATATATATATATGATGAGTAATAATTTTGCATGATGAGTTAATAAAGCTCGCAGTATGCTTTAATTAGCTCAATTAACATGGCTTACAGGATTTTAATGAATTATAAAAAAAAACCTTTTAAACTACTCGGACAGAAAAGGGAGTCATAGGATATTTTATAAATTCAGAGAGATATTCTTTTTATGCCAAATGGCTTCGGTAGAAATATGAAATTTTCCTAAAAAATGAAATCTAAAAGTAGCAATATACATCAACTATCAATAAATTTTAACACCACAATAGCCAATAAAGCTATCAAAACAAAAAATTTCACGTTTACCTGCTGTACTTATCCGTTTTATTTGTTTGGGTTTATAATTTTTTTCTCAGAATCGAGTCAGACATAATTTTTGTTTTTAATTTTAATAGAAGGAACTAAAAAAAATGACTTATATATATATACCCAATTAAATGAAATGGTTCCACGAACTAAATAGACTATATTGACACAAAGAACACTCAGAAATGAAACAGAAACTCACTACTATATTTCGATGTCCACGTCATCAGGAAGATAGCAGTGAGTTTCATTTCTGAGTGTTCCTTGTGTCAATATAGTTCATATATATAAAAATTAATAATCAACAATAACTCTTGATATAATGTATTGGTACAATGTTAGTGGTATTTAATTCATATATATATATATATATATATATATATATATATATATATAATAAAATAAAAAACGAAGGAAACACACAGAAAGACACAGACATAACTCACATCGATATTTCGACAATCGTCGTCATCAGGAGGTGCGAAGAGCGAAGAGCGAAGAGTCCCGCAGGAAGACAGGGCGGTACTGAACTCGGAAACCGCAGCCAGTACCCCACCACTTACCACCAAGCGGGGGAAGGGAGGGAAGGAAATGAAGAGCCAAATTAAGACGTAAAAGGAACGAGTAAAAATTATAACTATAAAAAATTATAAAAAAGTAGATAAATCAAATTAAAATTAATAAAAATAATAAATAAAAAGTAAAATAAAAAATAATAAATAAATAAATAAAAAATAATAATAAATAAATAAATAAAAAATAATAAATAAATAAATAAATCATAAATAAATTATCGGTTGAGGTTGAGTCCGGGGGAAGAGCGAGCATCAAGTAAGCATATGTATGCCTCCTCTGAAGCTCTTAGGGTAACTTTATTGTTGGATTCGGGATCTGTTTCAGGATCTGAACCCTGAAACAGTCATTGAAACTGAGTCCATGCGAGTTCGCATGGATGGCTACAGGATAGTTACTGCGTTGACCGACTGAAGCCCTATGACCATTCATACGAAGGCTCAACTTATTAGAAGTTAAGCCAACGTAAAAGGAGTCACACTGAGTGCAATCTAGTCGGTAAACACAGTTGCTCGAGGTACAGGAGGAATTGACCTGAACCGGGTAGGAACTATGGTGGAGAGGGAATCGAAGGAAGGATTAGGATTTACAATCAGGCAAGTTTGACAGCCACGGCGTCCACATTGTTTCATTCCAGGAACAGGATTGGAAGGCTGAGGGGAAATATGAGAGAAAATGCTTTTTAGATTGGCAGGTTTACGGTAGGAAATAGAAGGGGGGTGATTAAAGATGGAAGAAGTAGAAGTAGAAGTAGACAGAATCGGAAAAGACTCCTTAATAACAGCACGAAGCTTATAAGCGCCAGGGAAGTAGGTTGTCAGGAAGAAGGAAGTGTTACTTCTATCCCTCCTGGGTCTGGGTTGGTGGGAGATGTCAGCCGGTAAAACACGACTATCAATGAAGGAGCGAGGATAGCCTCGTTCAGAAAATTTGTCCTTTAAGAGGTTAAGGTGATGTCTGCGGTCTTGGAGATTATTGCAGATGACGACGATGACGACTGATGACGACGATTGTCGAAATATCGATGTGAGTTATGTCTGTGTCTTTCTGTGTGTTTCCTTCGTTTTTTATTTTATTGTAAAAAAGTCCGCTGGACCGTTTCTTTTAATTGTGATTAGCACGCGTAGTGCCGTTCTTTTTTGTCAGTTACTTTCTGCTTCCACCGAGTAGCTTCCTGTGTCTAATTCCTTTCTTATAGTTTCCTTGAATTCTCGTACTTCCTGTCCATTTCTGTTTTCTTAGAATCTTTATTTCCTTTTAACATTCCTTACCTTTTATATTATTTTATTTTAATATTTGGTAATTTTTTATTTTGCTTTTGGTTTAATCTTCTTGTTTTAATTATGAATGATCCTATTGTTTATTGGTTGAGTGAGGTTAATTACCTTTCCCAAAAAATTGTGAGCTGCACTGTCCATATTGATTTCATTTCTAGTTGTCTCAATCTAAATATAATTCCTAATGGTCTAGCTGTAAAAATGCCTCTATCTGCCTTCCCTCTCAAGTTTCGTCACTCTATGGCAGTTTACGGGTTTCATATTTCTCTTCAATTGTCTCACCTTACCTTATCTAATTATATCAGCCTGAGGGACTCGTACTCCTCTAGACTACATTCAGTTATTAAAATACTTCTGAACATATCCTCTAACTATTTAATTCCGATCAATAAATCTCTTTATTCAGCCCATAAAAGACTCCAGAAATCCTGTCATAATAGTTACAAAAAGCTGTCTAATCTTTATCTCTCGTATCTCTCTCAAGGCCTATCTCTTCCCTACCAAGTGCCCTTCTTAAGTCACAGAATACTTCTCCAGTTTCTTATACCCAAATTCCTCTGTGTCATTCTACATCCTTCTCATCGTACCAATCATCACCTTTTGTCACTGAACTCAATCCCTTTTCTTCTTCTGTTTCTAATTTTACTTAAACCAATACCCGTAATTAATTATAACAATCATAATAATAATATTAATAATAACATTAATAATATAATAATAATAATAATAATAATAATAATAATAATAATATAATAATAATAATAATAATAATAATAATAATAATAATCATCATCATCATCATTACGGTACTAGTAATAATAATTTTAACATTACAAATAACAATAATATACACAACTGCAACAACTTAATCCCTAACAACAATAAGAATATTATAAACCTTTCTTCCCGCAATTTGAGTACTGCTGAAGCCAGTATTCTTTCTAAGGGTCTTAGCTTCAGTCCAGTCCCTAAAATTAATCACATCAGCATCTTGGAGGATCTCCAGATGTTTTTTCGATCTCTTCGCTGGCAGTATTTTTGGAGTTCCAATGACAAAAGCTCCGGTGATACAACTTCTAAAGTTCACACTTCCCTCAAGCGCTTTAAACCTCTATCTTCCCACGAACCACCTCCACTTTCTGCATCACATCCTCTCGAACTCTTCATCTCCTCTATTGTCCGCAGATGTTCTAATCCTGCCTTCCTCAGAAGCCTATCTCCCCCGGATAACCTCACCATTCCCGAGAGAAAAGCGATTAGCAGTTTGAAAAGAGACAGCTCCCTCCTTATCATGCCAGCTGATAAAGGTTCCTCTGTAGTCCTCATGGACCGTTCTGTCTACCACCGTGAGGCAATGAAACAACTCTCTAACTCATCCTTTTATCAACAGCTTTCTTCCAACCCTATTCCTCTTTTCCTCAAGAACTTAGTTTCTCTTCTTAATAACAGTGCTGTGTGTGAGGGCCTTTCTCCCCAGGATATTGACACCCTCATTCCCTCAAATCCCCGATGTCCTGTTTTCTACCTGCTCCCTAAAGTCCACAAGCCCTTCAACATGCCTGACTCCCCTCCCGCCGGTAGACCTATCGTTTCCAGTTATGGCTGCCTTACAGAAAGACTTTCCGCCTTCATTGATCACTTCCTACAGCCTCTAGTTCGGAACCAACCTTCTTTCTGCAAAGACACTTTCCATTTTCTCCAAATTCTTAAAAATCTTTCTCTTCCCTCTACCCTTGATCATCCTCTTCTCATGGTTGCCATGGACGTCACTTCTCTCTATACTTCAATCATTCATTCTGAAGGTCTGGACGCTCTGCGATACTTTCTTGATGGCAGAACAGCACCCCTTAATCCTTCCACATCCTTTCTAGTCTCTTTGGCTGATTTCGTGCTACAGCATAATGTCTTTCAGTTTGAGGGTCGTTATTACCTTCAAACCAGAGGCACAGCTATGGGTACGATTATGGCCCCTTCTTACGCTAATCTTTTCATGGCCAAATTAGAGCAGGATTTCCTGGCCACCTGTCAACTTCTTCCACTCCTTTATCTCCGTTTTATTGATGATATTTTCTTCATTTGGTCCCATGGCAAACATAACTTAGAACTTTTCCTACACTCCTTTTCAAAATTTCTGCCCCTCCATCACTTTCACTTATGACATCTCCGACAGACTTATCACCTTTCTTGACGTTGACGTTACTTTAGACAATGGACACTTCTTGACTTCCGTACATATAAAGCCCACCAACTCCCAACAGTACCTCCATTACAATAGTTGCCATCCATCCCATGTTAAAAAGTCTATACCTCGATCCTTGTCCCTCCGTATTCACAATATCTGCAATAATCTCCAAGACCGCAGACATCACCTTAACCTCTTAAAGGACAAATTTTCTGAACGAGGCTATCCTCGCTCCTTCATTGATAGTCGTGTTTTACCGGCTGACATCTCCCACCAACCCAGACCCAAGAGGGATAGAAGTAACACTTCCTTCTTCCTGACAACCTACTTCCCTGGCGCTTATAAGCTTCGTGCTGTTATTAAGGAGTCTTTTCCGATTCTGTCTACTTCTACTTCTACTTCTTCCATCTTTAATCACCCCCCTTCTATTTCCTACCGTAAACCTGCCAATCTAAAAAGCATTTTCTCTCATATTTCCCCTCAGCCTTCCAATCCTGTTCCTGGAATGAAACAATGTGGACGCCGTGGCTGTCAAACTTGCCTGATTGTAAATCCTAATCCTTCCTTCGATTCCCCTCTCCACCATAGTTCCTACCCGGTTCAGGTCAATTCCTCCTGTACCTCGAGCAACTGTGTTTACCGACTAGATTGCACTCAGTGTGACTCCTTTTACGTTGGCTTAACTTCTAATAAGTTGAGCCTTCGTATGAATGGTCATAGGGCTTCAGTCGGTCAACGCAGTAACTATCCTGTAGCCATCCATGCGAACTCGCATGGACTCAGTTTCAATGACTGTTTCAGGGTTCAGATCCTGAAACAGATCCCCGAATCCAACAATAAAGTTACCCTAAGAGCTTCAGAGGAGGCATACATATGCTTACTTGATGCTCGCTCTTCCCCCGGACTCAACCTCAACCGATAATTTATTTATGATTTATTTATTTATTTATTATTTTTTATTTATTTATTTATTATTATTTTTTATTTATTTATTTATTATTTTTTATTTTACTTTTTATTTATTATTTTTATTAATTTTAATTTGATTTATCTACTTTTTTATAATTTTTTATAGTTATAATTTTTACTCGTTCCTTTTACGTCTTAATTTGGCTCTTCATTTCCTTCCCTCCCTTCCCCCGCTTGGTGGTAAGTGGTGGGGTACTGGCTGCGGTTTCCGAGTTCAGTACCGCCCTGTCTTCCTGCGGGACTCTTCGCTCTTCGCTCTTCGCACCTCCTGATGACGACGATTGTCGAAATATCGATGTGAGTTATGTCTGTGTCTTTCTGTGTGTTTCCTTCGTTTTTTATTTTATTGTAAAAAAGTCCGCTGGACCGTTTCTTTTAATTGTGTATATATATATATATATATATATATATATATATATATATATATATATATAGGAACAATATGGGACAATAGAATTGGTAGAACTATATAAGCAAATGCCAACAAGCCATATATTTCATGGTACTCTCATGCGTTGAGGATGGTTGTCTATGGGAGGGTTGAGGATGGAGAATTGGCAATCCATATATTTTATAACCTTCAACATATAATTGTCAGACATACATTCTTTGTGTGTTTAAAAACTACATTATCTTTTCGTAATGGTGGAGTATGGGAAGAAAATATTTCATATTTTATGATAATACGACTATTTGTAAGCTGGTTGTTACAAATAGAAGAGCAGCACAATTTTCAGCGATTCTATAAATTTAAAATTGTTTATCAGATATTACCAAACTGAATATTTTATGTGCTTACAATATTAAATCATTATCATTGCATTAAAACCGATAAAATGTTTACCTATAGTTCAATGAAAAGTTTTAGGCAAATAAGCATCATAAAGGACAACATACGTATCACAACGACAAAACAACCAGGAAAAAACAATTTTTTTAACAAAATATATAATTCATGAATGTAGAATGAGCTGTTGAGAAGATTCTCGCTATCCATTGAATTAGCAGGAATACATAGATGTAGTAATCTAGAACTGCCACAATGGATTAACAATATAAATTAAAACTTGGAGTGACCTAGACTCAACTTTACTATGAGTAAATATAATATCAAACTCCTTCACAACCAGTTAGTTTTTTGTTTAATTAATGATTTAATATAGACACAATCCTTCAATATGTTTGATTGGCGTTGACTGCTATCATTTAAGAATTTTACTCTTCCTATCTATATTACCCTTTTAAAAAAATAACAATTTTTTATTAACCTTCTAAATAGCAATTTCATTTTTCACGATTTGCTTAAAAAATTCGAAGTCTCAATGTAAACAAGTCAGTAGGTGATCCATTATTCAAAGATGAATTTTTATTTTTTATAATTATATTGCCCTTTGCAGCAATAAGAAGTTTATAATTTTTTTTATAAGTTGCTCGTTTTAAGCTTATTTTTTTGTAAAAATTTCACTTTTCTTTATTACTTGTTACCTTTAAAAAACATTTTCAGAAATCATAAAATGTAGCATAACGCCCTTTTCGTTAATGTAATTGTGAAAAAATAATACTCATTTCCACATGAAGTGCTATTTTAGGTATAATTTTATATGCGTCAAACAGTATGGCTTGTACTCGTATAATGAAAGCTCCTCCTTACGAGCTTTCATATTAAACAAAAAGTTAAAAAAAATACCATGTAGTTGTTTCAAATGTCTGAAGATTTTTCTTTTATTAGTTCTCTGATTACCTTAATAATGCCAAAATTTAAATTTCACTAGGATCAATAGTTTAGAAGAAAAAAAATACTCATTAGTATGTTTTACCCTATTTAGTCAGCAAAGTTAAGTAAAATCTGCAAAAAGAAACTCTGTTACAAGTATGTGCATTACGTACCAGAGAAATCTGTTATATATTTCTTTTTATAAACCAATAGCCTGATACTCCTAATATGTTTTCATCTATATAAAATAAATATTGAAACAAAAACATAGATTAAAACTCATATACTACTCATAATATCAATATTAATTAAAGAGTTCAATAAGAAATTAAGTCCTAAAAGAATAGCAAAAGAGTTACAAAAATGTGTTTTTTTTTTAAAAAAATTCCAGTAACATAGGCATAAACAAACTACATTCGATAAAACACCCTCATTGCTGAAAGCTGAGTGTAAAGAAGACGCCTAGGTTTTTTGGAGCAGTCTTATCCGACCCGCATCTCAATCGAAACTTTTCTGTGACTCTTCTAAAGATATAAGTGAAAGTTTAAATTTAAATTTATCCGATAAGTTGTATTTTTAGGTAAAACATCAGGAGTCTTTAGAGAAACTGCTTTTGTTTTAATCTAAAATAGAAGCTCAGGCACAATTCAGTTTCCATAATAATATACTTCCTTATGTCTTATTTATGTAGTTAAGTCTCATTGTGATTAACAAATCTTTTAAAAGAAAGTTTTTGTTTATTATATTTTTAAAATAACAATGATGTAATAGACAACGACTACATAATAAAGTAGAATCCTCTATTATTTGGAAAGCTTTAAAGTCAGTACAAGGTTTTAGAAGTAACAAAGTGCATAGACAGCCAGTCTTACACAGTTACACATCGTAGGTGACAATTTGAATAGATAAGGTGCCTACATTTCTAAAATAAAAGATGAGAAAATTTAGGTTCCTATGAGTATTTTGTTTTAGATAATTTAAAGAAAACTTGTGTAAATACGTCGAGTAAATTAGTCAATAAGAACAGAACAGGAGATAAGCAATATTCATGGATCATATCCGTGAGTAAATATCATTCTTTCTCTTGAACTTGATAAAGTAATTATAGTAAGACTAGTGAGATGATTGTCATTCTACTCACATTTCGAAAAATATTCATTAACAAAAGATACATATGTGTTTTAAAATGTAAAAGTCAAACGGAGCTACCATAACCAATTTAGAGTAGCCATGACAACCCCATCCAAATATATTCCATTTCTAAAAAAGTAAAGAAGCGTTAAAAATCTGAAAAGATTTGTCTGTGACTAACTTGTTATAGAATAGTATCCTTACCACAAAAGGATGTAAAGCTATGAAACCTGAAAACTCAACTCGGACATGTTGTATTTACTTACTGTGCTCTTTAGGTTTTTTTAGGAGTACATTAACCTAGAAATTATTTCTCAAAATTAAGTCAAACACAATTCTTATTTTAAAATTTTACACAGAAATTTTAAGAAATATATTTTTAATGATGTAATATGATGTGTAAGAACAATGAAATGCTTAACACTATATGAGCAAACGCGAGGCAGCCAAATTTTTTATGATGCTCTCCATGGTGAAGGATGGTAGTCTAGAGAGAATGTTGCAATCAATCTACATGTTATAGCCATAAAAATATTTAATTTTAGAACATATATTCTTTGTGTGTTTATGAATTTCATTCTTTTAGATAATAGTACAGCATGTAAGCACTCTCCATTCTTTATGAAAATACAGCTACTATTTCTATGTCATTTCTCGGGTGATTGTTTGAACCTATAATTTTGAGTTAGATAGAGATATACAGCAAATTTTCAAGATCTTACAATATTAGAAGAGAAATATTACATTATATATGAACAAATTCTATCTATAGTAATCTGAGAAATTTTATAATTCAATCTTTATAATTGACAGCATACCTGTCACAAAACTGGAACAGAATTAATGATAAAATAAAGCATTAATGGTAGATCGGGCCTATAAAACACACTATTTTAGATTAAATTGATGTTAAACCAATGAAAATAAAAAGTCTTTTAGTGACAATATTATTTTGTGAAAAAATTATTTTATTTCGTATTAAGAGTTTTCAAACACCCGTTTTGTTATTCAAATCTATATGAGAACTATTGTCCTGGAATTCAATTACCACGTGTTTGGGTTGTCCTCGTCTTATTGTAAGGGCAGCCCTTGATCAAGTCTTTATAGAGAGATACCTAAAGTAGTCTGAAGAATTATTTAAGATACATGTTTCTAAAAGCAATAAATTTTTGTATTCCCCTTCTTTGATTATCTTTTACAAAGTCGCACCGTATGACATATCCACCATTGCTATCCAAACACACCATCAATTTTGAATAAAACTTTGCAAAAGCATTAGTTTAAAAAAATTCTTTATCTATCAAATAAAACGTTAAAAGTAAAACATCAATACCCAAAAAACAAAAATGCAAAAAAAAACTAAGAAACTTACTAAAAAATAGACCTTTTCATTCTAAATGACCCCTCATCTCTACTAATATGCTATATCTTCATATCCTGCAATTTTTTAATCCAGTAACATCTTCAATGTTAAAGTTACTAGTTCATTACTATATTAAATTGGATGTTCAATAAAGGTAGCAAAAATTTTAGCCTTTCATTTATTTCACTTAAGTTCTACATGCAGCCGGAAGATCAATGTCTTTTGACCAAAGCAAATAAGTGCAAGAGACAAATGCCAGGTCATGTGACTATGAAAAGTTAGAAAAAAAACCCTCAAAATTATGTTTAATATGGAATAAAATAATATTAAGAGTTCTCAGATAGTAAAGATGCGGGAAAAATAGTACCATAGAGCTGAAGTAGTTGATAAACGATAAGGTAGTTGATACGAGAACTCATTTATCGAAATAGAGTCGTATGCTGTAGCACATTTATAATTTTTGAAATAATCTTTCAAGACTAGATTGTCTACTATGAAAGTTTCCGGTATCTCTAGATATATTTGTAGTTTAATGTAATGTACCTATTTATTATTAGTTTCCAGTACTCGTCTATATACAGTAGCTCTCCTGATGGATATCCTCTTCCGTGGCAAGTGCCTTCCTCTTACAATGAGGCCAGGGTCTCTTACAACTCAAACACCTCACAAACGTAACACAACAACAAAACTCAAGAACAACTCAACCACGGGTAAAAACTCCAGACCAACTCAAAAACATGGTAACTCAACCCCAGGACAGCAACAATTTTACTAAGGATCTTTTTGTATAGTTCCATGGTATTTCATATTCCTTAAGACTGAATTGGTTAATAGTGAAAAAAACAATATTTACTGGTAAAACAAATCTATATAAACCAAATCTATGAAAACAATATTACTGACGCCAACCATCATACCTTCTACTGAATGGCCAAGACAGTGCTCTTGTGCCCAGTATAGACAATGGATTACGTAGACAACCATCTCGAAGCCTTCTTTCTCAGACATTACTGTTCTCTCTGCCACTTTGATTATCACAAACTCGTGCTGGACACACTCCTCGTTTACTGTGTTTGTTTTTACTATTTGGGGACTCTAAACCCGTATGACTGAAGATTCTAGAATGTTCTACTACTTGCTCTGTCTGTCGTGATCTGTGACAAGGGAGAATCCTGAATCCAACTTTCTTCTTTCTTTAATTTCACATATAAGTTGGATCATTATACTCTTTTCTATTGTTCCATTATTTTATGCTGGTGATATTAGCAGTAGCTGCAATACTAGTGCAAATTCTATTTCATAATTCTCTTATACCCTTTTACTCTTACAAATTTAATTTGTCTAAAAATTTTACCTAACTATTTTGTATAGTAATTTCGTTTATATTCTTGCTTTGAACTTTTTTTTAACTTGCTATTAGGTGTGCTATTAATTTTAATACTAGCTATTAGTATGTAATGCCTTTTCATGACGTTGTATTATTTAGTTCATGGATGAAACATGATGTTTCCATGTTTGATTAAACTGCTGACCCATGTCAGGACATTATTAATGGAGCCAGGTTGACGGGTATTAACTTCGTGACACGTCATTATCACAGAGCCTCTGATAAACACATTTATTCTAACCATATTATGTATTTATAATACAGTCTAAAGTGATTGCTTTTCAAAAAAACTTTCTTTTAACTGCTTTATAAATTGTGTTGATTACTTATAGTAATTTAATTCATTGCATACTACAATCGTGATAATAATAATAATAATGTTCTATTATTATATAATACTAATATTCACTAGTTAAAATTATTATATGTTAAACATACATTTCTCCAAGTAACAGGTTTCTGCTGTAAATAAAATTTCCTGATATTAAATATTAATTATGGAATCTTTTTTGAATTATGAAGTTTGTTCTTCATTTGTTTTAATTGTTGCTATATCCATTTTATCAGTAATAAAAAACTTGAGATGATTCATACAGAATACACTCTGGTGTGTATCAGTGTCTGCATTTGATTGGACTCGTGCGCACGGAGGTCATACCTGACGTATTGTGCCTGCCTTTATTGTTTTTTATTTAAACTTCAGATATAAGTTCTTTCATGAACTTCATAATTGATTTTAGAGAGGCCTTTCTCACATCTTTTAGTTTTAGGTTGTTTATAACAAATAATTTTTTAGTGAGGCAACTATGAACCTGTAAATCTTTTAATAAAACCTAGCTCAACATCGGTCTATTACAAACAGTCTGTTAGTGGACGACCATTCAACCAAAACTCTAACCAAACTGTCTGTTAGTAAGATGACGACTGAAACGATGCCTGCTGCCGGCTACACCGATTTTAGTCTATATAACTAACGTGCTATGATAATCTGACTGTAAACATAGTACTCTTAACCAACTTTTACAAAAATTATCTAGGACAAATTAACTGAAAAAAACATACATAAATAACCCTGCCAGTTTTCAAAAAAGGAGGAGTAAGAGCCTTACTGCTACGGATATAAATATTACAAAGATTTCGTTTATTACAAACCTCAAAAGAGAGATAAAAATCGAGTACGATAACGAATTGAATATAGAGTAACAATAAGCTGGCTGTATATTTTAAGCCACTCGTATAGTTATAACTCTCTCAAGAACAACATCTCTGACCAGAGCTGATACCACAGACCAAGGTCTATTACTAAATAGATGCCGTATTTATTTTACATAAAAACGGCATCTTTATGTAAAATATACCACATTTTTACTTAAAAATGTTATATTATGAATATGAATACATAATTACATGAAGTATTAATGAAATACTAATTAACTAATACTTTTTGTTATATAATTTTTGTTATAATTTAACCATAGTTAAAATATAATTATTATTATTTAGCCTACTAAATAATATTTATAATTATACTAAATATTATTATTATATTTATTAGGCTAAATTTACTTATTTGTTTATTGTAAATTGAACAAACTAAATTACTAAGCCTAGGTTTTTACACGGACAGTGTGGACTTATTCGGCTATTGGATGTGAGAACGTCCTTCCTTTATCATGCGTCCAGTTACAGTGTTTTGGTTGGCTTTGGGTTTATATTAGTGGCGACGGAGAGGTGGTAGTAATGATTAGTAGAGAGAGAGATGGTGTTCAGGTCAGTGGGTTGGGTGTATGCTAGATATAATTACATGTCAAGCGTTCCAGCCACGTGAAATGTTGCTAAAAATAAATACATTTTATTATATTTATAGAACCAGCCGGAACATCAGTTGCTCTGTACGATGGAATGTGAGCTAACAGGACTATCATCTTCCTGGCAGTAGCCGAGTGTAAAATTCTTAACATGCATGCATTCCCATATTTTGACCCTCTTAGAAATATTTCACAGTTTAGGCACATACACACACACACACGCACACATATGCACACAAATTCAACGAAATTAAATGATAATTTCAAGATCGCATTTATGATTGCAACCTTCTTAACTATCAATAAAGAAACTATTAAACTGGTGTTCTTCCGATGGCCTCAATCTAAATTTTTCTAAGTGTCCCGCAATATCCTATTCCAGTTCAAAACCCCCAATAATATATCCCCTATAGCAGGGTAGATTTCTTTAATTGTGATATTTTATTGTCATATAATATGTGATATAATGATATTGTGATAATTTTACAAAAGTTAAAACATTTACTATAGTTGTCCAATATTATGATACAGATAGTAACATATTTCTGCAACATTCTGTAACATATTTATTACAGATTTAGATTTCTTTATTTAACCACTATTTAGATTAGTGGTATTTAACTACGACTGACTAATCTTGTTTGATTTATTTAGTATTATTATTATTATTATGTGTAATTGGTGCTTGTTAGTTAATTATATATATATTAATTAATGCCAACTTAAAACAGGAATTTGTATTGTGAAAGGATTTAGATCCGTATGTAAACAAATAAATAATAAGTAGTAAGTAAGTAATGAACACAGTACATTTAAATAAACTGCAGTCATTTTAATCGGGGAAAAGTCAGAAAATTTTATGATTGTTTCTTTCAATCATAAAAACTTAGAAAGAAACAGTAATGTTAGCTTCAATGTTTAAGCATTGAAAACTAAATGTTTATCAAAGGAGATATCTGGTGATTTGAACTAGTATTACATGAAAATAATAGCATTGTTGATATTTATTGAATGAGGTGACTCATCTTCTTCAGTTGTTTGATTATTGTCAAAGAAATATATAACAATGTACATAATTAACAAAATTATTTGTACAAGAAATGCTGAGAAGTGAGGGTGAAACTTTTCATTCTCATTTTAAAGGAATTTATCAAATCATTCTGGGTGTACCGTATACTTCATGACACTACGGTTATCCAACTATTTGATCTGGATACAAAGAACATTGGAATAAAACAAGTTTTAAATATCCAGTAAAACATGCCTTCAGTTGTAACATCAATCACAGAGAGTTAATTTCAATTAACTTTAACCATTCAGGAAACCTTAGAAATTTAAAATTAGAACCATAAATTCATGCATTTCATCATTACCACAGAGGTTAGTATTATTAATATTAAACATATAATCATCTACCGTCTCACCTCGTACATTGCTGCCAAGTCATAACCTTAGCCAGACTGGCTGTGTTAAATTCATGCATTTCATCATTACCACAGAGGTTAGTATTATTAATATTAAACATATAATCTACCGTCTCACTTCGTTTATTACTGCCTACTGTTTCTGGTTGCCTACAAAGTGGAAAATAACAACTTGGAATATTATTGTTATTATTTATTACAGCATTATTATTTCTAATATAATTATTATTATAAAAACTAATTTAGGCTCCATAGATACATGCACTACTTGTTTTAAACTTATAGAACACCTTAGCACGATGAATTTTGATCAGTTCTACTTGAAGATGGGATTTAAGGATTTAACGTAAAATTCAAGATCTAAAGTAAAATACTGTACTTTTGTGTCTTTTGGAATAATTAATTTATGTTGTGATCATTTTATTTTCTCTCTCTTTTGTTTAAAATTGAGAGTTGACGATTACAAATCCTTTATATTTTCTAAATAAGCTTTAATTGCATTTATCCTTTACACAAGTTAATAGTCTATAAACTCCATGCAATTTCAACTAGTCTCATTTAACTTGAACTAATTCCTGCGCTATTTAAAAACAATTGCTGTTTGATTATACTTCAGTGAGCTATGATAGAAATTATATTATATTATTTTTTAACATTTTTTAATTAGATAACTATTTCAAACCTAAATACTGCATCCCTCCCTTTAATTTCCTTTAGTTATTAAACATAAATATTTGAACGTTTTACTCCAGTTTTATATGTAGCTCCAAAACTACTGTAATGCATTCCTTTCTTTTTTAAAACGTCATGCAATTTTTTTAATAATTTAATTTAAAATAATCAAACAAAATACTTTAATTGTGTTCTTTATATTACAAAGAACTATTTTCTTTTACATACTATGTTGTTCAAATTTCATTTTTTTAATTTTGCTGAATATATTTCTTTTAGGATTTAAAATCAAAATTATAGCAATTAATTATACAATCATTTTCTTGACTTCTTTCTGGAAGTTGTTTATATAATTCATAAAACATTTTGCTAAATACCAGTTTGTTTGTAAGTAATAAACAAGTAAACTCTTTGAACAGTAGTAAATATTGAATGTAACATATTTTACATATTTACATTGTAATTATTAAATACATTTTGTTAAATTTTGTGTAATGCTTACAATTTATTTCAGAGTAATGAAAGTACTATAGTCAAGTCAATCATGAGTTTCCAACACAAATATACAAATATATATTATTACGTTTAATATCATCCATATATACTCGTATTAAGTGTAATATGAAATTTGACATGCAGTTAAAAACATGTAAAAAAATTACATGAGTGTTATTATTAAACAAAAATCTGGTGTGACATACACTCAAATATTCTATATGTAAATATAATATCAAAGTCATTAACTGCGCAATCTGTTATGGTGTGGTATTTACTCATATTTGGGAAAGTAGTAGGTCTCCACAAAAAAAAAAAATATTTATTATCAGAAACTAAACAACGCGTTTCAAACACCTGATGTTCTTCTTCAGGTTGGTTACATCTGCTCTGCTGGGGTGGTTATTCGGTGGGTAAGACCAAGTAAGGACTCATGAGTCCTTACTCATGAGTTACGAGCAGAGCAGATGTAACCTGAAGAAGAATATCAAGTGTTCAAAATGCGTTGTTTAGTTTCTTATAATAAACTTTTTTTGTGTGGACACTTAATACTTTCCCTAATAATACTAAAGTCTTTAACAAGAAACTGATATTTTGTTCTATTCAGTGTGGCTATACAAACATTTGAATGAATATGTATCATTCATTAATATTCTTATAATCATATTATAAAAATATAATCAAGTTATATGAAAAATGAAATCAATGATCAATGTGACTTGTTATGAGGGCCTGGATCTCATTGGACACGTACGCAACGCAGTTGTGCATCTCAACTTGAACTTCAGTTTTTAATTTCTTTAATGACATTCATGAATGTATTTAGAGGAGTAGGCCTCACTTTTATAGTATTAGGTATGTTTGACAAAAATCTTTATACTTTCTAATGTTATCGACTGGAATACAGTTATGTATTTGTCCAGCTTATATATGGATACAGCAAATACAGCTTCCATTCATAGTAGTTAAGAAAGAGATTTTAAATAAATATTCTACATTACATTTTAAATCCTCCATTTGAAGATATAGTACTCTTTAAATTTAGGTAGAATTGGAATGAACTAACTTGGATTAGACTTCTCTTGGCATTCTTGAACGGATTTCTACTTGATTTATTTGTCAGTTCCACTCCTGAAACAGGTGAGATGTATAGTGCAAAAACCTCGAGAATATATAATATTTGTATGGTTCCAGTCACTTCCAAACTGTTTATTCACTCATTTCTATATATTTACTTATTTCCAAGTACTCACATGGAAAATCAAGTCAATAATACTATTTTCATTATTAATTTATGGACTTTCATTATTATTAATTTGGGACAGCAGGCATTTTATTGAAACCATAAAGCATTCAATCTAGGTGATAATTTGAGTTCACTCAAATATTATAATTTGAGTTCCTGTAAAATAATAATCTATGAAGAGTATTGTTTCTAACCAATATAAAGGTTAAACTATCAATCAATGATTTTTTTGCATCATTTGCATTTTGCATCATCAATGCAGTTCATTTTATCTTCTGAACTGCATTTGTGAGACATTTTGGGACACCGGCAAGAAGTACATTGTTATTCTTCTGGACAATGAAGTGGTTGTCATCCGATATATGAGTTTTTCCGGGCTTCACAGCTCCCGATGTTACATGAGTCATATATATATGAGTATGTTACATGATATATAAGAGAAGTCACTTTCAACTGCTTGGCACTTTGTCTGTTCCTCATTACCAGATTACCTGGTGATAAGGATATCATGACATTTTCAGTATTCTAAAACGTTAGCTACAGAGTAGGTTAATCTCTGTCAATGAGAGAATAACAACAGGCACAAATTAAAGTATACTACAGGAACCAGTACACTGACGAATATAAGACCGAACTTGGACTGCTCCAAGTAGTAGTAGTAGTAGTAGTAGTAGTAGTAGGTAATTACTAGATTACCTATTAGAGATGAATCTATTCTGAAGGTACCTAGTGTTTTAGAATACTATCAAAACACCTAAATATTTTATTACCATGTAATATAGTAATATAGGAAGAGGTCACGTGTCAAGGAGTCGAAAGTGAACAAATCTTGTATATGAGTGCTCATGTAATTTTGGGAGCTGCAAGGACCTTAAAAACTTATATAAAGAAATGACAACGACTTTATTGCCAAGTAGAATAGTAAAGCAGCTTTCCATCGGTGCCCGAACATGTAACACAGAAGCAGCTTACAAGGCAAAATTACAAGGGCGATTACATAGGTGGCTAACTCTATGAAAATTGTTGAAGAGAAAAATACCATTTTAACTGCAGTTACTGGAAGTAATTACAATTCAAGAAAACAGCCAGTAATAAATATAAAACTTGGTAATTCTTATAGAATTTTAGAATAAGAATTCTTATAGAATTCTTATTGAAGTTGCTTTTAAACAGACCAACCCGGATTAGACACGTAGAAGGAGAGTCCAACCACCCTATCTTAATCCCCCAAAATATTTCCTGGTACAAAGGGAATTACTAATTCAACCTTTGAATACAACTCCGTCTTGTGTATATTAACTCTCCTATCTACAAATATACCCATTATTGTCCAGAAGATGCATGGACATTCAAAATATGTCGACGATTAACATAGGTGATAAATTAAACAGTTTACCGGTTTTTATTTAAAGTTTTACTCTTTGAAGGACTGTTAGTTGCTTAGTTAAAAGAACTTAATCAATCAAGAAATTTACTTTGGATAAACTTTGAATATGTGTACATAAATATTTACTTTTTGATTCAATCAGATATTTGCAATATCGCACTGCCAATAGAAGCCAATATCAGTCTGTATATCACGACTACATGTGATGTTGACCAAAGAGAAGAAGTTAGTACACTGTTTTTTGTGATCCAGGAAAGAGAAAAGGGGATTTTTTCCTAAGTCAACAAAAAAAAGTAAACAACAGAAGGTAAATTAAATTAAAGAAATAAATAGAAATAAAATGGCAAAGCTATTAAAATGATGAAAAGAATAAAAACAATATAAAGAAAAATTATTTTTATAAAATTGTATTTAATGACTGAGATTGAAATATGAAGCAGATTTTACTCTGAAAATATATGTATGTCCCTTCTCAGAAACTGTAATGTATACAGCTTGTTAAGATCGGAGATGTGTTTGAGAACAAGTTGATGGAGACAGCTAGCCCTAATTAGCAGCTATGGCAATAATCAGGTTTCTTTGATGACCAATAGAAGTCCTGCGGTTTTAGTTGATTTAGTTTACACAAATAATTATTATATGGTTAATTATTTACATTTTATGATATTAATTATTTATGATATAAGCCAGTTATCATTTTAACATAATTTCCTTAAAATTATTTTCAACTTTGCCTTTTATAGTAGTAATCTGTGTGGTGTCATAGGGCTACATCTCTGAGATTTCTTTTTGTTTGTAATCGGATATAAATTATAAGTCGTTTCAATATGAAACGACTCAGAATTTCGCGAGTTATAAAATAATTTTTTTTTTGCATGTGATAAATGATAATCAGTTGTGCAAATAATTCAGTCAAAATAAAAAAAAAAATTAAAGGAAAGGAAGAAAACGAGAAAAAATTACAAGAAAAACTTGGAAAAGTTAATAAAATAGTTATAGGAAAAGTTTCGTTTTGAACAATTCTCGGGGGCAGCAATGTTTGAGAACTGTGCAGATCTGTTAGGCTAAATCGTTTAATTTGGGTTCAACATACAGACTGTATCAATCCCACAGTAATTAGCTTTAAAAAGTAAGTTGAGAATAGATGCCATATAATTAAGTCTAATTGAGTTTAAATTTTATGAAAGTCATTTGGCTATTCCAGAGGGTGACATTCATCTCTTTAGTAATTACAACTAATTTGGCTGAAATAATGCCAACATTCGCAGGTGGAAAGTTGATAATTGAGTTGAAAAGACTTCAAACAGAGTGTGCTGGTTTCTCTTCCAAAAACACAATTTGTTAAGCCATATTACTGCAACAGTTACACATAAATATTTAATTTTATCAGGCTTTATAAAGTTTTAAAAATAAATATTTATTCAATATGTTTTAATTAGAATCATTAACATAGCATGATTTCTTTTTTTTATTAAGAAAAAACAGTGGGTTCAAAAGTTGTACAAGATGAATTCTGTAGTAATATTACTTCATAGGCTCATTGACACGTATGCGGCGTTTAAACGTACAGATTGTTATGGCTAGGACTAGCACTGATGTATTCACTTTCCATGCCTAATTAAGATTCTCAAACTGATAAACTTGGACGGAATAGAATTTAGCATCACACTTTCCTCTATCTTTAGACAAGCCATTTGCCGACATTTGACATTAAAACATTAATCGCTACTTACATTATTATACTAAGCAATACAAATACCAGTCTTTAAAAAAAAAACTGGATTTGCTATACTTTTTAATCAACAATACTATAGTCCATTTGACACATTATTCACAAATGTAGATTATAGTTCCTTAGTTACAATAATAATTTATCTTCTCATGCCAATATTATGATTCGTAATTATTGTTTCTGTAATGATATAATTGTAAATTACTTTTGAAATTCTAGTTATTACTAACACTGTAAATACTATCTTTGTATAACTATTCGTTTATGGTAAAAAAAAATGATAAATGTTAAACATTTGGGTTCTTTATTCAAAAAATTATATATTTTTTTAAAATGAAAAATATCTTTTTCAAAGCACTATGTCTTGTAATTTTCTTGAGGATCAACCATAAGTTGAAATTTTTATTTTGATGGAATTAAAATCAAGGATCTAATTACAGACTGCTGTTATTAGTCACAAACTTTCATCTTATTAAAGTACTCGTATACTCGTACATGTACAGAAGAAAATTGAAGATCTTTCAAAAGAAAGATGAATAATTCAAATTATATAAAAACTGTTAAATTAGATTAACTGGCAACACGAAAAAATGCAATAAACTTTCAACTCCTTCTAAAAACTAGTTTTAGAAAATTCAAAATAAATTTATTTTTAATTTGCAAATATTAAAATTGAGAAATCTGTTTAAAACAGTATTACATAGAGATGAAACAAAAACAATTAGGGTCTTAAAAATTAATTTTCGTATAAAAATTTCAGGTGTTTTGTTAGCTTCTTATTATTTTAATTTTTTTTCTATTTTCTATTTTTACCCCCCAGAATACCGCCCAAGGCAAACCACTCCCTCTGGCCCCCCTTCTCCCTCCACTGATTATGACTTCTTTTATCATTATTATTAAAAGTGAAAGTTTTAATTTCTTGCTTCTGCAAGAATATTGTAAATGTTTTCAGTGTGTCATATATTAAGTAAAAATGTAACCTCTATTATGAAGACAAGTATTTGTTCTGATAAAGTTAATACGTATTTATTTTTGCCAGATATGCTTCGATATTATTTTTAATGCTCTTAAAGTAGTTAAAGAGCAAGTGCTCAGAAATATTAGGTTTTCTTATGATGGTCTAAAAACTTTGCTAACCATTAAACTCATTTTATTTAGGTGATCCTTAAACAGCAATATCATGAGAGACTTTAATTTTTCTATACATGTTTTGAAATTTATTTTGTTATTTTTTTTTAGAAATTTAGTTAATAAATTTAGTTTTGGGTAAAGTCACCTATTCGTTCCTTTAAAGCTAGATGAGCTAAGTCAATTTTGAATTGCACCCCCTTCTATATATTTAATAATCTTACTATTAAGAAAGATTTAGAGTTAAGAAAATTTACAGGCCTAAGAGGATTTGCTCTTCGCTTTGCTATATTAGGCGGTCTGCTGCCTAATTTCCGTCAGGTCAATGTGTTGACTGCCATAAGAGAGTTAGCATGCTTCCCTCGACTAGTTCTTCATAGATATTAGACATTAATAGGATACAAGATATTCCCGCGCTATAATCGGTTAAACACTTTTTTAATCTAAACCCTTCATACCAGGTTAACTACTAGGAAGAATAATTGAAATATTTTCTGCAATGTCAATATGCGAAATATGCGTCCTTAACAGACAAGTTTGAGAGATAGAAACTTGAAAAGTTTCTGTTTTGTATTCATCTTTAACTCTGAATCAGAAGTTCATTGGCCTTTTAAGAAGTTTTGTTGTTTTCGTTTAACTGTATTTAAACGCACAGGGTTTTTTGTTTTATGAATATCTATAGGATTAATGTAAATGTGTAAATAAGAACTTCTATGCCAGATTCAAACCTGTGTTAAATTAACCAGTTTAAGGTCACCAAATAATTAGAGCTTGCTAAATATCACGAATGGTGTATTTTATCTTTCTATCAACTATCCGATGACCAAGGAATATCTAGAATAAATTAAGTCCTAAAAACATGTTATTATCAAGAGATTATTGGAATAAATGTGGTCCAAGGAGATTTATTGCAATTGTCCTTTAATAAAAGAGAAGTTGTTAGAAAGAAGAAATAGCAACAGAAATATAAAGTAAATGCCATCACTGCGTAAACCTGAAATAATTATATATAAAATTTGAATAGTAGAAAAACTAATAGTTTGACAGTAGGTACACAAAGAATTGAATAACTCTCAATAGGAGACTTTAATTTTGAGTTGCAACTATCTTCAGGTGAAGAAAGGAACCAATAGGACTGAAGCAGTGACGGTTGAAAACTAACAGAGCACCCACCTTGCGCCTTGGTAAAAGTTAGAGTAGAGAAAAGAGCAGAAAATGCGACTTAAAATAAATATAGGAAAAGGAAAATATAAAAAAATAAGAGAAAATAATAATGGTTAGAAGATAATTGAGTAAAAAGGAAAGTATAATGTGACAAAACTATAAAGCACAGCATAAATTAAAATGTAATAAGAAGTACAAATGTTTATTTCATGTTTTGTTTCCTTCTTTATTTATCTGAGAATGTATAGTCTCTTAATAACATTTTTTATTTAAATGAAACAGTAGAAATAACAAAGTTCAAAACTAATAGTTTTTGTAAAAGTTAGGCTAATACTGAGTGCAGTAAGAAGGTTATTTTTTTTCAATTTATTACTTTCAAACTGAGCGTTGTTAAATATTCCATGATGTGCCCAAGATTCAAGCAACGGAGTTTCTCAAATACACTTTCCATCAGTTGATGCTGTTCATAAAAAGTAACTTTTTCAGAGAGCCAAGTCTGTAAGAGTGAAAATAGTTTTATTAAGGCCAGACAAATTAAATCTTTTATCGTGACTGTCATAAATTTGCCAAAAATATACCTTCTTTCAGGGAAGTTATTATTGATTAATTTGTTTTATAGATCTTAGAATATTAGGACAAATCACTTTTTCCAATAACTTTCTTTGGAAGATAGAAACAAGATTGAAGTTGACTGTACTTATCTTCACTACAACTAAATGTATTATCAACAAGCTGACAATAGTTTTAATTATTTGATTTATCTTTGTGCATCTATTATTTATTGAGATTGCCACAGAATTTCCTTTTAGGATTTTATAAGATTTATACTTTAAATCATTTAAAATAGCTTTAAGTTTTAATAAATATCTTTGGTTCCACTCTAGTGACAATTGCTTAAGTTTTAATGAGTTAAATTTCTCTTTTAACAGCACCTACCTGTACCGAAGAACTTGTATCGCCTAACAGTTGATGCATGTTGTGTTAACTTTGAACTTAATTTACTTTTTAGTAATTAACATCGTAGCTGACCGACAGATGTTCTGACTGACCTACAAATGCTTAGTACAAAGAGTAATGAAAACTAAAATAAAAAAAAATCATTTTCAAAGCACAATACTTATTGTACTGCACAACAATATTCAATTTATTTTAGATTAGATCATTTTGTATTTTTAGTCATTTTATCAGGAAAAGTGTGAGATTCAAGTTTTTGATTGAATTGTATTTATTAAGGTGAATTTGGAAACACAATATTTTTTTGTTTTTCCTTTTGGTGAGTGCACAAATTAATTAGAAGGTTTTTGGGCACTTGCATATCACACCCATTGATGGATCGAATTCATATTTTGTACAAAATTTGTCCTTATAACGTAGATGTGCTCTTATGTTGGAGGCAACATTATATCATAGAATAGTCACTACTTTGACCAACATATGCTTTAGACATCATGTTTTTTCTTTTAAACTAGGAACTGCGAGGTCTTCAGACAGATATTAACCTAGAAATAACAGATGCAGAAGGTGTAAAAAAGTTTTTTAAACTAATTTGAATGTTTTTTTCAATAAACTTTAAAAATTTTGACTTATGGTTCAATCTGAAATTTGTGAGGAAGCTGTAAGCCAGACCTCTTGTGGGATCAGAATGAAATTATACCTAAAAATAGCACATTATATGAAGATGAGCTGAATAATTTCTTTTTATTACTGCATTAATTAAAAGAATCGTTATGGCACATTTCATGATTTTAGAATATAGTATATAGAATATAGAATATATATATATATATATATATATAATATATTATATATATATATAGAATATATATATATAGTATATATATATAGAATATAGTATTGTATAACGCTAAATGGCTAAATAGAGAACAATGTTATTTATTACAAAACTGTTTCTAGTTTTGTAGGATAGTTTTTTTCTACGAAGCTACTCTTTCAGTGATTCAATGAACCTCATATATTTTTTGCATTTTTACTGCTATTGTTCTGACAAAATAGAAACAATACGAGGTCTTAAAGTAATAACTGACTAAATTTATAGATAGAGAAAGAGCTTATAATGGTCGCCTTCTAATTCATGAATTGTCCTAATATATAGATTGTTCAATCTACAAACTTTTGAACATATTACAGTATCATTTTGAGAAAATAATTAGTGTTGGCATTGTATCTAACACAAGTTGAGTTGTGAACATACTGAATACTCCATGTATTAATGGTTATGATTCTCAAAGATACGCAGAACACCTTTATTAGAGTGATGCATGATAGTACTGCCTTTCATATTATGGAACATTCTCCCAAATTGTTGGGGACATGGTGGAATGGCTCTTTGAAATGAATCCACCAAAAACGGTCCCTATACCTTTCTGAAAGAGAAAAAAATGTCAAAATAAAACCATACTCTTGTAGATTCAAGATTGAAACGGAAATTTCATGAAATAGATACACTGGCTAAGGGAACAAGAAAAATGTTGTGGTTTTGGCCACAATAATTAATCGAATTATTAATGTTTTTCAAACAGTTGGATAGAATGACCTTCGTAGATTATTTTACAGGGGTCCTCTAAGTAATCTCAACTGATTATTTGCATTGAATGCTTTCTGATTTTAATAAAAGGGTTCTAGTCTGATGTAGTAGCTGTTCATAAATTACTAATGACATCGGCGTAAATAATTTGATTTTCATATGAGTACCTGAAAACAAGAGAATACCTGGTAATGAGTTCGTAAATTTGGAAATGTTTGGAATCATACAAATAACTTGATGTGAAAATTTTTACAGTGTACACTTTAGCTTTTACAGAAATGGAAAGGCAGAAATATAGTAAGCAGAAATTTATATCAAGCTTTATATCATAGCAGAAATCAGCCAAGAGGTGACAAGAACAACCAGGTCTCATTTCGTTTACAAAGTTCATTCCATATGAACTTACGTTTGTAGGATATATTACATCTTCAGTAGGAGAAGTTAAAAATATATGTGGAGCAGCTATTGGAAATTTGTCTATTGAAATACTAAGTGTGAAGCTGTATTTGATGTCATACGAAGAATGCATATGCTCTGTCTAGGAGAGGTAGAAACATTTGATCATATTATATCTGAATGTAGCCCAATAACCTTAGAAAGGTTATAGATTATTATTAAATCATAAATTAAACTATAGAAGTGGATAAATACTTCTCTATGTAGATTATTGAAGTTCATTAAAGAATTTAGAACCTGAGTTGTACATCCCTACAATGGGATGTACAATATGCGTCGCGGATATATGGTCGAGGAGCGCGTGAGTCCATTGAGATTGAGGCCCTAAGTTAATTAATTTTAATAACATGCCACATGCATCCAAATGTTACATTATTGATTAAACTTTATGTATATGACTTTTATAATATAACAAACTATCCGTTGGTTGACAACGAATTAGGTATTATATTTACTTAAATTGAGTGTAGGCCACTCCTGATTTTTTATGATGTATTACATTTTATTTAATTTATAATGGAATATTGTTATTTAAGTCTTATATAACTATTAGTATATAAGTTATATATTATATAACTGTTATTATATTATTATTAATAAATATTATTATTACTGTAAAATATTCCAATGATTACACACTTATTGATTTCAAAATACTCGTAAATGAAAAAGACGGAATATTTTTAAAAAAATGTATCTTCTCAGAAAAAAAAATTATAACCTAATAAATCATTATTTATTCAAGATAACATTAAGACCTTTCAATTAGTATCAGTATTTTAATCAATTTTAAAAAGAAATGTTTCTTCTTTAATCAGGTCAAAAGGTCTTTAACGTCTTGAAGTGGCTTTTATATTTAATATTTTATCTTATTTTAGTTTTATAATATTTCATTCTTTAAACTATTAAGTATATTGAAAATATAAATATTTTTTTTTTGGTTTTTCAGTTCTTCTCCGTGGCATGAGTTTGTAGCTACAATGCTTCTGTTGGTGCCCCTGATTGCCGTGTTCGGTAAGTCCACAAATATTTCAATTTGATTATTATTTTCATCTTCAATTATATTCTCTTTGAGTGATGAATGTGCTATACTAAAAATTAATTGAACAATATGAAAATTGGGAATGAACTAACTTCTAAATGTAATACTTGTCAAGTTCACATTATTTTACATCAACATGAGTTGTAAGCTATTGAAAAAGATGATTAAAGTGTTATAAGAATGTTGTCTAACACAGAAGACGAATATGGTTAATGAAGATGGGTATTATGAATACAAAAAATAAAATAAAGTGACTATACAAAGAAAGAAAAAAAATATCGACAACTCCCGGTTAAGAAATGTTTTAGTGTATGGTACGGGTACAAAACTTTCACAACAACGTTTCAATGATTAGAGTATTTCTCAGGGTCGGTATATATTTAGCAAAGTTGCTTACAAGCTTTTATTTGTACCATATTTCATTTTATTACTTATAAAAACATGATAGCTTCATGTGGTGAAATGAAATCTTGGCTTTTTAAAAACAGGTTCTTCCTTGATTAAGTCTGTGTTAAATGTCGCAGAAATGCTAACCAAATGACTGTGGAGCTGTTAGTTTCAGGCAAATGTTGTGCCTATGATTGAAAGGAGTTAAAACCTCTAATCCCATATTCGTTCACTTAATTAAAAAGATATACTTACTGAACATAACGTTAATGAAATAAGATTTCCTTTACTGTTTACTTTAAATTAAGGTTCTATTTAATGATAATGAGTGAGTCTGTTGACGCAGTTTTTCGAAATTTATTGGTAACCCACTCAAAGACATCAACCCATCATCTCACAAAAGGTACAAACCACTCGTTAGGTTATGTGTATATTATCCTAGATAGGGGACTCATTGGGACATGAAGTAAAAACTTATGAAGGGTGCCACAAGTTATTCGCGAAGAATCAGGAGAGAACTAGTTACTTTCAAGGTAATTGGTAGTGTACTTGCGTGCGTTTGTGCAGCGAAGAGCAGGGATATACAGGTAATTCAGATATCGACCTACTTCTACCTGTGTGCCTCTCTCTCTCCCTGTTTGTGTGAAAATGTCACTCTCGATATTTGTGAGAGTGTGGGAGGGTCTCCAGGTTAGAAATTATCATACCACTAGTGGATGTAAGTGACTTCCCTCCTACTGGAAAGTTGATACTTATGAACTCCCATTCTTTAGTACAGAGCAGCTTTAAATGTATTGTACTATAACCTTAACTGAAATAGAATATTGATATAAAATTTCTTATATTATTACTTTAACAGTATTATATTAATGAAACAGTTGGATTCTACTTTGTACTACGGAATGCGAATTGATAACGGCTAACAACTTTCCAATATTAGGCAAGTAGCTTACAATCCTTAGTGACATGATGATTTTGAACAGAAATACACTCCTACACACTGACTCTCTCAGTCAGTACAAGTTACAAATATAAATAGTAAATAGATCTAAAATTCCCTTAAACACACACATGCACACGCTTATTGTCTGGTAGTGTTCCGTCGGGGGTTTGGGTATCTGCATAACTAGGTTCCCCGTGGGTTACTTGTGGTACCCCTCATATTACTCTCTTATAATCTCCATACTTTGCACGATTGTAGAAGAAAGGTAACGAGTGGTTTGGAACATTTGGAAGCCTTAAAGTGAAATATTCAGTCGGGGTGACCAGAAACTTCCTAAAAACTCTGTCTTGAAATTCTCTCAGAAATATATTGATAGTAGAGTTATTAATTACGTCTTTAACGAAAAGAATATATTTTTGTACATTTTATTTAAATTGTGCTAACGTTTATAGAGGGAAAGTAATGATTGGGTGATGACATGTTTAGGGGTTGGATGGGGGACCAAATTGAAGAGTGAATCTTTCAAGTAACCCCATCGGAATTATTTGATATAAATAAAGATACCAAGAAAACGAAAGAAATAATAAACATGCTAAGAAAACACTAAAGCAAAATTATTTTAAATTCAATAATAAGATATATAGGGCTAGAGATGAATTTAGAATGGTCCATCCTACATCAGAAATATTATCAGAAGTATTTATGTACATTTAGAGAACCAATTTATGGGAAAATTAGAAAAATACTTCAATATTATTTATTGCAGTGGAAAGGTGGATGATGACTTTGTAATATGAATGAAAGAATTAATAACAAAATTGAATCTATTAAAATATATTGACATTCTTTGCTCATAAAAATGAATTTTTATAAAAAAATAAGGATAACGAAATATATTACTTAGATATAACTGTAAGAAAACACAATACAAAAGTACACTATAAGATAAATAGAAAACTGTCAGCCACGGTTGTTACTATTCATAATTCATCCCAACATCCCAGATAGATGGTTGGCAAATCTATAAAAGATGTTATTATCAACCAAAGGAAGAGTACAATAAGGAAAAGATGAAGAAATAGTAAACAGCGTGTTTAGTGAAAAAATAATATTCAAAATAATTATCAACAGGACAAAACACTCAAACTATGAATAACTAAAAAAAAAAAAACAACTTATTAGGGATCTCAGCAATATATGCTTAACTTATACTTACTTAAGAAAATCTACAAATAAGATAGTAAATAATTTAAAATTTGCATCAAAACATCAAAAATCTCAATCATAAAAACTATAAAGTTTCAATATACGATCAAAATTTATTCAAAAGTGTAATTTGCAAAATAAATTCAAAAGCTGTAGCCAGTACTATATTGGATAGACAGGAGGGACATTATGACATCAGTTCAAACAACAGATTCACGCTTTCAAATAAAATAAACATAATTCAGTGTTTCGTTCATAATTTAAATGTTTAGGTAATTCGATAACCTATTACATAAAGGACTCGAAATGACAACAGCAGAAGCATTAAACACATTTCAATATGATACAATACAGAAGATTATTTGAAACGAACAGATTAACCATATACAACTTACTTGAACCACTGATAAAGTCACAAAGTCAAAGACCAAAACGCTTTAATTTCACCCATTTCATTCATGTAGAGAGCTTAAAGCTATTTAAAATCTGCAGTTAATAATACAATAATTGTTGTAGTGCAAACATTTAAGGGACTATAAATGGATGAAACTTAATAGAACTTAATAGAATTGTGATTATATCAATATCGGTCTACTGAAAGATTTTACACAGATACCATTGTAAGTCCTCCAATAAAAGAAAAGATTATAGTATATCTTATTCAATGAATGTTGACTCCTGTAAGTGTTTAAACGTATTGTTACTAAATAAGTTTTACATGTATTACTCTATGCATTGTAATAATCAATGCATATATAAGGTAATATAATAACTTTTTAAATATGGGAAATATTTTGGGTGATATATAATTTGTCTTTTGTAGGTCTGTGAAAACTATTCTAAATGAAAACCGAATGCCACCAGAAAAACATACTATGTTTCGATTTACTTTAGAACTGTTATATTAGACAGATGATGTATATTTCAATTACATATAATATATATATATATAATATTATTAATAAAATTTTATATATTAATAATTGCGTTGAAGGAAAATGAAATAAGAAGTTTTACAGTAAAAAGGAGAAAGCTTGTACTAAGGAATAAAACATCTCATTGAATAATGGATGAAAGAACTGTTTGATTTCAATGTCAACAAAAGCAATATTTGCGACAAGCAGTTGAAATAATTCAATTTTTTTTATAGCATCTTGCGAGTGATTTGAAAGGCAAAAGAGTTTGATTTGATCTATTTTATTCATTATATTTCAGATGAGATCGATATGGAATTATTAATAAATAGAGGCTGTGCTGAAAATAAAGTAACGTAGACAAAAAACAAACTATTTTCGTTATTTAATGTTTTAGCAGATCATTAAATTACTTTTAACTTGAATTAATTTCAACATTAAACATAAAATTTTGCTCTTGTATTAAGATTTATCAAATGTTCCGCAATAACTACCTTAATTTACAACATATAACAATACATATTAAAAACAAATAGTTAAGTTAAGTTGAGAAAATCTTATTTATTTCTTGTTATATATATTATTTGTTTGACAATTTCCTGGTCTGTTTATTCAGACATTTTCTAAAATTTCTAAATAAAAGTTATTATTTTCTGAAGTTTCTAGACTTTATATAGTAGCACAGTAAACCTGATTATTTACATCTCAATGAAAAGTAAAGATGGATATTTGGTCTATGTTTTATTCTATTCAGTTGTGCACCAACTGTAACGACACTCGCATGACCCTAATATATATTCATGAAACCTGAATCATGGTCTCTGCATTAGGGATGCAGTCAAATCTATCCTTGCTTTCTAATGAACGAAAGTAAAGAAACGATGCAGTCGGTTCTTCAAATAACTGAAATGACATGCATATTTGAAATAGACTTTGTAACTGGTATTAAGACAATTAATATCTAGATTCCTAAATGCAACTCCAGCATTAAATTTAATACTTGAATATTGTGAGTTGAAATCACTATTTACGTCATTATTTATTTATTACCTCAGTGTAATGTAGGTGTGCCTCCATTGAGCGTCAATGGGATACTTGAACTGTTAGAAACTTAGCGTGCAGATTAGATTGAACTTTAAAGTTTATGATTCGACCCTCCACGTTTATGTCAGCTCACGCTAATGGACTTGGAGAGATCGAAAGATCAAGTTTTCACAGGAAAACCAAGATCTCCTGTTATGTTTCTAACAACCAACGGAACTAATGATAATACGATTATTCATTATCAATCATGGTTCAAGCCATCAAGTTGTAAATTTCAGAAATGTTAATGACCGTTAGAAATAGAGCAATAGAGCTGTGATTCGGCTGAGTGTGATAGGTTGTTGAATGTTTGTAAGAGAGTATTCGATTTTCACCCTTCTCTTATCACTTAAATAGCCAAAAAAATAAATAAAAACGTAAAATAAAAACCAAACAAGCTCTCCCATACTTAGTTAGTAAAGAGTTTACGAACAATTATTGGTAAAAGTATTTAAGAAATTGTATATCTGAAGCAACCTATCCTTCAGATTTTCTGTTCTTGGCAAATTTTAAAACTAGTGAAGTGGATGAGAAACTAGTGAAGAAAACCACCATTACGGATGTGGTGGTGTCAGTTTTACATACCCGGAATACATTATATCACGTGAAATCTGTACCAAAAATAGTAATTGTTTCCTGGAAGAAATACAAGTATCTAAACACCAACGAGCCTGACTTGCGAAGAGCAAAAATATTAGATCGTATTCACTGAACTTCATTTCATTTGTGACGGTTTTCTTGACAATATCACTAATTAAATGAAGATTACATCAGATTTAACCATTATTCTGAAGACAAGAAATGAGTGACCAGTTTGAGTCAATGAAATCAAAGTTTGCATATCAGTAACCACTTTTGATAAGTATTGAACAGCTGTCAGTAACAGGTGAGGTTGGAGACCTTACTGTATTCTCCTTTCTATCAAATGACGTCTTCCTTTGACATTACTGATACTTTTGTATAAGAATATAGCTGAACAATGAAAATAAATTAATATCTGTAAAAATAAAACGTTTAATTAATAAAAGATAAAACAATAACACTATTTAATTAAAATGTAATTTTTCCCACAAAAACACTAATATATTTGTATTTTTTTTTAAATTTATAATTTACAAATTGTTCTAAAAGGTACAGATTTTTAATTACTAAACCTCATTTATTATTTCTATTATAATAATTGTTTAAAATATTGTGTTAATTAAAAAAAAAACAATCTTCAATATTTACTAATGTTATTTGAATTAGATTAGCAAAATTAAACCAATTAGGTATGAGATACAGCCCTAGTAAAAGAATTAAAATCCTATTCTTAATCGCTTTATGAATATATATTTATATCTATTTAGGGACTTACCATTTGTTATTAAGGTAAGTAGGCGGGTGGCATTATTCTGTTCGTTGCATGGAAAAGTAGCCCCCGGGGACTTGGGGTTTTATGACATGAATTAGAAAATTAGCAATTTATCAAGAGATGCTGTTCTTATGATAACTAAAATCAATTCACTTCTATTAATCATTATCGACGTTTTTTATTTATTTATTACTTTATAATTACTAAAGATATCATTATTTTGTTATTAATAACATATCTATTTTAATATATCAATTTACGATTATTCCTATTATTGGCTAAATATTTTACCATTTATTTTAGCTTTATTCCTGTTATTTCCTACTTAACCAAACAATTAACTGCTTCTCAGTAAGTGCCTGATCACCCAGTAAATTGCCCACTTGTACTTCTGCTGAAGGCGTGAGACAAAATTGATAACGGAATATCATTAGTTCTTTCTATGCGTTCTTGTGTTCTATGTGGACGTGCTTTTTTTCTACTTTTTAATTGACCTTCATTTATGCAAGTCTTGTTAAAATTAATGCCAATTTTTAAGCTAACACATTATCTACTAGATCTTTCTGCTTTTTTTACATAGCTTCTCCATATGTCTGGAACAAAGTAGACTAGTTCACCAAAACTGTTATTTGTATATACCAGCATGTTTCGGTCCTCGTCAAACATTTTCAAGGATTCTTCTACTATGTAAAACTAAGAGATATATATAGAAGCATATCTAAATCAAAATACATAACAAGATATAGGCTCCGCACTGGCGTCTTCAGTGTTCATTGCAATACATGGCCACACTGGCTTTTTTCCGCCTGCACGTCTGTTTGTTTTCCTGTTCCCATTTTATAATTAGAGAATTTTTGTAGACTCTCTATCCTGACTATTGATAACTGGTTTGTTTTCTGTTTTATATTATATATATATATATATATATATAACAGTTCAATAATATATCGACCGTTAGATAGAATAGGTGTGTTCTCTAATCGGGGTTCGGTCAATTTTCCAGGATAAAAAATCAAACTCTCTTTGCCAAGGTTTCGGTGTTATTAAAAACCTTTTTCATAGGCCTACAAACAAAGGATAATAAGAAATCACATATCAATATCAAACATATATACAATATGAAAATGGATTGTTACAACTTATGAATATTACAAGTAGAAATATTTCAGAGATACATAAAACAATATTACTTACAGAAGTAAGAATTTTTTAAGTAAGAGAATGAAATTTACATTATTTAAAGGAACAACAATGTTAACCGGACAAAACCTTCGATTAGACTAATAAGATATCATTACAAATAACCTCAACACTGTTCTCTCAAGGGAACTAAATAAATCAAATTTCACTAAAACTCAGCACAACACTCCAGAATAAATATTACTTAAATTAGTAATATCACTTCTATGGTTAATCGAACTTAGATCCTTTTTAATATACAAGCATAACTAAATCAAAATACATAACAAGATATATATATATATAATATATATGCATAAAAATCACAATAAATAAACACGTGATGCAATCAATGATGTTTAAACCACAATAAAAAAAGGAAAAGAATAGAAGTAAATGCTCTGAGGCCTTTTAATGTATGTACGTATCAGAGAGCAAACAAAGTAAAAACTGGGAAGCTAACATAAAAAGGAGCTAACATTTTATGTTAGCTTCTCAGTTTTTACTTTGTTTGCTCTCTGATAACATACATTGAAAGACTTTAGAGTATTTATTTCTATTGTTTTCCTTTTTGCATTGTGATTTAAACTTTATGTATATATATATATATATATATATATATATATATATAATAAAATAAATTCAAAACGAAGGAAACACACAGAAAGACACATACATAACTTACATCGATATTTCGACCACCGTCGTCATCAGGAGGTGTGAAGAGCGAAGAGCCAAGAGTCCCGCAGTAAGACAGGGCGGTGACTGAACTCGGAGACCGCAGCCAGTACCCGACCACTTACCACCAAGCGGGAAGGGAGGGAAGGAAATGAAGAGCCAAATTAAGACTTAAAAGGAACGAGTAAAAATCATAATTATTTAAATAAAAATAGGTCTAATGAAAAGATTATAAAAAATGTGAAAAGTATATAAATCAAATTAAAATTAATAAAGTAAAAGAAAAAAAAAATTATCGGTTGAGGTTGAGTCCAGGGGAAGAGCGAGCATCAAGTAAGCATATGTATGCTTCCTCTGAAGCTCTTAGGGTAACTTTATTGTTGGATTCGGGGATCTGTTTCAGGATCTGAACCCTGAAGCAGTCATTGAAACTGAGACCATGCGAGTTTGCATGGATGGCTACAGGATGGCTCATAGGTCCGGTGTTCGATCCCCACCTGGCCCTCAATTTATTCATGCGGGAGGTAAATAAATCTGAGCACGTCGTCCCTCGGAGAAGGACGTTAAATCTTCGGTCCCGAGTCTGTACGATGTCAGGTACTCGTTAAAAATCCCTACTCTAAATACACTTGAGTTAGGCAAAATTTAGGACTTCCACTGTAGAATCAATGTTCATTGTGTGGTATCACAAAGGGCCAATTCTCTGCCTACGTGTGGTCACTTGTGGGCTGTCACTACAACCTAATCTAACCTATATATATATGATTCGCTGAAATGTTGAATCGCTTTGAGAAGCAAACTGCACGTCATCATTTTCTGTTTGAGTTGCAACTCAAATATTTCGGATATCGAAAGATGGAAGTGAGTTCTGTACGATTTTCTCTGTTCTTTCCTATGTGTTAAAGTTTATATATATATTGTATATCCACATTATGTATATATTTAAATTAACCCACTAAATGAATGTTATAAATTGTTTAAACTTTTTAAATATTAGAATTGAAATAAATGAAGAAATATAGCAGCTTGAATACGTCACAAATATAGTAACGTTTAACGTGAAAACGTCACAAACACTTAAAAATATAGTAAACAAAAAACAGAAATATGGAATTATTATCAAGGCAGAAAATTTTACTGTTATATTTATAGCTAATTCAGAGACTAAAACTACTTCACATATTACCTGATATTTAACTTTCCAAATGAAAACACACCTTACGAATATAATATAAAAATACTCTTAATATATTCTAAAAATGAACCAAACAGTCGAACAATATTTGGAGTATATGAACAAAAATATTGCAAGTGGTATTGTTAAAGATATTTGTGTTCTTATAGTAAAGAAAGAATATTTTAACTCTCTTGATGTGAATCACATTTGGACCCTAATTGCTTATCAGAATTAACTGTTAGAAGAAGCCATAGTACCAGGGGTATCTTTCTTCTTAGTGGGATCTCTAATGACGCAGCCTGGTCATCACCGCAGTTCACAAGGTTGGCCGTTACTAATCCTTAGAAATATCTCACCTCTGTTATATAGCTGGCAACTGATCACCCCTTGTTAGTCTCTACTCTTCTACAGGAGATGTCCCTCTGGTCTTGGCGTTCCACATTTAAACATTGATAATCTTACACTGACGGCCTGCCAACTGTAGGTATAATTGAAACAGTTAAATAGAAGTTAGTACACTATCCTTTACTACGATACTGTACTACTACTGTACGAACGATAGTATACATGTCCACGCAATACAAGCAGGATGAACAAGCTTTGCGAAAAATCATTATCAATTATTATCGTCATGTAAAGACGACAAACGAAAGAGACACGCTACTACGTCTTATGATTTACTATAACAATAAAAAAACGAGTAACTTGCTTATAAGAAATAATTACAAAAAGGAGACAACTGAAGTTCAGAGGAGCCATGTCGTGTATCAATTTGTAAAGAAGGTTACTGTACAACCCTATCATCCCGATACATTGGCATGACCACGACGAAACTCAAGCCGTCTCACCATGCACCTCGCTACAGGAGCACCGATCGCCCACGTAGAGAAAAAACACCACACTTCACTCACGCGTAAGATGGTTGTAGAGGAAACGTCTATTTTAAACTTTAATAGAAACCCTCTTCATTAACAAATCCTAGAAGCCATCTACATAGAGGAAAAATGCCCGGAGATTAACTTACAATCAACTGAAATGTTTGTTATACCGACTTCCAGAACCTTTGACAATAAAGTCTTTAACAAATAAAGAAATTAACAAAGACGGAGTGACGGCTGGTTAACCTACCGGAAACTAGGATCGCCACCTACTATTACCTCTTAGTATTGTTATCTCTATATCACCTTTTCTATGTTATCCCTTATATATGCATTTCTAGTTGTATCCTGTTATTTTATTACTTTGAGTTTTTATCTTATTTATCTATTTTAATATTTTATTCTGTCTGAAGATGCCCTATCTCAACTCTCCTGATGACTGTACAACCGAAAATTAGATACAGTAAGTGGTTTTTTACTTTGTTCTGTGTCTGTGATCTACCGTGAAACTTTTTTTTCCCTTTTGGATCGTTTTCCTGTTTACAATATATATATATATATATATATATATATATATATATATATATATATATTCCTATATTTCGGAAGCAGACCTTCGTTTATGCATACCTCATTAAATTGTATTTTGGCCAACTAATCTATCTTGTACAACAAACATGAAGAAAGTGTATTACAGAAATTGAGAGGATCAGTAGAAAAGTTGTGAAATTAAAAATAGGCATACAATTTAACAAGACTTATATATATATATACTCTTATCTTGTTTTTAGCCCTAAGAAAAATGTGTAAATACATCTAAACGTTGCTACAGGGTGTTCCAAAAGAAACAGTGCACTGAACACAAGAAAGGATATTTATACATTGAAAATGTTTAAATGTATATCTTTTTTGAAAACACCATCACATCTGAGTGTTACATTCATAACATCCTGGAGCCATTTTTTGATCAACTGACGGAGCAAGAAAAGGAACAAGGCTGGTTCCAGCAAGATGGTGCAACTGCACATACGGCTCGTGTCAGTATGTCTGCAGTTGGTGATGTCTTTGGGGATCGTGTGATCTCTCGTGGTTTGTGGCCACCTCGATCACCTGATTTAACACCTCCTGACTTTTATTTGTGGGGCAAATTGAAAGGCTCAGTGTATGCAGACAATCCTCGAACTACAGATGAACTGAAGCAGAAAATAACAAATGTTATTCAAAACATCAAACCTGATGAACTTGAGTGTGTTTTTCAAAACACGCAGCGTCGCGCTCGTTTATGTCTGCAGGTGAATGGCGCACACTTTCAACAGTTATTGTAGATCATATCTTACTGCACGAGTCAACCCTCAATCGTACTTTAGTTGATAAGGTATTGTATTTGTGAATATTTGCAATAAATAGTATGTTTCTGTGAGTTTTGTTTTTTTGGGTTATTAGCATATTCCTACTGCACTGTTTCTTTTGGAACACCCTGTATAAGAAGGAGTGTTCAATTTCAAGGCCCAGCTGTCAAAAAAACTTACCAGATACTGTGTTGAATGAAGTGGTCAAGAACAACTTGAGAATATATATATATATATATATATATATATATATATAAAAAGATTTCACATAAACACGTGAAACAACAATCAATGATCAAACCACAATAAGAAATGGGAAAACAAGACTAAGATCTTTCAACCGTAACAAGCAGTCTTCGTCAGAGTTAAAAACCCAACTGTTGGGTTTTTGACTCTGACGAAGACCGCTTGTTACGGTTGAAAGATCTTAGTCTTGTTTTCCCATTTCTTATTGTGGTTTGATCATTGATATATATATATATATATATATATATATATATATATATATTCATGAATAAATAATTAAATAGTCAACACTATAGAGGTTGTTAGTAGTATTATTAAAAAAGAAAATCTTATATGGAAGGGCTGACTTCGTTGCTTCAGTGGTATTTATTGGACTGAATCTACTTATAAGAAGTTGATTTATTGTTATAATAATATATAAATGGTAGGCGTGAAGGCATTTTATCAATGAAAAAGACTTTTGTTACATGGTGTACTTATTACCATTAAGATTGAGGACTCAGTATACATTTATCATGGAAAATGAGCTCAGAATAGAATGGGCATGTTGCAAATCAATCGCTCTAAACAGGAACCTTGTTTAGAATGTAATTAACTCAGGGTTGTTGCGAATCCTGGTTAAAAGAGTTAATTAGCTACAGGTAGGAAAGACGAAAGTGTTTTAAATGGAACCTTTATTAAAAGGCTACCTTGTAATTCGAGGGTTTTCTTTCACAATGCTGTATATTGAAGAAGCTAATCGATGACTCGAGTCCATTCGTCCAATCAGTCAGCTCTCTTTAATTATCACCTTCTTTTGTTCGCTTCTTCTTTAGTTTTGTTATTTTGACTTGTAAACACTGTTCAGTCACGTAGTTTCATTAAATCTTTCATTCTATCAATTTTCGATAGTCACTTTTTTTTAAAAAAAAAAACAATCAACTTTGACTAAAAATAAAAAGTTTGATTCAACTTAAAATCTTCAAATCGTAAGAAACCTGCTCTTTGTTATTGAAAGTCTATTTTAAATTTTCTAAGAATCGTAAAACAGATTTAAACTGAAAAGTAAAGGGATTTAGTTATATTTAAAAAAATGAGAAGAAATAATTATACTAAATTGTACATTAGACATATTATATGAAGCACACATTGTACAATTTATATACATTATTATGAATAAAAATGAAAAATATTCCATTTGTGTATAACTAAAATATTAGTCTTAAAATAGTCAAAAAAGTTTATTTTAAAAGAAATACAGTTTCCTACTGATATTAATGTATTCATTTTCTGCTTTATATAACTTTACCTGATTGTAAAACTAAGCTCAATTCATTTTTTTTGACTATTTTAAGACTAATATTTTAGTTATAAACAAATGAAATATTGTTCAATTTTATTCATTATAATTTTTTTAAATATTATAATATATCTTCTTATTTTATTACTTATTTCTTTTGTCTTTCTTTTTCCTTGTGGCATAGACATCATATATACATATATATAAAAAGATTTTACATAAACACGTGAAATAACAATCAATGATCAAACCACAATAAGAAATGGGAAAACAAGACTAAGATCTTTCAACGATAACAAGCGGTCTTCGTCAGTGCACATGGTATTCATCGATAAAAAGATTTCACATAAACACGTGAAATAACAATGATCAAACCACAATAAGAAATGGGAAAACAAGACTATGATCTTTCAATCGTAACAAGCGGTCTTCGTCAGTTGGGTCTCTGACGAAGACCGCTTGTTACGGTGAAAGATCTTAGTCTTGTTTTCCCATTTCTTATTATGGTTTGATCATTGATATATATATTTGGTTGGTTACTTGCCGTTGCGTCTACAACGTGCTTGGTCTCCCTCTCTCTTTTCTCCTGAAGACGGATTACCCAAAAATTTGAGTCTGTAAATGTGTTTCCTTACTCTGTGTGTTTCTTTTCTTGAAATGTGAACTCATATATATATATATATTCGTACGAGGAAACCGAAGAGGAAAGATGGTTCTCCATACACCCACAACAATAGAATCTACAGAAAGCACCAACAACCAGTATCTAATGAAATCCACTAAGCCCATAGGAAACACCGAGTTCGACGAGGTACACTTCCAAGCAAGGACACCAAGACCTTCATCCAACTCTATTGGAAAAATAAGTAAGGACTGTGAGCCCTCCCCTGGAGTGAAGGCTGAGGCGGCCAAGCAGACGGAGTGTGCTAAGGAGAAAGGTGTTTAACGAAAAAAACACTCATAACTAATAAGAAGTGTCCAAAGTAATACGCAACAGTGATTGGCTCGTCTTTTTCAATATATATATATCATCTGTGTTTATAAGATGCAGGGATAAGCTGGAGTTTCCTGCTCCAAAAAATGAAAGAATTTGATCTGTCAGGTTAAGAGAATTCTATTTCCAGTGACAGTGTAAGCAGAGAACACAAAAACAGTAGGAATAATAATGGGGTCAAAAATTGGTAACCCACGAAAAATTTATCGTAAATAAGCCAGACAATATCTAATGTTGTCATTTGTCACATGTGATTGTTCTTGTTAATAGTTCTTGTTTGATCATTATCTGTTTTTGAAAAGTTTTTAATAATTATAATATAAATATTGTATTAAAAACATTACTATTATATTATAACAGGTAATTATGTTAATTAGTTAAATGAAAATATAGATAGAATGTCTGTAAAACTTCCTCCATTTTAGCAAGAGAAGTCAGATATCTGGTTTTCGCATGTAAAAGCTTAGTCCATGGGGTCTAATGTTACATTATTATTTGCAAACTGTTGAATGTATTTACCATATTGTGAGAAATTATTTTAAGGAAAAATATGCACCAGGAAAACAACGTTTGTTAAAATACAGTGCAGGCATGTGGAGACTGGCATTCGTAAATTTTTCAGTTGATAGAACTAGTACACATAAAGCCATGCCAAGTATTTAGAAATATTAAATATCTGGTTGTTCCTGACTTTTTGCGCACCTTGACTTAGTGTATCAAACAACATTTCATCAGCTTTTTTTATAGCAGAAACTTCAGAAGAGATTAGCAGAGGACATTTTTTAAGTAAACTCGGTTTGCTAGTGTTTGGCGTTTTGAGTTTGCTAAAGTCATTGACTGCATTACGACAGCAGTGAGATATATGTGAAGAAAACCATTAGAGCAATTGTAGAAGAAAATTAATTTTAACCAAAGACAAAGAAGCCATGACTCTGTGCGTTCTTCAACGACTGAAACCTTTCCAATATTTAGCAAGATTCATATCTTCTGCCTTGAAAGAAGTTAGCCAAAGGTGATGAGTAGTTAATCTTAGATAAAGACATGATTAGACTATCTAGATTTGCAGTTGGCTTGCCCATTGAACCTGATTGGCACGTGATTATGAAATCACGTAGAAATTGATTATGACGGGATGTATGTGTTAGACTAAATAACCGGACAATTCCAAATATTATACCTTACACAGATAATGTAAGTAACATTTACTGCTAATCTAGACCAATTAGCAGAAATAAAAAATCACGAGTCATCTCGTCATTTAGATTATTGGAATCAATTTTTTGGCTTATGGGTTCATTTGAGCGACTCGTCGTCATTTCAGTGTCTCCTTAATGATGCATTAAGAATATTAGATTTATCTTTTCCTTATTTGGATGACATTCTAGTTGTCTCAGAAAATTAGCACAACAGTAAAAAAAATTTGCATACTATCTTTTAATGATTCCATCAGTTTGAAGATTCTAGGCAGAAAACCTATTGTTCTTTTTTCAAAGAAACTCAATGAAAATCAGAAGTATAAAAAATATACTACAGAGAATTTGTAAGTGTTCATTTATTAATAATATATATTAGAAACTCCTGTAGGGACGTATTTCTGTCACATTGACTAACCACAGGTCATAAAGATTTGCTTTCAAACACAGAAATGATAATGCCACTGCAGGTCTAACATATCCACTGTGTGACATAATCCCCTATAGACCTACGTCATATTTCTACGAGAAATGATAATATGACAAATCATTTGTCTTTTGCTACAAATATGACAATAATCGTTTTTGACGAAATGGCTGAAACACAAGAAGTATATAATAAACTATAAAATCAATTAAAAATAAATACATCTCTAAAGTTCAAGGCATTACAATTTTGGAGAATCTGGAGAAGTAATTAGAGTAATACACAACAGGAATTATAGATTGTGCATCATTAAAAATTTGGATTTCCAATTTTTTAAGAATAATATAAAATGGAACACCCTGTTAAATTAGTATCTCTGACTAAAAAAGGATACTAAAGAGAGATTGCAGCCTGGTTTAAAACCTGTTCAGACTTCTAAAGTTACATCTTTTCTTGCCGGTAAAAATTATTTCAAAATGTTATTTGCCATTTTCAATAGACATATTAATTTAATTTATCTACTTCCAAGTATCAGAAAGTTATAAGTATTTTGTTATGTGCATTGACAAGTTTATGAATTCAGCAGATATTAATAATATTCAGGTCGAAACATTGCATTGAGCATTTTATTGATCATGCATTGCTAGTTTGGAGCTCTGTTGAAGGTTAGTACTAATCAGGGGCGGAATTGAAATTCGATTCGATCAATTTTGTTTAGTACTTGAAAAGTTGACATTCAAAACTTACATTGACCACGAAAAGTTGAATGAAAGTATTTACAACAGTAGTGTAATTTTCGTGGCCTCTTTAGAGAAGATAGCAAAGTACAATTGCAATAATGGTGTATGGTATAGCTTTAAATTGAACAAGTCGTTCCTAATCCCTTCTTATAACGAATGAATTTAAATCACAGCTGTGTTTTAGTTGTTATAGTAGAAAATTAATAACTTGCAACATATTATGCCACAAAAACCTACAAATTACAGTTCCTACACAAGGACTTGGTGAGGTCTTTCCCATAGTACTCACCTTTTTCTACATGAACATAGGGTAAAACCAATATTATAAGTGTATATGTATGACTATAGAAAATATTTTAAATGCTCCAAAAGTTGAATTGATTTACAAAACCTAATAAAGCTTGACATCGTATAGCCCCTTGTGAAGTAAATTTTCTTAATATTCTTTGATTCATTTTAATATGGAAACAAGAAAAAAATGCATTCTCTATGCAGAAACTGTCTCAATTTAACTCATTCCTGGGTTGGAAATCCATAGCTTGTTCCCTTTCTATCCGATTCTACAGTATATGTGTAATAATAACTAACCCCCCCCCCCCCCCCACCCAGTCTCATGCTAATTAACTTATCGACATTTCCCATGGCTGCTAGCCTTATTGGTTTGTTGAGAAGTGCTTGGTACTTGCAACCCAGATTATTACCCTTAACCAAACACTACCCCCCCCCCCCTCATGGAAAAACAAGATTATGAGAAAAAAATAAACATAACATATACAATAACTAGAAAAAATAAAATTAAACAATATCACAGTTGCTTTACTCACTACATTTGCATTGAAAAACACTTCTGCACTGCTGTAAATAACTGAATGGAAACTGTAAAGCATCCAGATCCACTGAGAAATGTATCTGTTAGCGCAAATAAAAGAACTTACTTTAATGCTTATATTTAGACCTTCAATTTGAAATAAATGTACCGGTTTGACTCGATCAATAGGGAGAGTAATGCGTTTATGTTTTATTTCTATAATCTGGTTTTACCCAATGTTCTTAGAGTTCTTACCGAAACTATGCAGCACATCTACACCATAGGGCCCATTGGTGTGTAAAATATCAATTAGATCTATCAAAAATTCTTTACCGTAGCGTCTAAACAATGCTTTTGGATTCACACTCATCCACCCACTCACAAACACACACACACACACACACAAACACACACACACACACACACACACACACACAACACACACACACATACATAATCGAAAAACTTCATAAAACGACTTCTGAGAAGACTTCTTCTCAATATCGATTTTTTCAAGATCACTATACTTTACATAATGTAAAGTAAAACTGACATTAATAACAAATCATTTGAAGAATTATTATATAAGCTCCCCAAATTTGGTAAAGCCTGTTTAAAAAATCATGAAGCAATCACAACAGAATGTACAAAATTAAAATTGATAATTTATTTTTATGATATATATATATATTTATATATATTAAATATTGTATTTATTTTAATTTAAATTGAAATAATATCAAGACCAGTAAATATTAGTATTAATTTACTAATAGAAGTAAATTTTTACTTTATTAAAAGAAGTAAAGAAGTATAAGTGGAAAAACTACATTATCGGACATAGAGTCTAATAAAACTCAAACTTATAGAATTATATATATATATATATATATATATATATATATATATATATATATATATAATATATATATGGATATAATGAAATAATAAATAATTTTTTATAATAATTAATATCTGTTTGATAAAAGTTCAAGAAATAATTCGATACTTTGGAGAGTAGTTTATCATAATCGTATTATTTTAAGTTAGCCAATGATACCTATTTACCGGTTATGGAATATTCACTAATATTAATATCTGTTGTGGATTTATATGAATGTTACTGCATATTTTAATTAAGGATTTTTGATAATATTATTTTTTGTAAGCTACTTAATATTATTTTTGTTTATATGAAATATGTAAGATGGGTGTAGTTGGAAATGATTACCACTAAACTGAAAAGGAAAATGTGAATTAAAGAGTTGTGGAAGAAACGTGATGTTTGTTTAGTTTTATCGGGAAGGATGTTTAGGTAGAGTATTATTGGTATAAACGATGTTGCTAAGAGGCCACAATTTTGTGTGTCAGAGGAAGAAGCAAGATACAGCTGAAGCAGGAGGGCTAGGCGCTTGATGGCTTGGTGGCCATTATCGTAAACGTAGGGACTGCGAAATACGCTTCGACACGGCCTTAAATCTCCACAAGACTCGAGTCGGCTCACGTAGAGCTCCCTTTATAACCATGGTCCTCCTACCGCATTCGGCCCTATTAATCCCAGGATAGCACTATTTAACTCCTATAAAAATGTATAGCCAACCTTCTATCCATTAGAGTATTGGATAAAGACATGAAACATTTTTTTTTACTTTTTCGTCAAACTTGGGATATGATTTTGTTGAAGGGCTACTCGTTCGATTCGTAATGGGAGCAAGAAACTTCTATCTGATCTGAATATAAGAAGACCAGCCGTCCATTTCAAAAACCCTTCCATTTCGACTACACTTGATTCACCACGATTTGATATTTTACTTTTCAACTAAACTTTTACCGACTTTCAAACCATTACAGATGATGGAAATATTTCAACCTTTTCCACGAATCAGATTTTAAAACTAACTTATATATTAACGAAAAATATTCGACTTTTGAATTTAGTAATTTAAAGCCGAATGTTGAACGCTTTATAAATGCTTTCTAGTAATTATTTAATATTTTTGTTTTAGAAATATAATAAATGATGTTAATATTTAATTAAAAAAATAATGAATCCAATAATGAAGTATTTTTGGCCTCTAAAGTGAATGACACCATTAGTTAAATATATTATAAATAAATAAATATGTCAATCTTAATATAGAATTGACTGCTGAGAATGTAGCTTGCAGTAGGAACTACCATACCATGTACAATTTCAAATGTAGCAACCTCAAATAGTCCTCGAAGAATCGTTTAGACTATTCCTCTCTTTAATCAACAAATTATTAATTATTAATTAAATTAAACCATAGTTTATCTATATTTGACTAGGGAAATATAGTTACATTTTTTTTCTACTTAATTCAGTCTGAATTACTGTGTAGAAATCTTTACACTGTACATCTACACTCGTACTATATGATAACAGCTTTTTATATTTTATTTTTAAATGTTCATTTTCAGATAATTATAATAATAATTTGCAGTACTTATGAATGAGTTTGTATTCTAATCAGGATCCTTCATCAGGAGAACAAATTTAACTTGACGATTTAAATAGATTTGGGGTGCTTCCAAATATTCACAAGTAATTAATGCATATCATAATGCTTTCATCTGAAAAATATAAAGAGGTCTAACAAAAATCCTTAGGTTCAACATTGACCTTATAAAATAATGCTTGAAAGTACATCAACTCATAGGGTTTTTTTATTGATTTTTGTGAAGAACTAAATCTAGTAGATCATAAAAAATTCCGTTAGTTTTGCATAGCTCCTGAATAAGTGATGAAAAAAATACGTGATATGTCGAACACATCGATTCCCTTGTGACCACAGTATTTTGACACATCTGGTGTTCATAGCGGACATAGAGTCTCGACTTAAAACAAGATTGTTATACACAGTCCAAACAACTATGGCAAGACTACGTTACCAGTATCGTTATCGTTATAATTCCAACATAGAGCGCTATAAATTTCTGCATTTATATGGTAAAAGTAAAAAAAAGTTAACTTACATTATTACTAGAGCTATGAACAAAAACCAGAAATTGGTCGTTTTATGTTTAGCTATAAGGAAAGTTCCTAAAATCTCAGGAGGGAAAGAAAACTTAGTTATAGTTTTTGATGACGTAATAATTAAAAACCAAGAGTTCATGGAAATATTTTTTTTTCATTTAACCATATACTATTGCTCATACATTTATAAATCGCTCAGTCAATGCTAGAATTCTAAAATTCAAACTCTAGCACTTGATTTGTAATAAAGCAAACGCTATTATAGTTTTAAATCAAGAAAAGCATAATTTTAAATACATCTACTGCATAAAACTGATATTTACGATCCACTGTATGTTTCCATAAATAAATATATTTATTTTTTTAGTTATCCCTTGGCTGTTGGATCATTCGGTGACGTGCTGACTAGTAGAGTTGCAAATATGCATAAATTTTGATGATTTTTATAAATAAATAAGAATATTTTATTATGTGAATACAACCAGCTGAATAAAAGTGTTTCGTAGTACTTTCAAATATTAGTTCATAGCTTCTATCAACTTCCTGGTAGTATCCGAATTTCATGATTTGTAACATAAATTCGCATCTCTACTATCTCACACAAATTTCACTTTTTTAATTTAATTGAATTTAGTTTTTGTTTGCCCACTTACTAAATCAAAAACACAGAAACATAACTCAGTACCATAGAAAAGTAATGTCTTATATTTCCTAAAAAGAATCATTATTCACACATGCACTACACATTTCTCAAATAAAGTCACACATATATACAATCTTTTTCCCTCTCTTTCTCACTCTCACTCACACACACATACATACACACACACACACACACACACACACCCGTACACATACCCGCCACAACATTTTAACAAAACAGATAAATAGGAAAGAGTTAAAAAATAAAAATATATGAAAGTAATTTAACAAAGCCGATAAGTGGCATAGGGTTATCAATAAAAGGAAACAATTGATAAATGAGAAACAGCAAAAAATTAACCGCAAGTATCAAACTAATTGCGGTTAATATATTAAAAGAAACCATAGATGATATTTAATGAAATAAGTAAAAGTTCAAGGTAAATGAACAACTTTACCTTTATAAGTTGAAGAATGTTGATTCAAAAACTCAAACTTTCATAAGTTGAAAAAAAATAAGTGGAAAAACTACATACCATTTCAACTATCCATACTAACCAATACTTTGTCTACATTATCTTTATCAGTTGTCTATCATAATTTTTTAATTTCCAAAAAAAAGTCCGCGAGGTTACCATGTACATTCAGTGTTTCTATATTGACACTTTTCAACAGGTTATTTCTGCACCTTCAAAAAGCTTCATTTACATAATTTGTCATTTTTCATTTCCATCTATCATTTTTTTATCACATTTGAGATGGAAAATCGCTTTTTCAATATAGTCTTCCATTATGCTGGAATTGATTCAAATTAATGGTTGCAAGGAATATATATTTGAGTTTAATTTTTTTTTGACCTACTAATTAACAGTTTTTTCTATGTTCTTAATATACTCCAGATCTGTTATTAGTTCTTAACTCCCTCCCAATGTTTAAAAACCTCTTATATAGATTTTAAATGTTTCCTCTGACAGGAAACTTATATAGATTTAAATGTCTGACTCTGACAAAATATTTTGTCTGTCACCCTCAATCAGAAAGACTCATACCTATGATGCAGGAAATATTTCAAAGCTGTGGAAGAGATCAGGAAACATGAGGGTTAAATGAATAAATAGAAGATCTGGAATTTATTGAAAATATTAAAACAGTAGTGAAATAGCCAGCAGCAATGAAATTATATTAGTTTTAGGCTATGTTTTAGTAAACACTGAGAGAGGTTATAAACATCAATATTGACTTGTGTATTTTTTGTTATAACACATAGCTTGAGAAGAGCCACATGATAGCTGAAATATATGTATTGCTTTGTATAAAGTTTTTTTTTTCAGGAACTAAAGTCATTTCTGTAACTTCATAATTTATCTATTTACTAAAGTTTTATCTGTTGTTTATTTTAGTTTATTATCCATTTTTTAATTATCTATTTTGTACATTGGTTTTCCAAAAAATATTAGTTGAATGTAGTGTTTTTCATGTTGAATAGTAAACACACACATACAAACACAAAAACACACACACACACACACACACACACACACACACACACACACAGAGGTACATATATATAACAAGATTTCACATAAACACGTGAAATAACAATCAATGATCAAACCAGAATATGAAATGGGAAAGAAAGAATAAGATCTTTCCCATTTCATATTGTGGTTTGATCATTTACATATGTATACATGTTCAAAAATAGTTTGAGTGGAGCTCAACATACAAATCCGTTAAAATCCGGGAAGACGTGGAGAGGCACTGGCAGTACTCAGATGGGTATCTGGAATACCGACATATCCTAGTTTGAGCCTCAGTGGAGGGGCCTCTATATCAAACTACTGTTGGATACATTTACATGACAACCGCCTAGTGTTCTCCAACATCGTGTACCTTTTACAGCTTTGTTTGGTGCTCCAGTTAGGGTAAGCCCTTCTCCAGAAGATAAAATGAAACAACACATACAGGGTAAGCTTGGTGAATATGATAAGGTTAAACATCTTGTGGAAGAGCCGAGACAGTTATTAGGCCTACCGCCTCCCGTCACTCCTTTTGGCATCAGTCGACCTCATGAATTCAAAAAGCCGGCATATAATCATGTGTCTAGACCACATTCCCTGAGAGTTAGCTACTTTAAGCCTGCTGATGGTAAACCGGGGCACGGTGGGCGAGGATTTTACCCTGGTCAACCCTTGAAACCAGGAGAACAAAAAATCAAAGCTCCAGCTCGTCCACCTAGGACGAATACTGGGCCCAACGTTGGATCTACTACCCAAAATGAATGACGATCTTTTTCCATGTCTAAAAAAAAATCTACCAATTTTTTTTTTATTCCTTCAACTAATGTACTTTTGACCAAACTTGGTTTATTACATGGATAAATGTACACTTAATCAGTGGCAATTACACACACACACACACACATAAAATATATGTTGCTATTTATCTTATGTTGCTGTTAGCTTACAAGTCTGTTTGCAATGCTTTAGTTGCTGTTGACGTTTAGAGTGTCGGAGTGGTCTTAGTTGCGGTAGTGGTGACAATAGATTGTGTCAATGTTAGAACAGTAGGTAGGGTGTATGGGTTAATGGTGTTTGTAACTAAATTATATGTTAAGCGTACAAACCAACATATATGTAATTAATAAGGAGATTCTTATATAAGAATAGAACCAGTTGGAACAAAAGTTGGAATATAACACGGAATCAGAGTTGGTAACGTCCACAATCTTACTTGTAGTAACCGAGTATAATAAATTATAACAGGGAGATAATCCCACAATCTGAATTTTTCACAAATATTGAACTGGATAAAAAATAAACACACACGAGTACATACACTAGCTGAGGTAGTAGTCGGTTGAATATATGGGTTACCAACATACTCAGGTTTTTATGGACCAGTGGTTACACTCGTATGCACATTTATGAATGTCATTAGAGAACTTTGAATCTGACGTTGAATTTAGTTACAACGATGGGATGTACAATATGACAGGTATGACCAAATGTGTTCTAAGACACAGGCTCTCTGGGTAATAATTTGAATATATCAGACTGATCAATATGTCTGATTCTTATAAATAATAATATAATAGTAGCCAAATATTATAAATCATACATTATTGATTAATATGTATGGATAGTCACATTAAAAAAAATACAAGTTAGTTGGTTTTCAACGAGTTTAATATTAAGTTAACGTATGGTAAAGTTGAGTGTAGGCCACTCCAAATTTTCTTATATATAATTAAAAATCGTTTCAGTTTGTTGATAATTTTATTAAAACGTATTGAAAGATTTTTCGTTTTCATCATAATGTAAAAAATTAAATAACTATTAAGTGGTACCGGTAGGTATAGGATTTTATACTGATTATCTTTTGTTTTTTTAAAAAAATACTGAGTAAATAATGCATTTGTTTACTGATTTATTAATTACATTATAAAATGTACTGAACCACTTTTATATAAATACTTCAAATTTTTACAACATAGGAAAAAAATTTAAATTGTATACTATGAAAAGGTTTTATATTAAAAGCAAATATTTTGAAATAAAGAGGGATTACGACTAGTGATTGTGTGGGGTGGCCAGTTTGGTAAATGTAAATTATTTCGTTGCATGAGAGGAAGTAAATCTGCGGATCGATCTGGCCAAAGCTTGTTTTCAATCCTAAATATTTAACCCCAACTTTAGGCAAAAGTGTCCTTTTTTTGCTTTAGTTTGGAGCTTCATTTGTATTTGTATGCTAATAACAAGATCACGTATTTATGTATTCAATTAAGCTTCAATATTCCTTTTGACTTAAGTAAATCTTTTTTTTGTAGAAGCTAAGTGGCTGGAAATGAACAAGGGCGTATAACACAGGTCACGCCAACCTGCTTGTACCTTTGCACAGGACATCATTAACTCAGCCAAATGATAATTAGTAATTATTTTAAACACTATAATATTTATATGCTTCAAAATGAATTCTGTATTTCACACTTACCCTATTTGTTAATTTGCAAAAAACATTGCGCATACTTTTCATTTATTCAACATTGTTAGAATACTTCTTAGTTTCTACTCTTACACTTTTTAGTCCTTTATCTTTACAGTACAGTTGGGAGTTGAAATTTACGGGATACTACTAAGATTAGAGAGAGGTATGTGTTGGCAGTGACTGGGGATGTTGTTTGACGTTTGAGCTTCCTCGAAAAGAATAACGAGATAGAAGAGGCATATGTGAAATACTTAGACAAGAAAATATTTTGATTAGTTAGGTGATTAAATTGCTGTAAGTTTATTCTGTTATAATTTTACTATAAGTAATGATCATAGAAAATTTAAGGTTTTGGCGGATTACATGTTTTGAGGTCTCCAAGGTTCTTTTCTAATGTTTCTGTTTCTTTTATATATATATATATATATATATATATATATATATATATATATATATATATATTAGTGTATATTGCCAGCAGATTTTCTTGTAAACATATTTTATTAAAGTACACGGCAGCTTCCGCATTTACGACTTTTTTGCTCGTTTTCTCTAGTTTTCTTACTAGTTTTTTCTGGTAGGGAGTGATTTCATGGAGGAGTTGTCCCAGAGACATCAAAGAAATAATCTTTTAGCTTAATCAATAATATTATATTTTTTTTTTTTTTTTTTTTACACTTACAAGCTTTCGATTTTTTCATAAATCATCTTCAGGTATATATCATTATTAAACAGATTAAATTCACAGAATAAAATTTTTCTAAATGTTAAACAGACATTAAAAGGAATAAAAATTTAGATGTTAATAGAACTAAATGATAAAAAAAAAAATAAAAAAAAAATTAATAAAACTAAATTTGTTTTTTCACAAAGTTCATTTAGTTCTATTAACATCTAAATTTTTATTCCTTTTAATGTCTGTTTAACATTTAGAAAAATTTTATTCTGTGAATTTAATCTGTTTAATAATGATATATACCTGAAGATGATTTATGAAAAAATCAAAAGCTTGTAAGTGTAAAAAAAAAAAAAAAAAAAAAAATATAATATTATTGATTAAGCTAAAAGATTATTTCTTTGATGTCTCTGGGACAACTCCTCCATGAAATCACTCCCTACCAGAAAAAACTAGTAAGAAAACTAGAGAAAACGAGCAAAAAAGTCGTAAATGCGGAAGCTGCCGTCTACTTTAATAAAATATATATATATATATATATATACAACTAAAAAAGGATAGATCGGGATGCGGTTTTATGCGGGATTTTAGTTGCATATCTGTCACACGGTCAAGAATTTATTAGTATACATATATATATATTCGATTTCACATAAAGACTTGAAATAACAATTAATGATCAAACCACAGCATGAAATGTGAAAAAAAGACTTACATCTTTCGACGGTAAGACGTGGTCTTCGTCAGAATCAAAAACTCAACTGGAGTCTGACGAAGACCGCTTGTTACGATTGAATGATCTGATTTTTTCCCCCCTAGTTCATATTGTGGTTTGATTATTGATATATATATATAAGTATAAATAGGGAGCAGACCTTCTTTTATACGAATTGTGTTAAAATGAATTGCCTTAATCAAATGTATTTTTTTAAGCAGTTTTTCAAATCTTCTGGCTTATTTCAATTCTTCAAGATTCAGCTGGTGAATTATATCTGGAAAACTCCAGTTGGGCATCACTATTTACTTAATTACATTTTACACTAGATTTTAGAACTACATTAAACTAAACTTGACATATTTTGGCTGTCACCAACCATCTTCAGAAATAAATTTCTTATCAATCAAACAAGTATGTAAACATAACAATAAGATAAATAAAGATTTTCACCAAAAAATAAAAATTTCACTACAGTTAATACTGGATAACATTAAGGTCTCAAAATATTACAAGGATGGTAAAAATGATAAATTATGGTTAGGATGGGGGGATTGTTCATCCTAGAAGTTTGAGCTGACGTGTGCTGCCTGTGTGTTGTTGGTTTAATTTAGGTTTATTTTCCAGAATCAGCAGTGCTTCCATTAATTCCAACCTCCTTTGATTTTGTTCTTATCTGAGAATTTTTGTGTTTTCTGTGTGCATCTTCTTAGAGAGTTGTTGTTTGTGTATTATTGTTGTGTGATCGCGTATTGCTCCCGGAAAAAACCAGTGGACTTGGTTGGTTTTTCAAAATTATTTTCCATTTTCACCTACGAGTATACACTTGATTTTAATGTTTATTTAAGTTGTCTTAATGTTTTTAAATTGTATCAGTTCATGTTTAAATTGGTTGGACGAAATCATGTTTACACCTGACGATAATTTCAGGGAAATCGAAAGCTTGTCAGTAAAAATATAGTCTTTAATAACCTATATAGTTATTTTTTCGATGCCTCTGGGATAACTCCTCTATAAAATCTCCCCCTTCCAAAGAAGACTAGAAAGCACTAGTAATAAAGTCTTAATGTGGAAGCTGCCATCCACTTTAATGAAATATGTTTAAAACAGAATCTGCTGTCAATAAACACTAATATATATATTTATGTGTGTGTGTGTGTGTGTGTGTGTGTGTGTGTGTTTATGTGTGTGGGTGGATGGTTGGTTGTGTGTCCAAAACGTTTGTGGGTAGTTTGACTGATCTAATTCACGGTTTATATGTAAATATGCCTTATGGTGAAGGTGTTTCCTATTGACTGAGGTATTCTTATATGATGAGAAAGTCACTATTTTGGTCATTATGTGTTTTTTGGCAACATTTTTTCCCCTAAATTACTAACTCTAGAGCATTAAAATTTGGCGTTATTATAGAAATCATTGAATCAATAAATACAAAATGTTCAGATTTTATCAACACTGAAAAGTTATTTTTTTAAATTAAATATAAAAAAGCTGATCTACTATTCAATCTAAAAGCTAGTGACTAAGGACGCTACAAGCCACTCCGTTTGACGAATCAAAGTGTATTTATATCTACTAGTAGCACTATATTAGAGGGTAAGTTGGATTAGATTATTTCGTGGAACATGTAATCTTAACACAGAGTCTTCACTTTGGCTTTGCAAACGTATTATTGCTACTGAAGAAAAAACCAATAACATAATTTGTATCTGTTGTTTAATATAAAAAAACAACCTTCTATTGAGATAACTGGATCTCTGTTGATACAGATACTAAGCGAAAGGCAGTAATGCAAACAAATTATTTCTAAATTGGATCAAAATTGTTTAAACTGAGAGATAGGGATAAAGTAAGAAAGAGAGAGAAAGTGAGAGGGTGAAATTAAAGAAAGAACTTTGTATGGCAATAACAATACCGTGAAATAACACACTACCGTGATACAGTTAGTGCTACTATAACAAATACGCTATCTTTTTTGATTGAGGCAGTGAAAGTTGTGAGGCGTCTGATGCCATTTTTTTCAATGATATGTCGAAATGAGTGTTGGATGGTTGTTTACCTGTAAGGGTAATAATCCACCATTGTAATCAATCTACATGTCACATCCATTAAGAAAACTTAATTTCAGACATATAGTTTTTCCTATGATTAGGAACACTTCTTTTTTTTTTGGTAATATGGCAAGGGATGGGGTATGGTATGGGGTATTAGTATGGTAGTTAATAACAAAAAATTACTTTATAGACTTTGTTCCTTTAGATTAGCCTTTATTCCAAAAATATAAAAAACTTAAAATTTGTATTAGTCTTACTATTTATTTCATAAAATTGCACTGTTTGAAAACTAATAGTGCAGTAAAAATGAAAAATATTAAGTTCCGTGAGAAGTAACATTTCAGATTGTTCTAGAATAATAAATCTGGCTTAGTTATAACTGTTAAAATGGATATAGTCAATTTAAAACAAATTAAATCATAAATTGTTTACCTATGAGTTTGATAATAGCTAATCACAAAGTTTAATATGTCTAGACGCTTTCCACATTAAAATAAAACCAAAACTGGATTGAATGTCACCGAGTTTGATATTATGTTCACTCGTAGTAGCGTTCTGTAGGCCACCCATGATTTGTTCCTTTTATTATGAGTAAAATTACTTATCTCAGTTTCATCAATATATAATCGTTTACAAAATAGCATTTGAATGTTCAGTACGTAAATATATCTGTTGCAGGATCGTTATTTCATTAATAACTTTATAAATGATTGAGCCAAACTGAGTTAAACTTTATTAATGATAATTGAAGACAGTATTGCATTAACAAAAAACTTTTATAAGCTTTGATGAAAGCTTTGCTTTGCTGAAAACTAATTTGTCACTTTTGTATACTTTTGAAGGGTTTATAGCTGGATTTAGGTAATCACTAACTAATTTATCAACACGACAGACAGAGTATGGAACATAGCAGATTAGGAGAGAGTGACGTGCCAGTTATGGGTATGCAGTAAGTGCTGGATTAAAATTTTCAACATAAGAAGCTTACTGAGTTATTCCATGAAAAGTTTTAAATCCTGGATTTTAAAGCCCATATTTTAGAGGGAAAGCTTAAAGAATCCTTCTAAAAAAAAGTGCTAAAGTAACATTTAAACGATTTTCTTCTGTGATAATAACTAGTTGTAACTTTCTCAAAATACATCTAAATTATAGTTTCAAGAAATATAATTGGTTTTTGATTCTATGCATTCTGTTTGGCAGGAATTGGATGATATATATTTTTTAAGAACTGTTTGAGTTTGTACAAGATGTAATAAATCAATGAAATGAAAAGAAAGTGTATTTTGGTGGCGGTAGGGGAAGGTGGGTTGAGGGTTGTACTGAAACACGTTCTACTTTAAACCTTCTCCAATGAAATGTGTTCTGAAATCGGCAGGAACAAGAAAGGGTGGACGAATCTGTAACCGTAGATTTTGGTTTTAACAATGCATGACTGAAAGAAATAATTTTACTTCAACTTAAACAGTAATACATCAAAAACCCTTTCATTAGAAAAAAAATTAAAAGAAACTAATACATTAAGAAGTAAATTAAATATAAGGTGAGATTAAGTTAATGAATAAATGATACTTCTTAGATAATAAATTCTTTGAATTAATGGGGTATTTTGAATTAAGCGCGGGTAAGTGAACGAAGAGGACAATTATGGGAAAAGTACTCGAAGGAAGTTGCGAGATTATTATTGGAGGTGATTGCAACAATTGCCAGCAGAATTACTGAGGTTAAATGTTTGAATACAGGTCTAATTGAATCGGTTCCCCGGAGGCTGAGTTGCTGGCGAATCCTCAATTGAATAATTAATAGGCGCGCTGAGAGGGGGGGGGGGGGGACTAGATCTATCTCTTGGGCGGTATTCCGCCTAGCCGAGCAGGGCTCAATTACCCCTTCAGATGTTCCCAGTCGGCCAAACTTGGCCCTCAGTTTGCCTGAAATGGAGGCAACTTGGCCAGTCGTTCTTCCCGCCCCCCTGCACTGGTAACAATCAGCATCTGTATCCTTTAATGTCCGTCCTTCAGGAAACCCTATAAAAACAAACTTCTCGCCAGGCTAAATCACCATCTGTCTCCTGAAATCATTCGTAACTATAGAGTATATATCCTGTTCATTTAAGGACTCCACTGATTGATTCCTAAAAACAATTATTCCAAATTAACTCCTAGTATTCAGATATATTAAATACCCTTTAAGGTAATAGTTGAACAAATCACTTGTAAAACCTCCATGTTACATTTTACAGGCAATATAAATCGTTTAGTATGGTCAAATACAAGTGTTGTATAATATATTTATATATATACAGTTATATGTACAAGATTTTACTTAACACTTGAAATAACAATCAGTGAGTAGGGTTTTTGATTCTGACGATGACAGCTTGTTACGGTCGAAAGATTTTTCTCATTTACCCTGTCTTTTTTCTCATTTCATATTGTAGTTAGATCGAATACTTATATGTATATATATATATATATATATAATCTAGGAGGTGTCAGAGCTTATTTTTCTACATTGTGATTCTTCCTACGACATTTTGTCTCATATACATATCTTAGGTGTTGCTGTTCTGAATACTGGGCCGTGACTGAGTGTCGGCTTGGCGAGTAGCTGCTGGTTGGTCACCTAGTTGCGACAAAATGTCGTAGGAAGAATCACAATGAAGAAAAATAAGCTCTGACACCTCCTAGATTATATAAAGAAGAGTAAATAAATATATATATATATATATATATGTGTGTGTGTGTGTGTGTGTGTGTGTGTGTGTGTGTGTGTGGTAAAGTCTTAAAAAAATCCATGTCTATTTTTAAATTCATTCATTTTTTACTCAAGTTTTCCAAGTTTATGAAACCAGATAGGTTAATTCTTCAGAATTGTTATTTTTACATGCCGACATGTTTTGGCCCTTCTTTACCATTTGCAAGGTTGATTAAAACTACACTCAAAAACTTAACGACATTTCAAATGCATGACATTAAAAAAATAAATAAACACTATAAGTGAAATTCGTACATTTTAACTTTGTGGGAGGTCGTAAGAAGCCACAACTGGCACGGTGAAGTTTTACACTGGCCGTGGTTACTACCGAGGTAATATACATATGAGAGAAGACTTTCTGTCATCATACACTAATGTAAAAACGCATGAATCTGCAGTACGAGCATCTCAGGTTACTTTGGAGTACCGAAGGAAATGAGTCAGAAGAGAACTTGCCAGTAAATAAGATGATATTATCAAACTCCATGATGTACTACGAGAAGCCGAGAATGAATAATCAGCCTTGGACTTATATTATGTCCTGAATTTTCAGATGGACAACTAACCCAGCCTTGAAATTCTGAAGCGTGAAGCAAAACTTATGCTTATGTTTGTTAAAACATAATATCTTATGCTTATGCATATGTTAAAAACATAAAAGCTTTTGATTTGTCATACTTTCCACCGAAGATTACCTTGCACAAATTAATGATATCCTAATTGACAATTGCGAATTTCTTTCAATAACAAGAAGATCTGAAGAAACGTGCTAATAAGATGATAAGGAGAACGACCCAAGGAAAGGCTATTTATCTAATGTCATAAGGACTGTTTTATTTGAAATATTTATGTTACATACATTGGTCGGTAAACGCACTCACGTCTCTGCTCCTTCGTTCCTTCTCCTTTTTCTTTTTCTCCTTCTTGAAGACTGCCAGACAGCCGAAATGATCAATAATCGTGAATGTTAGTCCTCTTTTTTGTGTTCTCTAGTTGTAACTTCAATTATATATATATATATATATATATATATATATATATATATATATATATATATATATCAAAAGGACTGCCAACTTGTTTTCTGGAAAAAACTGGGGATATAGCTATGTGTGGTAAAAAGGTTCAACGTTATTAACAAACAACCAAGGAGGCATTATCTACGTCATGACCTTAAATCTCACGTACACAATATAAGTCAAAGCGGATTAGGTACTTAAAGAAAAACAACAAATCTGTTGGATCAGTGACCTCCAAATCATTAAAGTCTTGGTTCATTTTTTGAATAAAGATTGTTCGTGTCACCCAACTTTTTTAGGGTAATCTTCTTTTACAGGAATGACACTTTAACCAATGTACCATTGGTAAGAAATAAAAATACACCGATATTGTTTGAAAAAATGATTGAGAATCATCCTTGTAATGTTATAATTTATCACTAAACATATTTATCACTAAAACCTAGAGTAACTCTTAACTAATCTATATTAATTGCATGAATTTTGAAAAGTTTTCTCAAATAGTACTAGGTCATGCTGGATACCTTTCCAGTTGATTTTTACATTCCATACTACGATGCTAGTCTTTACCATAGTGATAAACAATTGCAGAACTTCAAGCGATATTAGTCTTAGAGATAATCTAATTCTTTTATTGAGACCTAAACAATATATAATTCTATGCTGCCGTATATTATTTTAACATACTTATCAGAAGACAACTCCATAACATTATATTACTTCTAAATAATATAATCTAAATAATATAATAATATTACTTCTAAATAACATTATATTACTTCTGTAATTACCTATTACAGCTGTATAGGTAATCTTTAAAAGTATAAAATATAATAATAAGAATAAAAAAACTGTAGCGACAATATAAAACAAAAAAATTTATTGTGTAGTTATTTAATCAAATATAAGTTATAAAAATTATTAAAACTAGACTTAGTTACAACAAATTATAATGAACTATTAGATGTCATTTTTTCTAAGCATATAGATGCTGCCGGAGTTTATGAAACCTACTTATCCAATCCCAAACCAAAACACATGATATTTGATCAACTGGAACACAATGCATTATACATGATATATTGGACCGATTAGAACATGAAGTTCGATTTTCAACCATTTCAACTAAAATGGTTGGAGATAATGAATGTATCTAAAAGTATCTTAAATTTGTTTGTCACTAAGAAATTATTATAAGAATAAGATTAACGTAAAATTATTACAGTTTATAGACACTTCAAAAAATATTCACATTTGTTATACAGTTAATTAAATACTTTAATATGGGTGCGGGAGATTGAAAAAATACTATTCACGTTTTATAATTCTTTAAATTTAACTGATTTCTGTTGAGCAGTACTAACAAAATTTCAAATGTTTCGAGAAACAGTCGTAAATTTCATGTCGTTCTAGTTTTATATACTTAGTTTGATGCAAGATTTATTTATTAAATAAAATAAAATTGTTCAGCTATAGTTTTAGTTTATAACCGACAATTATGTTGTCAATTATGTCATGAAAAAACATTGAACTAATTTTTCATGATTTTTCATAAATCCTTTAATTACTTATGGTAAAATAAAATAATTGTTGTTATTTAAAAAATCGACCTAATTGGGAAGCGTTTTATACAGGTTTTTAATTATCATTTGTTCAAGTATTTGTTTTATAAATTAATTATTGCATAAACTAAAATGAAATGGTTCTTTTATTCGAAAGTATAAAAAGAAAAATGGATCGTGGAATAAAGGTTTTGATTATTTTTTTTTATTGATATACAAGTAGATTTTTGAAAAAATTGTCAATAATTAAAACTTGAAGGTTTTTCAATTAGTTATTGGCCAAGAAAGTTATGTCAGTCAGTCTTCTGGACTATAAACCCGTACACAGTTCCCAGAGTACATGGCGTCAGTCAGTCTGCTGGACTATAAACCCGTACACAGTCCCCAGAGTACATGGCGTCAGTCAGTCTGCTGGACTATGAACCCGTACACAGTCCCCAGAGTACTTGGCGTCAGTCAGGTTCCATCTTTGAAGCCATTCAATCATCGTTCCCTTCAAAGATACTTCTACTGTAAGTAATTCATTTCCCTTATATGTATAGTATTAACATATTTGTTGCAATGTTCAAACTTATTTATTTAGTACAATCAGTAATAGTCGTACTTCATTTATGAAGACCAATATAAGCAAAATGTGGCTGTGGCTAATCTAAATGTATTCACCACAACACTTAAAAGTATAGTTGTCTATTTGATATAAATAGACACAAGAGCAAACGTTTACAATTTATCTTATCTATGTTCAAATGGAAATTATTATTTTATTCATCTCATCATTGAAATCATAAAATTACTAAGTTAGCCACTTCTTTAACATGAACTGATCGTAAAACTAGGGTAACCTTTAAAACTAGATTTTCTGTTTTGCTAACACAAAAAATTTCCAGAATTTTAATTAATGTAAAAAAACTGCAGAATTAAAACTACACAAAATTAAATAAATAAGTCAAAACAAATTTAAATGACTTAAATACCCCAAAATTTATTTTTTTTCTTTTTAATAAACCAACGATTAAAAAAAAAAGATTGAAATCCGAAATAAAATTACTACTATAGGCAGTACGCTGTCCGAAACATAATTTATATGATCTTGTACTCTCAGTGTTTCGGTTTTTTCTTAATATGAATTTGCATTTAGTTTTTCATACTTTTAATGCTTTTAATGTATCATTGCATACTGTTGACTCAACTTCTAATACTCGCAAACCTCCTCAACACCAACGCAAAGTATTCGGTTGACGAAGAGGTCGCTATGTGTCAGTTTACTGATTTTTATCTTGTGCAATACGTCTAACAATCTGCTTATTATTATCCACTTCACTTTTTACTTCACTATAGTAAATTATAGTGGTAGTGGAAAAAATCAACCTCGAGATTTTAACGGAGATTTACAAAACGTGTAAATGTTTTGAGGTCCCAGAAGTCGTTTTACGAAGTTTTCTCGTTGATGTCTGTCCCTATTGGTGCGTGGGTATGTATCTAAAGTTTGTGCTCACGCTAAGGGTCAGAATCTTTGATGGATCAAATTGGTATTTTAAAGGAAAGTGAACCTCATAGTGTAGATGAGCCCTATTGTTTTGGGGCAATTATGCATGATGGGAATACCACTTTGTTTTTGCCAAAACCCTGTTTTTAGAAATTTTCTTTCTCCTAAAATATTAATACTAGAGTCTTAAAATTTTGGCATTATCTTTGAGGCACAACAACAAACGAAAAATATATTCAGTTTTTAACCTATGTGGAATTATATAACCTATATATACAAGAAATTTAGCCTAAAAAACACAAAAACTAATAATTTATAAAAAAAATTTCATGAAATTTTAACCACGGCAAAGGGAATAAAGTTATAAAAACTGAATATTGTTACTGGACTAATGGTTTTCTTGCTGTACTTGTCATATTTGTTTACATTTATTTGCAATATTTACATTTAATTAGAACTTTTTTGAGTGAATCCTCTGAAATAAAATTGACAGCTCTTTCACTGTTTTAGTCTAATTGTTAAATCATTAATTATTAAAAATGTTAGCTTCCAGCTATAAAAGTTTTTAAATATTCTGAAAAGTAGGTTTTTAATTTGATTTGTATATGCAAAACTTACTAATATTATATGTATATAATGATATTATATGTATAAGATATTATATGGAAACAGATATTTTGATAAGTGGATCAATCACTTATCCAGGACTACATCCAGGAATTAAAGAGAAATAAAACTCTCACATATATACATTTATATTATGCCTAAATTGGACATTATATATTATATAACTAAAAAGTTTGATATTAAGTTTACTTATAGTAAAGTTGAGTGTAGGCCACTCCAGATTATTAAGAGTTCAATGAGAAACTGTATAGTTAAACAGTTCAGTTCAACTGTATAGATCAGTTTTATAGTTTCAATATTTTTTTATGAATGTAATTTGGTAGTCTTGATTATCTCGGTAACTGATTATTGCATCAATTTCATGCCACTTTATAGAAATGAAATACGTTTACGATCCCGGAATGGATCAGTCGACTGTTCTGGTGTAGCACTAAAGGCACCTATCACCTCGTTAGCAGTGCTCACTCAATGACGCAATCTTGAATGTGATGCTAGCGAGTTATGGCTAGCGGTCTTTATTCTACCATCTGTTATTTGTTACCAATCTCAAACTTTATGTATAGCAGATCTAGCACATCTCTGTACACGACGGGTGAACTACGCACAGGCATACCTTCTATAACTTTCTAATCTGGCAATGAAATCGTCGTGCCAACACGGCAACAAGTCATATTTCAAGCACAGCGAAAACTTCTTCTTGACAACAGGGAATTAACTTCTTGTTACTAACGTGTTAAACATCTTTTTTATCATTAGGAAACTCAACTTGTTGTCTATGTACCACCAGAACACTTACATGCTAAGTGTTGTCAGACAGACCATACCTTGCTTTCAGCTCCTGTCAACTACCTGGATACCTTATTTCAAAATAACATATCGATCATTAATTGAGGTCACTCTCTTATCAGTCAGTTATCTCTATTGTGGCTAAAAAACGTGTTAAAAAATGTTTTGAACCAGTATTATATTTAACTTCTTATTTAATAAGAGAGAGAATATGTTGATAATAATTGGTTATACCCTATTAGTAGGTTTCATAGTAATCGAACTAAAAACTAGAAAATCACACAACTTATTAAACTTCTTTATGAATACTGCCCGTAATATTCGAATGATTTCAAATAATTTGTTTTGAATCTTTTTGGTTAATTAGTTTGATCACCAAGTTGTTTAACTAAAAATTATGAATCTAATGATATTTAATTTGTTTGATCGTCATTTGTTTTGACTGGTACTTGGTATACCTCGTTTTTACTTTACTATAAGTAAAGTATAGTGATCATGAAAAAATTCGATCTCGAGATTTTGACGGAATTATATGTTTTGAGGTCCCAAAAGTGGTTTTATGAAGTTTTTTTGATGATGTCTGTGTGGGTGGGTGAGTATGTTAGCATTGCTTGTTACCACGCTACGGTCCAGAATCTTTGATGGATCAAGTTGATATTTTACACAAAAATGGACAATAAACCAAAAATATATTCAGATTTTTAAAACAACGAGAAATATTTTCTTTTTCATTAAAATGTAAAAATTTTGATTTGTAATTCAATCTCAAAGCTGGCTCATTAAAAAATCATGAAAATTTTTCCAAAAATGGAACAAGAAGTTAGCAATTTATAAAACAAAATTAAATTATTTAAAGAGCAATAAAGCTATAAAAACTGTATCCTAAACTAAGGGATCACCTGCTATGCTTGTCGAAATTTTTATATTTTTTTACATTGTTTACATTGACTTATAATTTTTATATGTACAACAATATACAAATATTGTTATATACATGTATATATGTTGTAAATATGTCAACAGTATATTGTTGACTATATATCTATAGTCAACAACAATAGAGCATCTGAAACATATAATCTCTGATTCTTTTTATAGTATGATGGATTTGTCTAACAAATTGTCCTAATCAATATATATGTTGCACAATTTATAAAGCTTAATATCAGATTTTTTTACGTTTATGAATAACATTATTATTGGGTAATATTGAAGTTGTTGGAATAAACTTTTACATCCTATAGAAGGGTTTCTATCTTCTTGTGTAATTTCTAGTTTTCTCAGTATTCTAGTCTAATAGTTCATACTATTATTTTTAAAAATTTCAAGCTTCCAGCTTTTAAATTTAAAATTATACAGAAAAGTCGGCTTTGAACTTGATTTAAGAATGCAAAGTTGGCTAATTACCAATATAGAAAACAATATACACTTACAGCAAACTTAGAGTAGAGCAGGTGGGAAAAAATAACATTCTCTCAGAGTAAATTGGTTTTCTAGGATTTTTGACAAAGGGAAAGAAACGTGAGTTTTTAAAAAACTCTAGCATGCCATGAAATTTCCACTATAATAATTTGATAAAAGACCAAAAATGTAGAACATTATTCAGAATTAAAAAAAATTCTTTTAAAAATAATAAGTGAAATTATCCTACATCTCAAATTAAAAATTATCTGAAAACGACATTATTTCTTACATATTTTTGACATTTCAGACAAAAACTTGGTAATGTTTTCAAAATACTAAACATATTTGCAAGTTTTAAATTGGAAAAATTTGTCTTAACTATTAAATGTAGAAGGATGTCAAATAATCTATGTAAGAAATCCTCGGGCTATTGAGCAAAAGCCATCTCTCGTGTAGTAAATTATTTCGTATAAGCAAATTTTCACTTTGACATATCATAATGTTATTACTGCTGTAGTTGTACTAATGATTGTATATCCATTATTTCTGTGACATACAAAAATGGCTTATCTATTGATAAGTGGATCAATCACTGTATGAACTACCTCAGGAATGAAAGACTAATAGACATCTCCTATTTAGACGATTATATTACGCTTAAACGAGACATTATTTATTATATACCCAAGAAGTTTGATATTAAGTTTACTTATAGTAAAGTTGAGTGTAGGGCACTCCGGATTTTTTTAATATTATTTTGATTATTTTTTGTTGTTTGTCAGGTGCTGACTATAAAATTATCTTGCCTAACTAAAATGAATGATAATTATTGAGTTTTATAAGACCTTTAGTCTCCGTTTTAATTCAGTCAGTCTTTTAACCTTCTGGATCAACACAAAGTCTGCTCCTTTCTGCCAAACACTCTCTTCTTACGCAAGTCTTTTACTATTGATCTTTACTTCTTATTATACTCGCTGGTCTCTTTGTCAATTATGATGGAAATTCATCTAATTAACTAAAAGATTGAATATCTATGAGCAAAGTTGAAATATTGTTGATAGATATTCAAATATCATTTCTGAAAATAACAATAACCCTCACTTCTTATTTCATTAAAAACAGGAGAGTATGGACTTTGATAATATCCCGTCAGTATGAACCCATTTTTGTAACAAACAATAAAAATGTTAAAAAAATGTTCTGGGGGCTACAAACTCCCAGTTAAATAACTCTATTTCAATGCATAACTCGAAAATCAGACATTTATCTTTTATTAACCAAATGGAAATGCTAAAGTAAATATAAAACATAAATAACATCATTGGTATTTATTATTACAGTTCTGTATCTGTATTCTGTACAGTTCAGTAATGTATCATTTTTTCAATGAAATGACTGAATGAATCATTTGGCACCGTATATTTTATAACTTTGGAATTATTGTTGTAAATAAGATTCCGAAGTCTCCACGAGAACTAATTTTCAGTTCATTTCTTTCCTTTCGTAATGGCTTTTATAACTGAACTAAATCCACATTCTACTAAATAGGATACTAAAGTAATCAACAACTTCTGCACTGTGACCAATAATGCAATTAAATGGAAGTCGGTATCTCTTTTTTTAACCAGAATTGTAATCTTGTTCAAACATTGATTTCAGCACCTAATTTTTAGATTATTCCAGATTTTTACTTATTCTAAGGAAAGTCCTGGTTTGACAGTTTTTTCGCCGATGTGTATGTGTGTGTATGGTTGAGTGTGTATCAAAAAGTTGGTTTGCTCTTGCACTGTAGATGTGCACTATTGTTTTTCATAATGATGTAATTCATAAAATTCTATAAGTAAACGGAATGGACCGTGTGTTAATCTACAATACCGAAACTATAGCGACGACGAAAAATTTTATCTCAAAATTGTGATGGATTTATAAATTTTGTGGTTCTTTAAGACCTTTTTTGACGGTTTTGGATGAGTATCCAAAAGTTTGTGTGCACGCTACAAGCCCTAATGTTTGATGCATCAAATTAATATTTTACGATAAATAGGCCTTGATAGGAATATTACACTATAGATAACAAGTATTAAGTTTTTTCTAAGTAGCATTGGATTTGTATTAGAAATTTTTGGTAAGTAATTATTTTCATAAGAGATAAATTTCGTATGACAATAGTAAATATAAGTAACTATAAATCTGTTACAACAGAGTTACTTTAAGAAACTTTGGTTAATAGAACAGTAAACTTCCCAAGTTTTATAGGATCACTCTGAAGAGCTATAGGGATATTAAAGGAACTCTCCATAACATACTTCAAAAACCAGTAAATCAGAAAGACCATATGGAGGTCATAAATTAAGAACTATTTATTAGGAAGATTACAACTACCTAACGCAAGAATAATCATGTTGTATGGTACCTAGAACAACTGAGATTGTAGCCTCAGGAATGGTGCTATCACTCAAATTACGGTGATTTTTTGTGAAACCTTTTGGCAGCTGCAAATAATCAATAATACCAAACGCTAGAATGTACATTTTATCTTGTCATTTTAAGAAAATTAATTCTTCACAGTATTCCCTAAAGAGCATGTGCCGCATGAAGTCCAATACGGGTAAAGTAGATATTCCTGGATATAATTCCAGCTGAAACAGCCCTTGAACCCTTCTCAAGGAGGCAGAAAGTAGGCCTTAAATACATTATTATTACACAATACTCAACTGATTCTCTCAGTGAGACGCAAATACACTGAATATTATATTTACTTATAGTAAACTTGAGTGCAGGATACTTCAAATTTTTTTCTGACTGGAAAGCTTTATTGTGCATTGGCATTGGATAATTTTGGGTTAGTTTTAACACAATAATATTGATAAAATACCGTGATACAATTGGTTTAATAAAAAATTTACTTGATATCTACATTATTTATTACTTCTATAAAATATTATATCAGGTTTTATATTCTGAATGGTTTCCTCTATTTTACTATAAAGAAAGTATAGCAATTATAAAAAAAATTAATCTCAAGATTTTGACGGTTTTCAAGAAAGCTAAGTCTGTCGTCTGATTGATTGAGAAGGAGTGATATTGGCAGTGGTTGTGTTTGAAACAAGTCCACAAAAGCAGTTTTTGCTTTAAAAGGCCTAATACCCTGGTTTGTTCTGACGGCCAAACCGTCATCTCTTACACAAGCAAACAAAGCAGTTCTCCAACAGTTTGAATAACTTCAGATTGAATGAGCCATGTAAATATAAGGTTGACGTAGTTGGCCCTCAGAATTCCATTAAAAGTCATCTTGGCCATTTTAATTATTTATACATTTTATATAATAAATAATTAATTTCAATCTCCTAATTTTAAATTACTACATGATTTTGAAAAAATTTAATTTTAAAGATTAACAATTAGTACTTGATCAATTAAGATAATCTGTTTTGAATTAATGTAAACAATAAAAAAGCTTTATATAATTAATATGGCAAACCGTCGTAACTCGTAAGATGATCTTGGAGTTGTTGGAGCGCTTTCGGACGTTGTCCATTTTGGATCGCAACTAACCTACTCGAATTTAGTAGGTTAACCATATTAATAATATAAATCATAATAACCTCAGTGGTACTAATATTATGCATGTAATAAATAAGTATAATAATGTATATTCAAAAAGCACAGCAGGTTACCATTAATGAAAGTCAAGTTTTCTCTGGCTTCTTCAGTAGCCATACTAATTTTTGAAAAATGACAGATGCAATGTACAACGTCATTAATGCAGTATATAACACATAAAGCAATAACTCTTATAACTCCAGTGAATGAATCCATTTGTATGTATATGGGTCTATTGTTGATTTTGTATATTCTTTGAGGCATTCATTTTTGCTGTTCAACAAGTCTTAGTTTGAACTAATGTTCAAATTTATTAATAAAAATTGGTAATTATTAATAAATTTGAAAATTAATTATAAATAATTAATGAATAGGACATAATTCCTATTATTATATCCATATTGTTGATACAATTTTTTCATTCAATTTATTTGTTTATACAAGAAAAAATATAAACTTTTGGTTTACCAAAAGTAATGTTCCAGTTACTTCATTACTTTTGATTTCGAACTCTTGGTTTACACTGCTTAGAGATAAAGTAAAGTACTTACCTCTGCCTAGCTAACATTGAAAATGAATGCAAACACAGTTAAAATTAGAACAATCATTAAAAACAATCAGTCAGAAGATGGTCAATTCAGAAGGTGCAGAAAAGAGATTCAATATATTTAGAGATATACTGATAAGAGAGGATGAAATCTAATATTATTGGTACTGTTATTTTATCGATTTATTACCTCACTTTATCATTTTAAGTCAATACCGATTTATTTATATATCCTCAAATGAATGTCGTTTAGTTGTATTGTCACATATAATATAAATACATTTTATTAAAACGACATTGTTGAATAGGTATTTGACCATAGATTTCCATTTTTTTTAGTTTCTAGTAGACCGATTAAACTTAATTTGGAATACTACATGCCTGCGGATTTATTTTTTCCACAAATATCTTTCAGAGAGCAAGTCTTCTTTAGTTTTTTCAATATCTTTTGTTTAAGACCTCGGAAGGTACACTTCATAAAAAAAAGCCTTTTTCGGAAATTTTATTCCATGTTGCCTATTATTTTGTTCTTTAATCTCTAAAAATGAGTCATATAATCTACATAAAAGAAAATAATCGATAATAATCTAGTGTTTTTTGTTATTGTTGTAACATAAACATGAAAACTGGTTCTGAATTTTAAATAACAATTGTTCACTTCTTTCAATATCCGATTTTGACTATTTTACAACAGATATTAAAACTACTTACATTATAACATGACGTTAAATTCTGATTATGAACCTATTAAGACCTCAATAAATCATGAAAAATGTTTGTAATTCTTCATCATTTAAATAACTTTCATAGAACATGTAAGTAATTGAATGGTATTAAACATGTAAATAACAGCAATATCTTAAGTCAATATGAACACTAATTATAACTTTTGTCTGAAAGTTATATGCCCATATGATGGTAGCAATGTTTGGAAAACAGGTGATATTACTTGTTCAACATTCAAGCATCAACAGAGATACGCTTAATTAGTTGAATAATCTTTCCGCCTTCTTAAATCAAATCAAAACACCATCTTAATGCTAATTGACAGCGTTATCAATTCGTGGATAGATCTTTCAGTGCTCTGCAGTATTTACATGTTACAGAATGCTCTCAGATTTTAATATTTTGCTTAAGCTCTATTTAATTTATAAATTTTATATCTATTTGCGTAAGCATTAATATGAGTTGTAAGTATTCTCATATACCAGGTATCTCTCCTGCAGATCCAAGTGACATGTCTTGGGCTATTACTCAATACAACAGCGCAGGTCCATTTAGTGCAGTGGAGAGTCATGAAGCTGAGCTTACTCTCTTTGTTAGTAGTTTATTATATGCCGCAGTGTTTTCTCATCCAGCTTTTTCAAGCTGTTAAAATAAGTTTATAAAGCAGATGGGCGGCTTTTAGCCAGACTATCTTTGTCTTTGCGAGTATTATGCCATCTTTTAAGGCTTCTGTTCAGAGTCATTTGCATTCCAAGATAACTGAAGCACTGCCAAAGAGGGTACTTGGAGCATGCAGTGAATTTTTTAGCCAAATCACATATATAATCAAGATTCTATGTCTACATGCTATGAATTTGGAAAAACAGTCTTATTTAAATTCTCTCAACGGTGAAATAATATATAATATTTCATTCAATTGTAATTTTCGACATATAAAAATATGTTTTGTTTTTTTAAAAAAAAAACCAGTAAACACGGTATTACTGGTGCAGTAGAAAAAGGACACAGTTGGTCACGAAAACTGTAGAACAGAGGTTTACCAATGTTGTTTCCATGTCATAGTGTCATTTAATCCCTTATATATGTTAGTACAGATTTTATGGGTAAATTGCTAATGATTATAAATATTTTTTAAAATTTTTAATATTTCTGGGTTAATATTTGAATTGCTATTATTATTTCAAGACCATTAAATATTTTATGAATTATTATTCACGCTATTTCAGAATATTTAAATATTTTATTAGAATTATTGAAAATATTTTTGAATAATTGAAGTTAATTGAAAGCATTTGAATATTTTAAATATTTGAATGTCCTTTTTTTAAAATGTTTCAATTGTAATTGCATGTTATTGATAGAATACTTCATGTATTGACATGTTTTAATATTGCTGATTTATTGTGAAATTTTAAATGGCCTATCCTCAACATTACTATAAGTAAACTCAATATCAAACTTCTTGGGTATATAATAATATAATATAATAATACTATATTATAATATAATTTTCCATTTAGGTATAATATAAATGTCTAATGGGAGAGGTTTATTAGTTTTTCATTCCTGGGGGTAGTACACATTATGAATGATCTACTTACGAATATATATACTAATTTTTGTATAACACCACTGATGCATATAATATCATTAGTATAACTACTGCAGTAATAATATTTATGAAAAGTGAAAGTGTAGATTTCGTGTTACGAAATAATCTCTAACAGAACTTCGATTTTGTTTCAATAGGCCGTGGATCCCTTACATAGTTTACCTGACCTCCTGCGAGTACATTGAATATTTGGTATAAATTTTCCCATTTAAAAGTGTAAATATTTCTAGATTGTCTGAAAAATTACAAATTTTTATTTTTATTAGCTTTTATAAATATCTAATTAATCTAAATATGTAACAAAAATATAATTATAATATAATTTTCAATTTATGATGTAGGATATATTCATTTATAATTTTTCTAAGAATGCTCTCAATTTTGAATTATGTTTTAAATTGTTGGTCTTTAAAAAACAATTATACTGGGAATATGCTATTATTATTATGGTATGCTAGTGATTTTTAAAAAATCGCTTTTCTTTCCCTTTGTCAAAAATCATAAGAATTAAATTTATTCTCAGCGACTCTTTTTCCTGCGTGCTGTACTCTGTTATATAGTTGCTGTAAATGTATATTGGCAAAAATATAGTAGTAATTAGCCAGTTTTGCATACTCAAATCAAAGTCAAAGCCTGCTTCTCAGTATAATTTAAAACTTTTATAGCTGGAAGCTAAAATTTTTAAAAATAAATAATATGGCTATTAGACCAAAATAGTGAAAGAACTGTCAATTTTATTTCAGTGGATTTACTCAAAAAATGTCTAAGTCAATGTAAATAATGTAGATATGTGTAAAAAAATACGACAGGTATAGCAAGTAAACCATTAGTACAGTACCAATATTCAGTTATTACAGCTTTATTGCTCTTTGCCATAATTTAAATTTCATCAATGACATTTCATGAAATTTTTTTTATAAATTGTTATTTTTTTATTCAATTTCTGGGCAAAATTTTATAGTTTTTTAATGAGCGATTTAGCATCAGAAAAACATTTTCAGAAAACAGAACTCTAACGGCTCTATGGTAAATATAATTTTAAAGAAAATTTTATCAGCTCATTCTTCACATAATGTTGTCATTTTAGATGTAGTTTCATTTGAATTCGTTAAACTATATGGCTTGTATCGCTCTCACAAGCTTTGAGATTGAATTATAAGTCAAAATTTTTTTTTATATATTATTAAAAAAAATATTTCCTTTTGTTTTAACAATTTGAAATTTTTCTTTTATTGCTATTGTGACCTCAAAATAATCTCAAAATTTCATTACTCTAGAATTAGCAAATTAAGAGAAAACAAATTTCTACAAACATAATTGCTCTCAAACAATAGGGCTCATTTACACCATGAGGCCCATTTTTGTGGAAAATATCAATTTGATGCATCAAAGATTCTGGACCATAGCGTGGCTACAGCTTTGGATACTTACCGACCCACCAACCCAGACACACACACAAACATCATTCAAAAAACTTCATAAAACGACTTCGGGGACCTCAAAACACGTAATTCTGTCAAAACTTCGAGATCGAATTTTTTCAGTATCACTATACTTTACTTAATGTAAAGTATAAATAACTATTGAACAGTTCATACAGCAATGTTAAACATAATTGAAATGTCCCATTTAAATGAAACTATTGGAGAAGGTCTTTGTGAATTTCAAATTTTAAAATCTATTAAATTCACAACATCAAGATAATATAGGGAAGGATAATACTAGTTTGTAACACAATGTTTCTTTTTGTTAATATCATTTTTAAAAAAATATCCCCCAACTCGTCCTCATATAAAATACTACACTTAGGTCTAATTTCATTCTTACCCATCAAACGGTATGGCTTGTATCCTCCTCAGAAACATTCAAATTTAACCATACATCAAAATGTTTACATTTCTTTTTAGAAAATACATTTCCAATAGTTTTATAAATTTGAGGATTGTTTTGTTTATTTCTGGTCTGACTTTCATGATAATACCAAACTTTTTTGCCTCTAGAATTAGTAGTTTAGACGAAAAAAAAAGGCTTCTCCAAACACATTTTGCCCAAAAAAGTGACTTATACCACTAGTAACATCAAGTGCGAAAGGTATAAAGGTTTAAATATGTAATAAGGCGATTGTCATAACTTTATGTGTGTCTGAATTAATAATATGTATTAATGAATTCAAATCAATAAAATAATTGAAGTTAATTCCCACAGATGTCTCTGTCAAAGACAACTTCAGAAACTCGACCAATTATCATATAAATTTACTCAATTATTTATCGCCTTAAAGTCAACAAAAGTAGATAGGAAAGTAACTGGAACTCATTAAGTAAATAATGAAAATGTCCGAAGTATAGTCAACAACAACGCAAGAGCTACCACAGACCCAGAAACATTCACTAACTTCATAAAACTTAGGTGGCCAATTATTAAGGTAATAATCACATATATGTACTGATAATTGTTTATAATTATTATAATTAATACCAGATATTACTTATACTGCTTAATTATAAGTTATACTATTACAGTTAACCATTTACTGTACTTAGTTTTAATAGTATTACTATATAATGTCTAAGTAATTTCTATAGAATGGGGATGAGTTAATTATTAGTTATGCAAATCGTACATCGCAAAACACTTTTATATAATAAATTATTATTTATTTTGTATATTAATGTACAAGATATTTTCCATGATTGAAACCGATTGATGTAGAAAATAACTCTTAATTTTTACAAAATTATTGTTTTTCTACTTCCCTACATGAGTCTCAGGCCCATCAATGCACTCGTTCCAACAGTGGACTAGTTTTTTATACCTTACGCAAATAAGTCTTTGTCTTGCTTCTATAGTCATTTTTTTACAAATTCTTTGACCTCCTTGATGTGGGTAAAGTTTTCTTCATGTAATGCCCCCTTCATTTGGAGCAAACAAATGACAATCTGAGGGCGTCAAATCTAGATTGTACCGAGCGTGAGGTAGTATACCTCACAAACCGTATTTTTTAGAAGTTTCTTAGGGAAATCTGAAAGCAAGTATGGTCGTGTATTAACAGATTACACAGTATATAACACGATATTCTTTGATATCAGCGACCTTTTCCTCTTACTGCTGGTTTCACCTTATACATGAAAATGTTTGATTAATAGGTCTGTTTATTGTACACTGATATTCTAAGTAATAACAAAAGATGAATCCTTGGGCATCTCAAGAAAGAAAGTATTTTAGACAGTTTTTTACTTAAAGAAAAATGTTGGAACATTGTTCAACGCGAAAACTTCAAGCAGTCACCCCATCATTAAAGGTAATATCTATGCCAAAAACAACTCCATTTTCATCATTCAGTTACGTTTATGCGATCTCCTTAAGTCCAAAATTACGAAAGTCTACCAACAAACTGTTTTACTACAACAATTTTTGGCATCTTTAATTATTGAATTTCCTTCGTGTGTAGAAATATACCTGTACATCTGATAATTCAAAAATTGCATTTTAAATATTTTGTTCAATATGGTGTATATATGGTGATGTAATACCATTCACCGTTGTATAATTTATTTATTGATGGTAATACATACTGTAAACATAGACCTATACTCACATACACAAATTATAAGAATAAAACATACAAACACAAATACATAAAAAAATAATAAATAAAAATTTTTAATATTGAATAATCCAGTTTTGCTACAAGACATAATTTCTTTTAGTTTGGTAAATTCTGTTTAGTAGCAACTATTAGATCTGATCAGTCAGGGAACTGTAGAAACTAACAGAAAAAGCAATGGTGATTAAATTAGATCAGTGCAAAGATAAAAAAGTTTTGAAACCTAGCACTTATTGGTTATTGTCATAAATGTTTAAACTTATGTCTTTAAGCAATATTTGTATCGTAGTTTCTAATATTTGTTTGCCAATGTTTTTATCTAAAATGGATTATCTGAAGCACAATATTCTTTACTGATCAAAAAATCACAGTTTTAACTATTTTTACGTCTAAAGTTGTACTATTTACTGGGAATTTTATCATTATTCATGTATAAAAAATAAAAACCTAAGTAATATTACCTTTTTAAAAATTGTTATTAAATAAAGTAAATCAATTGATTCATTTTATTTATTTTCATATTTTTTCTTAACTGTATTATTATTTTTAACATAGTAAATATAAATTAAGTTATTTTATTATGTATATTTCAGTGTACAAGCTTAATGAAGTGGAAAAAATGGAACTATGCTTTCAATATAGGTGCATTTGAAAGCCTTGTAGAATTTATGTTTTTAATTTTCTTGGCAGGAAAGTTTGAATTGGCATGGCGAGTAGGGGAGGGGGTGAGGTAGTTAAATTAGAAGAGGAAGAGAGGGGTTGGCAGGTTGGTTTGTTATTTTGTGGGGAGGGTGGTAGACTAAGTACTTAGTAGTGGATTGGCTGTAGTACAGAGACACCCCTGTTGACTTATAGCTCCCACGCAATAAATTAATGTTCAACTCCAAACCTGTAATATATATAACAAAAAGAAAACATAAAACACTATAAACAATAATTTCAATATTTCCGCTAATCGTCTTTATCAGGGGAGGACTATGATTCCTTTCAGAAGAGTATGTTACATTCTGAGGAACAAAACAAAAGTCATATAATATATAAATGTGTTGTTATTAGAACTTAGTCAAACCATAAGATTTTATTAAGATTTAATGCGGTTTAATTTTAAAGTAAATATTTTGAAAAGAAGATGAGCTCATGTTTATAATGCATTTTTGAAACTGCAATAAATAGTATATATAAGTATTTTGTTTTTAAATGCATGTTCTAGTCACTTACGATGATAAAGTTTCTTGTATTTTCATGTGTTATTTTCATCTATGAGGTATAATATATATGCAGTCATTCTTCAACTGATTCATTCTCAATGTTTGTTTTATAAAATAAGTCCTCTTATATAGAGTCACCAATTAAGTTCATTAAATTCGTTTATAATAACCATGAAAAAAATTAAAAAATAAATCATTTAGATGATTTATGCATGTTGTATAACCCTTCAAAATACCATCATCAGGTTTTTTTACACCATTAACTAATAATAAATGCAAGGATATTACTATTAACAAGGGAGGTAACATATTACTGCATTTAAAGTCTGCATTTAAAGTCGACATTTTACTGAAGGTTATTGGAGGGTGGCTGGCAGAATCTGTGGTGGAGGGATGTTCAGGTACTCGGTCGTTGCCCTCTGCTTCTGCTGGCTGAGAGTGTGTTCTACCTAAATTGTACTTATTTCTTTTTTCGTCTGTGGATGGCTGATCATTTGCGAACTTTAGTTCTCAATACACTTTAATAAAGTTTTAGAACTTTATTAAAATTTGAGTTTTGGCTATTGATCTGTGGCAATTTTTCTAAACTATATAGGGATTCAAAGATTCTGAGACGTTTCTCATCATTTGGTGGGCAATAATTTTTCTGTTTTTTACCAGTTTCCCTGTCTATTCTTCTATTGTGAATTTTTTCTATTGACTTGGCTGCACTCTGGTGTTATTTTTTATGATTTTCTGGGCCGTGGTCTTACTTTCATAATACACTAATATTTTTAGTTGCTGTACTGGTCGGTTGCATTTGACATTGTTTGTTATTATTTGCTTTAGAACTCTTTCAACAGTTTTATAACTGTTTGAAAATTGATTCTTATAATATATTGTATAATTTTTACCTTCAGTATATTCTTATTTATCTTGATATTTTCTTTGGTTATTAATATTACCTTTCAACTGTTTATCAAATTCCCAATTACTGTAACCATTAATTATAAATAACTGTTTCTGTTCGTTTACTGTTCTACTGAAAATATTCCAATCTGGAGACATTTTATATGCTCTATGGATTAGCCCTTTTATCGTCCCTCTTTTATACCTCGTGGGACGTTCACTTGTACTGTTTAAGTAAACTCCACTTTGTGTGGGTAAAAAAACATTGCTGTCGAGTATTTTTCATTTGTTTCTCTTAGTGTGACATCCAAAAACTTTATAGTTTTATCGTTTCCTACTTATGAATTTAAGCACTGAATTTCTTTCAGTGAACGTAAGAGAAAGCTTTAGGGAAGCGACCTAAAAATCTCAAAGCATTAAAATTGCAGAAAAAGATAATTAATGAGTTAAACCATGGAGTAGTATGTTTACCTTTAGGCAATGAGAGAGAAACTCAATATGCAGAGTGCAACTAACAATTTTAAAGGAAAGAACATATTTTTTTTTCTAACAAGAACGAAGCACAATTATGCATAATTGGAAATGCAAAATGAAAAAAGGAAGTTTAATTATAAAAACCCGTTGAAACTACTAAATAAATAATTTATTTAATTAATTCTTTATTTATATAATTAACAATCTAATTAAACAATATTTAGAGAAATGAAAAAAGGAAAATATGATATCAAATTGAGGCAAAAATACTCAGAAGGTAAAAAAAAATACAAAGCCTAATCTACTAAAGCAAAAAAGGGGTGAAAAGTAAATACACAATTAATATAAATAATTGTAAAGAAATACTGGAAGGTAAAAGTAACGATGATAAGACTAAAGATGTTATAATAAAAAAAAAGAGTCAAACAACTGAACGGAGTTATGTTAAATTACTAGAGAAACAAATAATAAATTAAATAAGTAATTAGTGAAATGAGAGAGGTAAACTGAATAATGAGTGGTAAATAGTAACCAAAGAACACTACAGTTGAGAACATATATATTTCTTCAAATTAAGGCCAATGACACAAATTTTATTATGTCGATCTTATATTAAAAAAGTTCCACAAAAAATAAAGCAGTATGAAATGTGTCACTTGGAATAGATCCCCCATATTCCCGATAGAATTTCTCACTGTGAACAAAATTAAATAGTACACAGAAAGCAAAGAAGAAAATAATGATAATGACATATGGTGCAAAGTAAAAGTCAGCTGTGCCACCATTATTTAGGTGAGAAATGAGATTAATCAATTTTTTATATGATTGATATTCCCACGAAGCAATGTATAAATCAATTCGACTGGGAGCATTCCGAGAACGTAATGTTATGGGCCACACATTTTTTCACTGACACATTTAAGAACCTGTGGTGAAAAGAAATTTCACTTAACGCAGTTTATTGATGAACAAAAGTAATTTAAAAAATAACGTACTCTAATTTAACAAGAGCAACATAATTGGTAGTAATATGGTTACGCTTTCTTTACTAATGGTAATTGTGTCTATATATGTCCACATTGACCTGTGGAAGGTTAATGAATTCAGATTGTAAGAAATTAATCTACTTATTTTCTTCTCACCACTTGATATCAATGTTGAGGATAGTCCAAGGAATCGCAGAGGGGTTAGTTTGAATGCAAGGAAATTCTTTAGAACTGAGTGATTATTCAGAACAGTAACATTATAACAAGCTGCCTACAGAAGCTTTCCCCAGGACCAGAGATTTTGCTACAAAGAAAATGCCACTGCTTGGGAGCACTTATATACATAGTGGTTACATTGTTTACAGCGAAATACGCAAAATCAAAAACAAGATCAACGTTGGCAGATAATCACCTTGAAAATAATCCGAGTGGCCGCATCTAGCAAGTTACCAAACATTGATACACTATTAAATATATACCAAACCCAAATTTCGTATTATAATAAGGTTTTGTAACAATTTTTTACATATATATATATATATTATAAGATCAATAACAATGAGTTTAAATAATTCTTTTTTCATAGGTAATTGCTACATTTTAATATACTCTTGAGTTTGAAGACAAATGTTTAATAAATGTTTTCAATCTTTACTATTTTGGTTTCTTGAGCCCAACTTTTAAAAGTTATCTGTCAATATATAAAACCGTAAATGATAAAAATGAGTAGTTTAATCAATGTGTATATCTATATAATATAATAATTATAACTACGATTAGAATAATGGAAGGAACACTAGGCTCCACACAAATGGTTTTGTCACAAGACGCGTATCGAAAGCTTAGTGTTCATCGTCAGGTTACATCTGCCTCAGTAAGATGATGTTGGTTATATAAGAAGTTATAGGACACTGCTTATAACTCCTGTAGATGTTGCCTGAAGATCAACAACACTACGTGTTAGAAACGCATCGTTGGATAAATTCTTCCGTGTGGAGACTTAGTGTTTTAATCTTATTTTAATCATGAGTAAATATCACACAGTAAAATACCAGGCAATAAATTATTGCATGGAACTTGAAGTATAACTTTGTATGTTTACATATTTTTTGAACCTATAGTTAGTGCTTCTGACTCACAGGGTTTTTGAAAACATAATGTAATCCAAAAGAGAACAAACGTGACCCATGCATGACTTATAGTAAAATATGATGACTGACAATATTTGATCAGTACTAAACAATAATTGTGCATATTATCATTTTAAAATTCATAATGGTGATCATGAATAATGATTGAGATTTCTTTATTTTAAAATTATAACTTCTCCAGTGTTCTACAGAAAATCTAGTACCCAATTTAGCTATTGTGGATTTTCATGTATGAGGATCTGACAGGCCATCTTGAAGTCATAGACGTATATATTCCACTTAGGTCTTACTGCAGATTGCCATTGAAGTTTCAAAGAAATTGTTGGTCTTGGATCACATTTTTATAGTTGCTGTTGTCTCTCGGATTCTACTCTCTTTTGGAATGTAAGGAGGATCTTTGGCATATACCTGAGGACATTGGATTTATGTTCTTGCACTGGGATTGGATGTATGCATTGCAGTGCACTCATCAGTGTGAAAACCTCACCTGAATTACAGGTGCAAAACTCACACATCATAACCAGCAGTGGCTATGTGGCCAGGTGGTTGATTTATTTTGAAACCGTAGCTGGTGAATTATTTACCTGCCTGCTGTACTTTAGGAATATGGAAGAATAGAAGCTATACATTTTCTACACCTGTTGCAGTTAATTGGAATAGTCAGGAAAAGTGGGTGGAGCAACCTTTCATTCTAACATGACTTGTGTTTAATTTTCCGATTAATGGATAAAAGAAAAATTAAGGAACATTTTAATTTAAATGATAAATGATTCATTGGAATACTGTTGCAACTGAGGATTTGCCATCTTTATTGATGGAATGCTCAAAAGAGAAGAAAACTCTTTGGTTATTTAAGAGGATTATTTCAGCAGTACATGCTTGTAGTAGTTAGGGCCTAGCTATCATTTCCATTACTCTCTCAAACTGTTTGTCTGTTTTATTTCCAGATAAGACCAGACAACCTTGTAGAAAACTACTCACTTCTCTCAGAAGCAGTGGTTTTCTCATTTTTGTTTAAACCCTTTGTCTTTGGTGGTTGGTAATGCTGCTGTTTCACATATGAAGTAGAAACTCTCTTATCATGGAGTCTTCTTTCTTCGACTCGGCAGATACTTGTCTCTCTCCTGGAATTTCTTAGTCACTTTAGTTTTACGACCCAGTGACGTTCCTTATTATCCATTAATGCTTGATCATTTAACACAGTCATGGTTATAAATAAATGTTAACTTACGATAACAGGAACTTCATTTAGCCTTTTCTTTATCACTTTGGTAAACAATTATGAACTTCATATTATTAGCCTACTAATCTCTTTTGTGCAAAATTGTTGTTTTGATGATCGAACAGTTAGATATATATAACTATAAGGTTATAATTATATAGTTTATTGACTCACATAGTATCGTTTTTTATCTAAAACATGGTTGGAGACACTTGAGATGAAGGAATATGCATCTATTATTGCACAATTTACTAATCCTTTTGTCAATAAAAAAAATCATCAATTCAAATAAAATCAACAAATACATGGAAATATAGATTTTTCAAAAGCGTTACCATCATACTAAAGGAGATTCGTATCAGCCTCGTAATAGTTTATATTCCTTACTTCACATAATTCCACCAGTTACTTTTACCAAATACATTTGACCGTATATCATTCCTCATTTTGTCTTCAAAACTCGGAATGAAATTAAAAAGAAGACGTCTTTGAAAGCAGATTTTAACATGAACTTGTAAATTGCCGAATATATTGGACATATTTAAGTTGTTAAATGTTTGATTTATTTTTTTTACACAACTGAATGTGTGTACAGCATGATTACTTAAAGTTGCACTCAAGAGGTAAACAAATACTATGACAAAGACCATGAGTAATAGATTAGTTTGTTATTTAGTAATTGTGTTATTTTATCATTAAATTTTAGAGTTAAAACATATTTATTTGAAACTATTGTTTAACATTAAGTAGCAGAACTTTATTCTGAATATGCAGATATGGAAAAGCAAAGTTTACTTCTCAAGACTAATGTGATGTTAATTACAGGTTTTTACATTGTCAGGCAGTAATGATGTATTTACATTTAGAAATACTTTACAGCAAGTGGATGTCATATTGATTGAAACTGTATAATTTGAACAAATATTCAGAGTGAAGGCAAACAGCAGCAGCAGCCTGAGAGATATTCACGCACTAGTGAAGGAGTGTCCTCAGGTCAAATTAATTGCAGAACAGAGTTCAGCTTGGATAACCTTCAGTAACCTCTACTCAGCCGTATTAATATCTCCTATGTATATATATCTCTCTGCTTCCGCAAATAACTTTACAATTTGACAATATTACATATTATATACACTAAACTAAATGTTGATATAAAAGTACATGTTACATGTTTTAAGATTGCTTCAAAAAGCCTATCTGTAACATTACCATCACATTATAAATTCAAGTTGATTACTTAAATCCAACATGACATGAAATATTTAGTTTGCTTAATCAGATGGATTTAGGTGTTGCCCAATCGGATATAACCAACAACAAAGTTCATTTATTGAGTAGAATTAGTAGACTAAAAATTTATTAGTCAAAAAGTTTATTAACTTTTTTAGTTAAAGCTAAAGGTTAGTTAAAGGTAAATACATTTGTACATATTATTTAAATAATGATATAAGTTACGATGTTTCTAAGGATTAATAGAAAAGTTTAAATGAAAAGTAAATTGTAAACTGCTTCAAGGCAATTTTAAACTGTACTCTTTTCAGCTTGTTTATGATTTTATAAAAATATAAGTATATATGCTTCATCAAACTTCATTTCTTTCATTCAGTTTTATACAAAAACCATAAAGGTTTGGTTATGTACTTCATAAATCATTATATTCCAGCAGAAAGGTTACACATTTTTTATGTAATAATATGTGGTTAATTACTTCATTAACTAATATAGTTAATTAGTTAATGGATTAATTCGGTGCGTGAATATCAAAAAGTTTCTGTAGGCACTACAGTCTTTAATCTTTGATGGGTCAAATTATTATTTTACACAAAAATGGTTCTTATGGAGTAGATGTGCTCTATGCATTAGTTACTTGGGATCAATTATGCATGATGGGAGTCACTTTTTTTATCAAAATGTGCTTTTGATGAAAAATGTTGTTGCTATTAGACGACATTTTTATTCTCTGAAAGTACTAAATCTTGAGTCTAATATTATAATTATTAAGTCACTAGTTGACTTTGATAATGATGGATCCAAGTATAATCTGTATACTACAAATAAAACAGATTACAGTGCCATTATAGTATAGTCCAGTGCTGGGTATTGGTTATAACATTCGTCCTATGTATTATTGCAGAACACCTAATACAGAACCTAGGTGGTATTATGTCTCGATTCAGAACGTCTATTTTAGCTAATATTGATTTCTATTGCATGTCTGTTTCGCATTATTAATGGCATGTACAATGACTGCAGAAATAAAATGAGTCTTAATGTTGGAAATTTTCATAGTTAATGAATAAGAACTTGAATTAGTGTGGAAAATTGCACGAGCCATACAATATGGTGTTTCATCAAGACACACTATGGTTTATTCCTCCTAATAACCTTAGGATTTCAACTTTCTAACGAAAATAACATCTGAAGTAACAGTGAATAACAAAATAACAGTGAAGTAACATTTTGTATGAAGTGAAAAAAAAACTTTTGAAAAAACAAAGAACAGATGAAAAAGCTAGTTGAACTGCAGTTTAGTTACACTATGTATTACTTGAACATAAGTGAAGTATATTAATCATGAAAGGAAGATTGATTTTGAGATATTGACGTAATTATGTATACTTCAATGCGTACATACTTTAATAATTTTAATGATTTCCTACTTTTTAAATGTAAAAATATCTCGTTGATTTCAATAGAAGATTTTTCACAATTATTTATGATTCAGAAAGCTATTTAAAAGGCTTGACTTTGAGGGAAATCGTAGAAGCTTAAGGTAAGCAGATCTGACAAGCAGAGCTGCTAGGAATTATTCTTAGTTGAGTTTTAGCCTTTTACACACCTATATTGTATCTTCCAATGGTAGAAAAGTCTTAACATTTTTTGTTATATACCAAATCTTAATATTCCAGTGTTAGCAATTATTGAGGGAAAAGAGTTTTCTTAATTCATAAAATGTGAGTCACTCTCTTTTTTGTAGATATAATTTCTTCAAGAACTGTATAAAACCATAAAGGTTAGGTTATGTACTTCGTAAGTCATTATATTCCAGCAGAAAGGTTACACATTTTTTATGTAATAATATGTGGTTAATTACTTCATAACCAATATAGTTAATTAGTTAATGGATTAATTCGGTGCGTGAATATCAAAAAGTTTTTGTAGGCACTACAGTCTTTAATCTTTGATGGGTCAAATTATTATTTTACACAAAAATGGTTCTTATGGAGTAGATATGCTCTATGCATTAGTTACTTGGGGTCAATTATGCATAATTGACATAGGAGTCAGCTCTTATAATGTGTTATTTATGTTTTTAATGTACTTATGTCTGCAAACGATATGTACAGTAGTGTTTCCACAAGCTTTCTGTTTTAGTCACCAGTCAAAAATTGTTACATTTTTGTTACCTTACTGACTTTACTTTTACTTACTTACTATTTTATTGAAGAATTCAAAAAACTTTTCAGGTAATAGTAACATCAGTTTCATATTAACTAAATAAAGTCAACTTCTTAATTAGAACTTTTGAAAAAAAAATAGGTACATAAAATTACTCTGTGGCTAAATGTAGGCTTTTATAAGACAATATTATCTAAATATTTTACAGTATGCATTATGAGTTATTTTGTGGTGTAATCAAAAAAGTAATCTGACAAACAGTGTTACCCACATAAAACATAAAAACTATTTCGACCTTAAAAACTCAGCTTGGTTTAAATTTTCAGGTATTTTGTTAGCTTTTTATAATTTTTTTCTATGTTTATATTTTTATGCACTTAAAAAGCCTCCCCCTGGCACGTGCCCCCCCCCCCCCCCCTTCTACGCCACTGTAAAAACCATTCTTCACCATTCAAGTAACGTATATTATTTGGTTATTGGGCGTTTATTCTTACAGTTTAAAGAGTTTTATTTCCTTCATTATCATTTTAACTATTTCATATTATTAAACGTCTTCTCTTAAACATTCGAGCAAGAATTATGATTGACGGGATCCTGTTAAAAAAATCTACAGTTGCTCACAATCAACTTTACTATAAGAAACAAAATATCAAATTATTTCACGACAAATTCAACTTTTGTTCTAATTTATATTTTAATGAAGCTATAGTGAAAGTTTTAAATCATACCGGTTTAGGTGGATTTATAACCGGACGTTTCTCTTTTAACTATATATCAACAATCTAGAAAGAAAAGCTGCATAGATTGAAACGAAGTAACACAAAGCATTACTTTTCTTATTATAAAAAGGTCGGTAATTTGCATGTTCTTGCTTATCGGAACCTTGATTACTTAGAGACCTAGGCAGCTATCCACAACTAACCATCTCGCTGAAAACAATTATTACAGGCCACACTTTCAGGGCTGATAAGCGACACCTCATTGATGCAACAGTTCAATCCAAGAGGTGTTTTCAAATTTTTGCTCGATATCTGAGAAGAATATTTAATTCTCTCTAACAAGGCCCTCTGAATTTTTTTGCAATTTTCTAAAACATAATTATGGGAAGCGGTGTTTCGATGAAACAGAAAATAATTCCGATTGATTATAGAAGCGGATAGGCTTGTTACTTTATTATTCAAATATAATTCCCATATTTCACAATTGTATCAAATCAAAACAGGTTCAACTATCACAATGATTAAAAAAAAACAGGAGTGACTACTCTCAATTTTACATTCAGAAAAGACAATATAAAACTCGTTAACAACTAATTCAGTTCTGGTTTTATCGTAATGTCTCTGTCATGTTACGACATATTAAACTCATATATATATAATTTTATCAGTTCAATGTACATAAAGAAACATAGAGAAATTAAAAACACAAACTTACAGTCTCTAATTTTCGGTTGAACCGTCTTCAGAAGAGATAAAGAAGGGAAACCAAGCGCACTGGTACAGAGACGGTTGGAGTTTGTATTTTTAATTTCTCTATGTTTCTTTATGTACATTGTTGTCCATTTCGGATCGTATTTTCATCGAAAAAGTATAATTTTATCAGGGTGTATAAACACTAGATAACATTAGATTACATCAGTAATAACACTAGAATCACTGTTCTAAACAAATCTGATATTTTAGAATTTGTTAAACTGAGAACTGCTACCTGAAGTTCTAGTTCAAGTTTAACATTTACAATAAATAGGTCTTTGAGACTTAGTTTCTTCCTTCAGAAAAAAACAAAGAGAATCATTTTTCTTTACAAATCTTTTGCCAATTTAGAGATCACTACGCTTAAACGCAGTGTCCAATCAAGACTTTCCTTGATGATGTCTAGATTATTTAGAGTGTCCAGAACGTTATCCACAACTAATAACCACAATAGGGAAGATAGCCCACATTCATGAGAGCAGGCTCTAGGAGGTCATAATTTCAGTTTTGGCAGATCCTATAATTACACTAATTATTTGCGTTAGATTGTTGCAAAGTAACAATATAAAAATAACATTGTTATTGTAATACAACAAAAACTATTTCATATTTTTTGGATTAAAACATCTATATATTAGCTGTAATATACTAACTTTGATGGACTCTTATCAAAAGATCGTTCAATATTTAAGAAGCAGCACAGAATGTTTCCTTTAAGACTTAAGATGTTTTGTAATTTATTATCCAAGTTTCTGGAACTAACTCTATTGACTTGCCTTTCAGATAGGTATCTTGTCTCTTACGAAGATGCGATCTCTTACAAACTCGTGTACTACAGATAGAACCTACCAATTCCCACTTTTAGTAAAGCATTACTGTTTGAATACTTAGGATCACAAAATACTACTAGCAGGACAATTTCTAATACAATCTTTTAAAGATATTGAATCACCGGAGAAATGGTCTAAAAATTGTAGCCGTTTTGTCATAATGAATGAGGAATACTTTTCCCATGCTTCAGTTTCTCTAAAAGCAGTGAAGTTTCTATATATCTATGTATAGAGCTACATATCTGATATTTAGAATTGTCGGTTTATAATCATATAGGTACATGATATAATCATGTAGGTTTATTACAACACATGAGACAACCATCCATCACAAGCTGAAAGATGTATACAATTTATGGTTGTTTGCTTTGCTCTGTTAGATGTTTCAGATTTAAACAATATTACATGTCACATTTACTCAATAAAACTCCTTCAAATTAATATTAACATAAAAATAGTTTTACTTGTTTATTTAATTCTAATAAATTTTAAATACAATCACACAAATCTAACAAGTACAGCAAGTTTTCCGTTAGCAAGATTTTTCAGTTGATATCTTTATAAATAAAATAATGATTTTGTCTGTACATTGCTTAGAACTGACTCATTTCAAGTTTTCTTTACGTTTCATACATTGGAGAAACCGAATCCACCCTTAGAAAAATTTCTGTCGGTTTGTCGGTTTGTCGGTTTGTCCGCAAAACTTTGTCACAGGTAAACTCAGCTACCATAAGACATATAAAGCTGAAACTTTTACAGTAGATTTGTGTAGGTCTAACTTAAAATATAGGCTATGAATTGATTGGAAATTCAACGTAGAAGTGAAGTTATGGACGTTTAACGCAAAAATGTTTGTCACAAGTAAACTCAGCCACCATAAGACATAGCGAGCTGAAACATTGACACTGGATCTGTGTGTGCCTAACTTAAAATATGGGCTCTAAATAGATTATTAATTCAGTACAGAAGCGAAGTTATGGGGCTTTTAGCTGTATTTTCCTAACTTCACAGACAAGTTTGTTTTGAAAATACACAGGTGTGGCAAGTAGGTATTGTTAGTTGATTTTAATTTCAATTGAGCACATGAATATATTGCGTATTTGACATCATTGAAATGGTGTTTCACAGAGTTAAGGATGTACTATCTATTGAGAATAAATGTTTTGTAAACGAGCAATTCTCAGCCCTTAATATGAACAGGCATGAGAAATCAACAAACAAGTTCTTACGCTATATGAAGCCGAGGAAAGAACTTACAAGTCAGTAAAGAGATTGGATTAGTGATGAAGAAGCAGTTCATTATCTAATTGAATTTCTTGACTCTGAATTTATTTCTCGTGGACTGCCTGCTCATGAGTAAAAACTTAAAGTAGGAGCACCAATGATGCTGCAATTTATAGCAGTAACAAATTTCATGTTACGAAACATGAGTGACCCAAAAACTGTGCAACGGGACACGACTCTGAGTTCGTGCTCTACACAGATATGCCATAGAGGCGGACATAATGACTGGATGTGGTATTGGGGAGTCTTCCGAACCACTGTCTGTTTCCATTCAAATGATTGCAAGGTCCCCTCAGAGTCTATTTCGCAATGACGTTAACTAAGTCGCAAAGGGAGACTTTATCTAACGCAGGAATTCAAGTTAGCGAAACCAAGTTTTTCTCACATGGTCAACTGTAGTTTACTTGCTCAATAGTCAGAGGTTTCAACTGATTGTTCTTCCATGAACCTGAAGGACAGACAGCTAATGTAGTGTATACAGAGGCATTTGTTTAACACTGTACTAATAATGGTGTTTTCTACTATTCTATAATTTCTAATGATAGTATTAGTATAATACTATAATTGATATGTTGGAATACCAAGTATAATAGAATTTTTGATTCCGTCAAAGACGGGTACATTTGCTAGTATTGCATAAATATTACTACATTACATTTTATAGCAATGGATAGTTCTTACAATATTTCAGTTGCTTGCTACTATTTGGTTAATAGAAATATCAATTTCCTATAGTTAGATGTTATGCATAAAAAAAAATTGTGAAATAATAAAATCTACCGTAACGGCTATTTTCGTCCATAAACTTTTAAAAAAAGTATTCATATGATTGTCTCTAAATCTGCTATGTTTTGGTGTAGTTTCATTCTGATCTCTTGTCTTAACAGTGGGAACTGTATTATGTATATTAGCTTTCAAATCAATCATAAGTCTTTTTATTGCAAAAAATACCTTGTTTTAAAAATGTGAAACATTTTCGTTGTTTTATTTTCTAATTTTTGTAATAATTACAGTTTTAATACTGTAATTATTGTATAAAAGAAGAAAAAAAATGGTATAAAATCACATTTTCACCAAACAAGTGACCTTTTCAAGACACAATATTGCTCAAAACAGGAATTCACATCAACACTATAGGTCTATTTTTCTGTAGAATATGAATTCAATTTATCAAATGGTGTGAGCCTATATTAGGCTCAGAAACTTTCGGATACACACTTACCTATACACATAATAGAAAAAACTTCAACAAAAAAAAAAAAACTTTTGTGACTTCAAAACATGTAAATCCATCAAAATCTCGAGATCAAATTATTCATGGCTGCTAAACTTTACTTACAGTAAAATAAAAAGGTAAGAATTTGTTTTTCTTCAGATATTTCGAAACAGTATATTTTACTCTAAAGGTGAAGAACTAGGAAATCTGTAAACATTGTTAATATTCCTGTTAATCCACTCCTCTTTATTCCTTCAGTTAGGGTCTATAGTGTTAACCATCACTTATGGCTAACATTATTGCCTGAATAAAGGGTTACGGTTTCTATAAATGTTTTTAGGAGCTCGCGTTGTTTAAAGTCTAATAATCACTAATCTAACATTTTTAAATATTAAATCAAGAGGGAAGTTGTACACTTTTTTTTTTGATAAATGACTTGTCATTATTACCTCCCTTTTTGCAATTTTAGAAACCTGTACGCCTAGAACAAGTTCCGTTTCATGAATGATGAAAATTCAATGATTTTTAATTATTACAAAAGATGATGTAACTCTAAGAAGAACATATATTATGACCTAACTATACTGACTCTCAGATTAGTTACCTTTTATATTCGTTATCTATTTTATACAATAAAAGCTATAGAGGACAAAATAATTAGTTACATGGAGTAACTTTCATTGATTTAAAAGAAGAGTTCAATTTTTTTATAAGTACTTAATTTATTTATGAGGCCACAAGTAAAAGAATTTCTATCTCCTCAAATATTGTTTTTATAATTATTGTTTATAATCATTATTATTCGGTAGTAGTCCTTATATACTTTAAAATGATTAAGCTGTTCTAAAGTATCATTTGTCTTATTCATTTGCCAAATAAGTATTATTAATTTTAGAGTTCAGTTATGTAAAAACTTAAATACCTTCATATAAATTTAACATATACTGTTTCAGTGATTTAAACTTTAGAAAATATTTAACAAAATTAGTAAAACATATTGTAAATCAACTGCAAGGTAATGTTTGGTTGGAAAAATGAAACAATTTTATTTTGTATCTTCAAAAAGGAATTGAATTGAGAGAAATCTGATTAAAGCTCCGAGATTCATCCATCTCGCGCAATCTGCTGGTTCATCTCGAAACTGTCTAACTGTCACCGTTGGCTGACAAAGGGCACCGTCTTGTTGAAACATTCCCTTCAATATTTGGCTTCAATTTATTTTATCATAAACCCCACAAATTCATTTTCCAATATTAATTTATTGAGTTTCTTCTCTAGTAAGAACATATTCCAAATTATATTTTATCGAATAAATAAATAATTAATGTTTAAATATGTGAAATAAAAATATAATTATAAGTAATAATGTTAATAAACAATGATAGGTAACTAATCGTGAAATTAATTTAATGTTGGTATTAAATAAAAATCATTACATCTTTATCATGGTGTTATATAAATAAAAGAGTAAATTCCTTAGTTTCATTTGGAATATACACATTTACTGGTAATTCCTCTTCCTTCCTTTATTAACTATAGCCCCCTTATGACAATCAGGGCTGATACCAAAGATGCTGATGTCTTATTTAACTTAATTCTTTGCATTTGATTTATTTGTTTCTTTTCGGTATTTTAAATCTCAATGTCACTTCCAAAAAATGGGATTAAGATATTTTGACCAAAATAGAGGTAGTTTTAGTTGAAATCTGTGGTTTAGACATATATATATGAGCCACAAGGAAAAAATCAAAAACAAGAAAACTATGCTCTGAAGCTTTTCATAGAGGCTGCTACAAGATTACATAGAACCATTTAGGAAGATAATGAAGGCAGATAATAAAATTATATATAGTTTCAGAAGAAACTATAATTATATAAATAGATAAACATACACAAATACAAAAGAAAATCTCAGACTAGAGAGGAAGAATACCAGTATAACTATAGTTAAATATTTTTCAGTCGCTCATTACCAAAATCTTTTAACTATAACCACAATTAAAAAAATTATCTAACTAAAGAGGTCTGGGGTTTCAAACTTATTTTTGATCAAAGCAACTTGAACTATGTTTCTTAAAAGATTTAAAGATAGAAAACTCAGTTCCTTGGCATCTCCCCATTTTACCACATGCGAACTATTCTTATAAGTATATTTATGTTATTTCATACTAGTAAACATGTTTTTTCTGTCTGCCGAATATACAGATGTTGACCCACAATCTTCATAAGTAATCTTGTACACTCTTCCTTCTTTTCTTTGTTACAATTGTTCTCTTCAATTGTACTATAATATTGTCGTTTAATCTTCTTTAGAGTCATTTCCCGATTATACTCACTATAAAATAATGTTATAACTTTTTAGCCTGTTACTTCACTATTTTATTTTAAGTATATAGTATAAATGAAATTGATAATTAGTTATGGGTACTAAATTTACTTTAGTCAATTACAGTATACGATATTCATTTACTATAGTTTAGTTAGGTATGGTACTTGAAAATAAAGCACTCAGAGAATATATAAATATTCGCTTAGAACTATTTTCTACACGTTCTTGTATTATGAATATCTTCAGTGTAAGGAGCACTGTTATCCATTTTAAATATTACTGAGAGGTGAATAGGTGGCTATAACAATGTGTAGAAATAAAATAATAATAATAGAGATAATGATCCTGACTAAAGTTGTAACACTTTGGATGAAGTATGATGCTAAAAATTACGGTACAACTTCAATGGATTCTTCATTTATAAAACATATTTATAAAAAAAAAACAATCTAGATAAAAATTTACTTGAAGAACGTCTCTAGATAACACTTGTTTGCAACTTTATACTTGTTTCTGCTCAAATGTATCTCGCTAAAGTAGAATGAGCTTCTTGATTTACTGTAATAGCCCAATTTGTCGTCATATCTGAGCGACTTTCTGACAGATACTTCCTTCTTAGCCATGAACAGTTTGAAGTGATTTGCATGTGAACTCTTGTTATTCTATCTTATTTAAATATTTATTATTTTAACTTTTAATTTCATCTTGTAATTTATGCGAGAAATATATTATTATAACGACTCTTCTTTAAACAAAATCACCAACATTCCATGATTTTAAACAAATAATACTTTTTTTTCTCCAATATTTAATTGTACATTATAATCATGGGTATCTTTTGGTCGTTTACAGTTCCCTAATCACAGAAAAAAATACTTTTTTACTTTAGTATAAGTAAAGTATAGTGGTCGTGAAAAAATTCGATCTCGAGATGTTGACGGAATTACATCTTTTGAGGTCCCAAAAGTCATTAATTTTGATCTGTCAAACGGTATGGCTTGTATCGCTCTCACAAGCTTTGAGATTGAATTATAAGTCAAAATTTTTACATTTTAATGAAAAAAAATATTTCCCGTTGTTTTAAAATTCCGAATATATTTTTCGTTTGTTCCATTTGTTACCTCAAAGTTAATGCCAAAATTTTAAAACTCTAGGGTTATCAGTTTAGGAGAAAAAAATGTTTTAAAAAACGGTTTTTGGCAAAGAAAGTGACTTTCCCGTCATGCATAATTCTTCCCAAACAATAGAGATCTTCTACACTATGAGGCCAATTTTTGTGTACAATATCAACTTGATCCACCAAAGATTCTGGACCGTAGCGTGGTAACAAGCAATGCTAACACACTCACCCACCCACCCACACATACATACACAGACATCATCGAAAAAACGACTAATAAACATCTCCCATTTAAATGTTTACATTATGCTTAAATGAGACATTATATATTATATACCCAAGAACATTGATATTAAGTTTACTTATAGTAAAGTTGAGTGCAGACTTTTTTTTATAGTTCTTCAGAATAATTAATGCATTCTAATTATACATTATTGATATAAATTATATCATGCATACTATTGATGCTATGATAATGAGTTATTTTTTGTTTTTCTTAAAATAATGTGAAATATAGTGTGTTTAAAACGGAAATAGACTACTTTGCCATTACAAAACTTTCTCAATTAGAGTAGTAAAATAGTTTTCCACTGTAGTATTAATTTAGTTTTATTATAAATTCAGTGGCACATAATACTCGTTATCATTTATATTAAGGAGTAATAAATACATCAATTCCTTGAATAATTGTTTCATTTTTCTTTGTCATAATTTTTTAAATATTAAGTCACCAAATCAAAAATTTACTGAGCATTCAAAGAGATGTATTTTTAATGTGATAATGATTATGTCATTTAGTCAGTTCAGAAATGTTATTGCCTGCTTTAGTCAAGAAAAACATAGACTGAAACAGAGAGGCGTTTCTAGGTAAGATTTTTTTTTTATCCGGGTGTACCATAATGATGGTTCTGAGTTTTACTCAGCAAGAAAAACAGTTATCTGGAAAGGTGCCAATTTTAGTAATGTATTTATTACTAAATAATGAGAAAATTTCTAAAGAAATACACTCTATTAGCATTGAGTGTAAGTAAAAGAACATCATGGTTGATAGAACTCAATTCATATACGTACATGCTTTTATCAGTTATTAATTAATGTATTTTCTTTCATTTTTAAAATTTATGTGAGTACAAGAATAAAATTAAACATGCTTAATAGAGTGATAAATTATTACAGCTTTATTATATTATAAAGTTAAAGCCATGCTTGATGTTCGCCGACAACTTGCGTAAAAAATATGGTCGAGGATAAGATAAACACCACAAAGTTTGAGTGTAATAATTAAATTATTCCCAACAATTGAATTTTTTTAAGGGATTGACCTGGATAAACTTTTGCTGATATTTCATACGGACATTTTGGTGTATGTTAAGTTTTAGGAAATAACGCTAACCGACTGGGTAAAGAACAATAGGGTTTCTGAGAAATCTATTTGTGAGAATTTGAGTTGAGTATGTAAACTGGCTAATTACTAATAATTTTTTTCTGAATATACATTCATTGCAAGCTTATAACAGAGTACAAGACGCAGGAAAAAAGTAAACACTCACTCAGAGAAAATTGGTGCCTGTGAAGAAGGGGAAAGAAAATGATTTTAATAAATACTAAGAAGTCATAAAATTCTCAGTATAATCATTCTATAAGGGACCAAAAATGTAAAACATAATTGTAATTATTGTATATGCTTAATTATAAATTATCTTCAAACGACATTTTTTCTTGTATGTTTATGATGTTTTTCAGAGAAAATAAGAGTATTTTCTTGATTTCTATTTGAAAATTTGACTCAAATATTCAATTTAGAAGGAGGTCAAGTAAACGATATAAGATATCCACTAGCTATTCGAACAAATGCCATGTTCTCTTGTAGGAGATTATTTGGTATCAAGAAATTTTCACGTTGGCTTTTCAAAAATGTTACTACTGCTGTAGTTATACTAATGAAATTATTTGCATCAGCTGTGCAAAATGTAAAAATAAGGATGTACAAAAATAAGCTTATATGTTGATAAGTCGATCAATCACTATCTGTACTACCTCAGAAATGAAAGACTAATAAACATCTCCCATTTAAATGTTTACATTATGCTTAAATGAGACATTATATATTATATACCCAAGACCATTGATATTAAGTTTACTTATGGTGAAGTTGAGTGCAGGCCACTCCAGATTTTTTTTGTTACTCTCATTATGGTATTCTTTTGTTCTTTTCTTCCTTTAGATGATAAATTGTTAAATCAAAGTCTCCACATATGAAAAAAGAAGCTTTTTTTATTCTACTCGTTTTGAACAATTTCATGTTCATCGTCTGGAACACTTAAATTACTAGTTACAAGTTACAAATATATCACAAATTGTATAAAATAAATGAAAAAAAGAATGATATACCCAAATGATGGAGTCGACGACCGACCATAGTCCAGCCTTCTGGTAGAATAAAAAAGCTTCTTATTTATGTGTGGAGACTTTGATTTATCTGTTTACCCCACTATCTATTACCAAGATTCATGAAATAAATATCAATGTTCAAACCAAAATACTAAATTCAGAAATGAGACTAGTTCTTTCAACGAAAAGAACTGGGCTTACATTCAAGAGTTACATTCGTCAGAGTTGTACCATCAGTGGAGTATAATAATAATGATTGTTATCATCCAGACCATTTTTCTTTACTCAAAAATAACAGAAATTCTATACAATAAAATGAAAAAAGAATGTCTTGCCCAATGGTAGGAGTAGACGACCGACCAGATTCTAGCCTTCAACTGAAAAAGTTAGGTCATGTGAGATAGTGTGGGGAAGGGTCGTTAAGTATTATACGAGTATTTACTCAAGTATGAGTAAATATCACACAATTATGGATTATACAACTAATGAGTTAAAAACTTGGATTTAGAATGATCAAAGGATTATGATAAAGATATGGAGGGAAGGAAAACACGTTTGCTGTTAGTTTGGATGATTGCAGGGATAGTTCACTTCCAACGTCTACCCGTCTACCCATTGATATTTGTAAGCGCAATTTGTCGAGTAATTATTGTCAAAATGTGTAATTTTTATTATTATATATGTTTACTATTTTATTTTATCATATATAAGTTATTTATGTTATCAAAATGTATATGTACCTGATTAATAACGATGAATGAACAATGAGCAATGTTACATAATAAATAAATTAATTTATATTTAAATCTCGCATGAAAATAAGAAACTAATTAGTTTAAATTAAGAAACTAGTGCACGCTAATGTTTTATTCATTTACTTTTTTTTTCTATTTGTAATTCATGTCATGGAATGAATTGAGATTTGCTTACTAATGAATACACATCGTTTATACGTTAGTGAGGTGGACTTAGTTTTTGAATTATTCAAGTCATTGATTGATTGGCTGACACGGTTTATTTCTGTCAAAGTCTTGGATAGGCAAAGTTTCCTGATTGTATTTCTGATATGAAAGTCAATGGAGAAGCTTGAATCGAATTGTACTCTGAAACATAGAAGAAATATATACCGACAAGTTTATATTTTTTATATAGTTGTATTTACATCCCCGAGCAACTATCAGCTTTTAATAATAAATTATTAAATGTTTAATTATCATGAGGCAACCAATAATTGTATCTTCTTTTTGTTTTTTCAACTAGTCTGCTTACATTGTAGATTAGCATATATTTTATGCATTAGTGACACGTTTCAGATTTGAGCAGATTTGTTGGGCTCACCAGGAATAAAGTAAAAAAAAAAAAAAGAAAATAAGCAGATTCTGGTTTGAAAAATTATTTTTTACAAATCGGACTTCTAACGATTTGAACGTAACGACTGAGATATTTCCCGATACATATAGATTTTCACAATAGAGTAATATGCTCTTTAATTTTGTCATTGATGTTCATGATGTATACCAAAAAACAATGTTTATTTTTTATTCTCCGCAATAGGGGTTGCCCCCCATGCAATAAACCTTATATGTAAACATAAAATACATGTATTTTATGCATAATGCATTCTCAGCGTAAACAGTATTTATTTGGAGAGAAGAGACATTGACTTCATTATAATTTTTGTTATGTAATTCGTTTTTCTTTATTATAAGGTAAAATTTAATTTAAATTCATTCTTAATTTGAAATTAAGAAGTCAATTAGGATGTACATACCTAATGCTATCAAGTAGATGTCACTTGTATAAACAAATCACTGTCACTGCTGTGCTACCAGGCAACGAAGCATGAAATATTTATTATGCAACCCTTAACGGAGTATTGTTACATATTAATAAAAGTTCAATTTTTAATCACTTCTACCATCAAGTTTAAGCACCATATATTAGAAACAAAGGAAAACTTACATGAAAAAAAAATTGTTTTTGATCAATCATTCTGATGGATTGATTGTCTAACGTGATTTCACTCTATTGGAAACCGTAATCAACACTATAGTCGGCTACTCTTGTAACGAGAAACACGGAGCAATAGGTTGTTTGTGGTACCTCATAATCAGATGGATTTGTCATTGGAAGCTCTAAATATTTCTTCATTCAGGTTTATTGGAAAAGTGACCGGTAACTGATTGTAAAAACCCGTCAAAGAACAAGCTTTGGACTCATGTTTTACCTCATATTGATGATTGCCCACCTAGAAACTTTAAAAAATTAATAATATTGCTACATTAAAATCCTAAATTTTGAAACTGCTATTATTATTCAATGCATAAATTTAGCGTTAAACTCTAAATTAACTATAAGTATGAGTAGTTTTACATCAAATCTTATAAAAATATAAGGTTAACTATTATCAAATTCGACAAATGTAAAACTAAGCCAGTATTTGAAGTTATCAAATACTACTTTAAACAGTTAAATATGAATGTAAAAATACCTTTAAAGGTGGAAAAAAGGTGAAATGTTAACTATTTATGGTTTAGACTTTATTAAGTAAGAGTTAAGCAAGCAACTCAAGTTGGAATCGGGAAGTAGTTGTTGGGTTTGGTTCATGGAAGCTCAGGGCTGCAATGAATATGTGATTAGCAGGCCAGTCTTAATAGCTTTCATCTCTCTCTCTCGAGTATAAACACAAAGCCTGTACCATTGTTTGTAGCTTAACCTTCAATAAACTAGAATTGCTTGTCAGCCAGAGGGAAGCGAGTAACTTTCCCTCAGTTTGTAGGGGTTATTTGCAACGCAAGCCAAAAACAACTCTCATTCCAATCTAATTTCTAATTGGTTTATTTCAAACTATTGTTTTAACTACATATTTCTTTTTTTAAATATACTTTTGTTATTTACATATATCAAATATCCAGTCCACAGGAGCCTCAATTTCTGATTGCATCAACATAAATTGAATAATTTTTATTAAACGCAAAGCGTGATAATTATGAAACAATATATTTTTTCAATATTTTGACGGATTTCATGTTTTGTTGTTTCTCAGCTAATTTTTAAAGCTCGATGATGTGTTGTGTGAGTGTGTGTGTATTTAAGTGAAATGGGAAGGTGGAAGGAAACATTTGTGAACACACACCTGGTCACACCGTACCTTACATCATTTTTATATTATATCGTAAAATAGTATCTCCAGTGTGCATGTGTATGAACTGTAACTTTCAGAGCAATACTCCCACTTATGTGAGCGATAATTATTATTATTTATGTGTTTTTAGATACTAAACTTTTAAATCTAGAAAGTTAAACTTTTGCAGTTGTTATGAATCTGATATTGCAGTCACTGGAAAAAAACATTAAATTCTTCGATAAAATTACTAACAAATGTTAATAAGTACTCGTATATAGAACTACTGAATTATGATTGAATCAATAAACTTAAAACATGTGACCACAATATTGGTCACGGCGTTTGATGATCAGAAAGAAATTAAGTAGAAAAATAGTCTTCTATTGAAGAATGAGTTGTAAAGTTATTAAACAATGTTTAATAAATAAACTTGTTACAAAGAAAAGAGCTTCAGTTCATTTTGTAAATTTAAAAAATAATTTTATTATTTAATTACTAACGCCAGAATAATTATTTCTTTATTTGGCTTCTGCAATCAATACATTACAAAAAAAATGGTTTTTATAAAACGCCAATGCAGACTTCAAAACGCAAATCATTAAGTATAACAAAAGGCCAATGGTTTTGGAGTTTACATAAGCTTAAAAAATATTTTATTAGAATCCAACTTTATAAATTGATCAATTTTTTGTTTTTTTTTTTAAAAAAGTCTTCAAGTAAGATACAAGAAAGACAAGTTAGATATAATATACACATATTTATTTTATTCTGGTAAATATTATTCACTAATAAATTCGAACATCCTGCTCATGTTAGTACACTGCAAACGTTCACTGTGTGGTAACGTTTGTTTAAATAGTTCAAGAATATTAACAAGCATATAAATTATATATGGTTACGATATCAAATTCAATTATTTGACATCTATAATCATGAGATAGAAATACTAATACATCTAATGGATAATTTGGTTTTTTAACAAATATACAATGTTGCGTTTGTATGTTCAGTATTCTGTAGTAGCGATGAAAATATATGTTTTGAGCGTTTTAGGGATCAAAACGTTTTCAGGTGAACTGGACCAATATGTAATTTTTGTTTAAGTCTGACTACACAGGTAGGTGTCTGTAGATAACATTTGCCGTTTGATAATCATAGTAATATTTGACATAAATGTTGTACGGTAAAAAAACATCGTAGCTTTGAATAATAAGTAAAAAAAGATGAAAAAGTTGCTTTGTCCTGCTTATGCTGAACAAATGGTAATTTTAATTCCCTCTTGTGATCATCATAGAAAAATTAAATTACGTATTTAAATTGTCTGAATATGATACTGCATGAAAAAACATACGAACTTTGAACTATGAGTGAAATATAAATTGGAACAGAAATTATTACACACAAAAAAAATAAATGACTACGTTCTACATGTAAACAATAGTTGTAATAATAACTTATTCTTAAAATTATTTGATTCAACAAAAATGGTACATGAATGATGCATTTTAGTTTGCTATATGTAAAGTATGGAAAAATTAAAAAAAAATGATTGAGAAGTTTTTGACAGAGTTACACGTTCGGATAAGGTGTGAGTTTTGAAAATGTCTGTGTATTTGGTGGTAGGTGGGGGTTTATATCTAAGAGATTGTATTAAAAATCATATCTTTTGATGAACTATTGAAATATTATATCTCTTCAGCACTGATAATTATGAGATTCAGGGGATGGATTTCAAGGAAATGGTGGATGAAATAAAGGTTGCTTGGGACAGAATAAACCTGTAAGGACGAAGAATACCATAACACTAGCTGACAGTGAAAGCCACGCGGCTGACAAGAGATCTGCTAAAATACTTTAGTAATCAGGAAAAATGAGCAACGAAAGCAACCCTGTGGCTAAGTGTGCAAACAGTTTAAATCAAATAGAAAGGTTAAATCCAAATTAGAATACTGCTGGAGTTTTTTTTTAGAATAATCAGCAAATGCATCAGACATTTAGTTTAACATTTATTAGTGTGTTTTTTTTCAAAATATTTCCTGTATATGGATAGAAATGTAATAAATTTATTTAGGATTTCTAAATAGAAGTAATTATACATTCTTTGTTAATTACAGAAATACATCATTAGTGTTGAGTAATAGGTCTTAGATTAATATTCACAGTTCCGTGAGCATATTTTGCAAACTTATCTTGATGTGTGAACGACTTTACCATATCGAAAACCCTACAACAAATGCAAATCACGTTTCACTCCTCGACAATGGAATTTTCCCGTTACGTGAGTAGTTTGTTTATAGCAAACTTTTCTGTGTGACCAATTCCCTCGATTACGTCGATTTTATATTTCATAACATGTAATCACATTGTTTGTATTATATGTATACTCACTAAATACATTTTTGTTCTTATTTTATTATACATAAAATGAGATACAATCAGGAAAGTTATTTAAAAATATAAATTTGACATTTTTTCCAGTATACTTGATATCAGATTATTTTGCTCATGTTTGTTATGTACTTATATAATCATACATTAATAATTATGGATTTGACTTTCTATAAATTCAGAGAATAGTAAGTAGTAATACTGTCCATAAAAAATGAGTTTATTAGTTACAATTATTTACCACAAGATCAAAAACATCCAATAGTCTACTTCAAAAAGCCAGACTAACGACTAAGGACCAATAAATTTTACGACGCACCACGCGTTCAAATTAACAGTTCTAGGTTATGAAACTACTTCCGCTGAATTTAGTCTTCTGTCGGCAAACAAATGTTAGTTGTACTTACCCTAGTCAGTCAGTCCTTAAATAAAGGTAGGAGGTGTCATTCAAATGTGCCTATTGACAATCATATCTGTTGTCAAAGGTTAGATAATTACCTGGTTTCTATTTGATTTAAACTGTTTGCACACTTAACCACAGTGTTGCTTTTGCTGCTGGTCAGTCGATCATTTTTGCTGATTACTAAAGCATTTTAGCAGATCTCTTGTCAACCACGTTACTCTTATTGTCTGCTAGGATTATGGGATTCTTCGTCATTTCAGATTTATTCACAATCAACATTTATTTCATCCACTATCTTGAATCCAAATCCTGAATCTCATGATTATTAGTACTAAATCTTCATTCTCTATTGAAAGTTTAACATTTCAAGTTCAAATAAAATGGGTAGGAATCAATTTGATTTTTACTTTTTCAAGGTAATCCATTTAAGATTTCTAAATACAGTAGAATGTAATCTTTTACACAAAGACCATTATCATTATTGATTTCTTATGCTGTTTTCACATGATAAAATTCACATCGTGTGAGGGATCACCATGGAATCATGCTTAAAAATAGTTGTATTTGTGAGGATGCGGTGAATATTTTTTTCTGAAAATACAAAAACGGATAGAAGCGTGATGGTACTTTGTACAATTTTAGATCATGGCTTTCTAATACTATACAGCTAACGATGAAAGAATGACATTTTTTGAAAAAAAAACACTTGATAAAAGTAGCATGCATGAAAAAAATCAATGAATACCCAATACTGAAGAGACCAATAAAAAAGGCCTAAGTTAGAAAATATGAAACTTGTACTTGTTATATTTGTTTACATTTACTTAAAATGTTTGCTTTACCATAATTAAAGCCTAGTGATCATAAACAAATTTTATATCGCAATTTTGACAGATTTAAATGTTTTTTTTATGTTTTTTCTTTGATCTGTGTAAGTGTGGTTGGGAGTGTATCCAAAATAATTGTAGGGACACTGAAGTCCACTATTATTGATGGATCAAATTCAAATTGTTCACAAAAATGGGTTCTATAGTATAGATGAGCTCTTATTTGGTGGCAATATTGCATGATGGAAAGATCACATTCTTTGGTAAAATTAGACTACAACTTTTTGTATGTTTTCAGACTAATGATCGTGAAAAAATTTGTTCTCGAGATTTTAAAGCAATTACATGTTTTGAAGTTCCAGAAGTCGTTTTATGAAGTTTTTTCGATGATGTCTGTGTGTGTGTGGGTTGGTGGGTGGGTGAGTGTGTTAGCATTGCTTGTTACCACGCTACCGTCCAGAATCTTTGATGGATCAAGTTGATATTTTACACAAAAATGGGACCCATAGCGTAGAAGATCCCTATTGTTTAGGAAGAATTATGCATGACGTCACTTTAGTCATGCATAATTAATGGGAATAATTAGTGGGAAAGTCACTTTTTTTGCCAAAAACCGTTTTTTAGAAAACATTTTTTTCTCACAAACTGCTAACTCTAGAGTTTTGAAATTTTGGCATTATCTTTAAGGTTACAAACACAACAAACGAAGAATAAATTCAGAAGTTTAAAGCAATGGAAACTATTTTTTTTAATTAAAATGTAAAAATTTGACTTATCATTCAATCTCAAAACTTGTGAGAGCCATACAAGCCATACCGTTTGAAAGGTCAAAATGAAGCTATTCCTAAAGATAAAAAATTATGTGTAGAATGAGTTGAACTATTTTTGTTTAAAATTACATTCTTCAAAGAGACATTACAGAATGATATCTGTTTTCAGAAAATGTTTTTTTGACGCTAAACGGCTCATTAAAAATCAGGGAAATTTGACCAAAAATTGATAAAAAAAATTAGGAATTTATAAAAAAATATTCATGAAATTTCAATCTCGGCAAAAAGCTATAAAGCTACAAAAACTGTATGTTTATCCTGGACTAAGGAATCATCTGCTATACTTGTCGAATTTTTGATATTTTGTTACAATGTTTACATTGACTTAAAAATTTTTTGAGCAAATCCACTGAGATAAAATTGATATTTATAAAAGGAAAACTTTAAATAATTTATTGAATTATACGAGATATAAGAGGAATAAATTTTTACATAAAATCACCGCCAATAAACATTAATAAATCACTTTTGTCTTCCATGGTATGATGAATTTGTCTCATAAAATGCTGTAGTAAATCTGTATATTGCACTCTTGTACAAAACTTAATAATATATAATTAATAATAATATTAATAATAATAATATTAATAATAATAATATATAATTACTAATTAGAGTGCGTAAATCTGTCTAATTACTTATTTATTTTTTCTCAATATACATTCGGAGCAACCTTATAACAAAGTACTTATAGCAAAGTATAACAAACACTTGCTCAGAAAAAATTGGTATCTATGATTTTCGATAAAGGCGAAGGAAAATGATTTTATTAAATACTAAGAAACCATAAATTTCCCGGTATAATAATTCTATAAAGAACCAAAAATGTGAAACATAATTCAAAATTGAAATATTTCATTTGAAGATGTACAAAATTAATACATGTAATTATCGTACATCCTTGATTATAAATTATCTTAAAACGACATTTTTTCTCCCATGTTTTTTAGCAAAAATAAGAGTATTTTCTTGTTATAAATTTGAAAATTTGACTTAAATATTCAATGTAGAAGGAGACCAAGTAAACGATATAAGAAATCCACTAGCTATTTGAAAAAAATCCATGTTATCTTGTAGATTATTTCCGACCAAGGAATTTTCACTTTGGTTTTTGAAAACTGTGATTACTGCTGAGTTATACTAATGAGATTATTTGCATCAGTGGTGTGATGCACCAAAATAAGCTTAATAAACCCATCCCATTTAGATGTTTACATTATGCTTAAATAAGCCATTATATATTGTATACCCAAGAAGTTTGGTATTAAGTTTAATTATATTAAAGTTGAGTGTAGGCCACTTCAGATTTTTATATATGTTTTTGAACCTTTTTTTTTTCATTAATTCGTTAACATATTGCATAAATAAACAGTTTTATTATTTATATGTACATTGTTATTATTACAGCTGTATTATTATTTTTAGCATGCAGAATATAAATATATTAAACTATTTCATTTTTGTAATTCATTTCTGTGGGTAATTAATTGTATTTTTTTTAAATAGTGATTATAATAAATTAAAATGAGGTTTAGAAGATAAGATGCAATGATTTTAGACACCACTATATTGGATAAAGAAATAGGACATTAAGACAGCGATGTAAAGTGCATATTCATGATTTAATCAAAGAAGAAACAAACGAAAGAAATAGTCAAATTTTTAAAACAATAAAAATGATTTTTTTTTTCAGAAAAGTGTAAAAATCTTGTTCTATGATTGTATGTGAATGCAATTGAGGAGGCAAAAATCATTATGTTGTAAATTAGTTTGGTACTTTTTTTACTTATAGCAAAATTAAGTTCAGGCTACTCCAGATTTGTTACCATGTTATAAGATTTGGTACAAATAAAACAAAAACTTTATAACACAGAGTCCACTAAATTAAATAGTGCCAGTAAAACAAAGGTCCTCTTATCAAAGTATTAACTGGGAGAAAAGAAATTTTTAAAATAGTTGAATTCAATATAGCTGAAGATTCATAGGTCTCTATTTAGTATGTAAATAATTATTCAGGCAGAATGAAGTCCCTTCATTTCCCGCCAACAGTACGTAATGCGCATGTCTTTTTCATCGTATGATTATTTCGACCAATCATCGGCTCTCATTTTTTCAAGTCATTTTAATTTTTAATTGCGTTTCTATTTGACGTACATGTTATTTGTAACAGTTTGAAATGATATCAAATGTGGTCTTATTGATAAATTTAGTTTAATATCTGTGTTTAAAAGAGTATATCATTGAAATATTTAGTTTAATATATGTTTTAAATGTGTGTTTACGTTGATTAAATGACAATGCAAGAATACAGAAGATATTGAACATCGTACTCACGGTTAGTGGAAATATTGTATTAATTTTCTTTTCAATATTATAATTGCATTAATTGTTCTTTAGACTATCTACACTTATCTAGTAATATTATATTTTTAACATCATTTTTATTATTTTTATACCATTCTTATTTTGCTAATTCTTATATAATTTATATTTATTTTCACTTCACTAGGAAAAAGAATACTTAATTACCACCATGTATATAATGCAAAAGTTCACCTATTGAGTTTTGTAGGCTCAACGAATTTGTCAAACTGAATCAATATGATTATTTGTATAAGATAATTCAAGAAACGTATTTTAATATCTTTGAAAACAGTTATTTAGTTTATTAGTTATACCTATTTTTCATAATTAGCCTTAGTAATTTCTGGCCTTAAACAATAGTATCTCTTATTTTTTTCTTTTATTCTGTATTGTTATTTTTTATTATTTACTTTATTACTATGAATGGAAGCTATATTTGACATCATACAAAGAATTCAAACTCTGTGTCTAGAAGAGGCAGAAACCCTTAATCACATTATATCTGTATTCGAAGCAATCATCTCAGAATGGACAAAGATTTCTATCAAATCTTATCTAAAGCTATAGAAGTGAGGAATACTTCTCTATTTACGTTAATGAACATAAAATCTGAAGTTAAATTGAGTTACAATAATAGCATGACAGCAGTATGTCATATGCTATCACAACAGTATGACTGCAGAGCCTACGAGTCCGATGAGTTTCAGGCTCTCATGAGTTTAACCATTGTTATCAGATGTCATGTTCACGATTCTTATAACTAATAAAGCGATTACAGTTAAATTTAAACAAATGACACATACTGATTAAATGTAAAGAGCACAAAACATCAGTTTTATAGCTATAAAGCTATAAAAACTGTATGTTTATCCTGGACTAAGGGATCACCTGCTATACTTGTCGAATTTTTGATATTTTTTTACAATGTTTACATTGACTTAGAAATTTTTTGAGAAAATCCACTGAGATTAAATTGATATTTATAAAAGGAAAACTTTAAATAATTTGTTGACTTATACGAGATATAAGAGGAATAAATTTTTACATATAAAAAATCACCGCCAATAAACATTAATAAATTACTTTTGTTTTCCATGGCATGATGGATTTGTCTCATAAAATGCTGTAATAATGCACTCTGGTTCAAAACTTAATGTCAGTTATAATTACTTTATCTTTGTGAATTATAGTATCTTTACATGTTATTGAAATGTGAGGAATGGACCTCAAGAAAGAGGATTTATGTTCGTTGTGAAATATCCAGTTTTTTCACTATTCTAGTCTAATAGTTCATATTTATTATTTTCAAAAATTAGAAGCTCCCAACTATAAAAGATATAAATTATATTGGATATCTGGCTTCAAATTTGAGTTGAGTATATAAACTGGATAATTACTAATATATTTTTTCTCAATATACATTCATAGCAAGCTTATAACACAGTACAGCAGGCAGGAAAAAGATAACACTCCCTCAGAAAAAAATACATGATTTTTGATAAAGTGGAAGGAAAATGATTTTGTTTTATACTAAGAAGCCATGAAATTCCCAGTATAATAATTCTATAACAGACCAAAAATGTAAAATATAATTCAAAATTGGACACTTTCGTTTGAAGATTAATAAATGTAATTATTGTACATCCATAATTATAAATTATCTTAAAACGACATTTTTTCTTCGATGATTATGATGTTTTTCAGAGAAAATAAGAGTATTTTCCTGTTATTAATTTGAAAATTTGACTTAAATATTCAAGGTTGAAGGAGGTCAAGTAAACGATGTAAAAAATCTACTGGCTATTTGAACAAAAGCCATGTTCTCCATAGGAGATTTTTCGTATCACGAAATTTTTACTTTGGCTTTTCAAAAATTTTATTACTGCTGTAGTTATACTAATGAAATTATTTGCATCAGCTGTGTGATGTACAAAAATAAGCTTATATATTGATAAGTCATCAATCACTATCTGAACTACTTCAGGAATAAAGACTAATAAACACCTCCCATTTAGATGTTTACTTTATGCTTAAATGGAACGTTATATATTATACACCAAGAAGTTTGATATTAGGTTTACTTATAGTAAAGTTGAGTGCAGGCCACTCCAGATTTTTCTCGTATACTACTAATTCTGAACTCTTTTGTTATTACTATTGAAGTAACAGATGCAATCTTTATAAATAAAATAATGATTTTGTCTGTACATTGCTTAGAACTGACTCATTTCAAGTTTTCTTTACGTTTCATACATTGGAGAAACCGAATCCACCCTTAGAAAAATTTCTGTCGGTTTGTCGGTTTGTCGGTTTGTCGGTTTGTCTGTTTGTCCGCAAAACTTTGTCACAGGTAAACTCAGCTACCATAAGACATATAAAGCTGAAACTTTTACAGTAGATTTGGGTAGGTCTAACTTAAAATATAGGCTATGAGTTGATTGGAAATTCAACGTAGAAGTGAAGTTATGGACGTTTAACGCAAAAATGTTTGTCACAAGTAAACTCAGCCACCATAAGACATAGCGAGCTGAAACATTGACACTGGATTTGCGTGTGCCTAACTTAAAATATGAGCTCTAAATAGATTATTAATTCAGTACAGAAGCGAAGTTATGGGGCTTTTAGCTGTATTTTCCTAACTTCACAGACAAGTTTGTTTTGAAAATACACAGGTGTGGCAAGTAGGTATTGTTAGTTGATTTTAATTTCAATTGAGCATATGAATATATTGCGTATTTGACATCATTGAAATGGTGTTTCACAGAGTTAAGGATGTACTTTCTATTGAGAATAAATGTTTTGTAAACGAGCAATTCTCAGCCCTTAATATGAACAGGCATAAGAAATCAACAAACAAGTTCTTACGCTATATGAAGCCGAGGAAAGAACTTACAAGTCAGTAAAGAGATTGGATTAGTGACGAAGAAGCAGTTCATTATCTAATTGAATTTCTTGACTCTGAATTTATTTCTCCTGGACTGCCTGCTCATGAGTAAAAACTTAAAGTAGGAGCACCAATGATGCTGCAATTTATAGCAGTAACAAATTTCATGTTACGAAACATGAGTGACCCAAAAACTGTGCAACGGGACAAGACTCTGGGTTCGTGCGCTACACAGATATGCCATAGAGCTGGACATAATAACTGGATGTGGTATTGGGGAGTCTGTGTGTATACCACGCATACCATTGATTCCGAGCCACTGTCTGTTTCCATTCAAATGACTGCAAGGTCCCCTCAGAGTCTATTTCGCAATGACGTTAACTAAGTCGCAAAGGGAGACTTTATCTAACGCAGGAATTCAAGTTAGCGAAACCAAGTTTTTCTCACATGGTCAACTGTAGTTTACTTGCTCAATAGTCAGAGGTTTCAACTGATTGTTCTTCCATGAACCTGAAGGACAGACAGCTAATGTAGTGTATACAGAGGCATTTGTTTAACACTGTACTAATAATGGTGTTTTCTACTATTCTATAATTTCTAATTATAGTATTAGTATAATACTATAATTGATATTTTGGAATACCAAGTATAATAAAATTTTTGATTCCGTCAAAGACGGGTACATTTGCTAGTATGTTATAAATCTTCAGCTTTTTAAAACAACTGGAGTATACTTGTTTTCAATAAAATATACAATTTTTAACTTATAGTTGTATGGTGCCAACACTGATGGAGGTTGGTGAAGAGCTGAGAGACTGATCTTTGACTATCCCGAGACTTATGGTACCTCGTGTCTTACCGGTTTGTCACCGCGTTTGATCTGGCAATTAGTCTTTCATATTATACTCGTAAAATATCATGTTAATTATGGTGCACTTATTCTAAGAGAAAATCTGTTGTATATTGACTGAGTCCAATATACATAGAATTATAAATATTTTGTTTTGTCATAAGTTAGATACAAGCTCCACAATTGAATATGAAATATTTTGAGAATTTTACAAGGCATACGTTTGATTGATCAAATTGAAATTAAACCTAAAAATAGCCCATTATAAGGAAATATGCTGAGGGGGTTTCTTTCAAAATTTCTTTTGGTGGATTTAATTTTTTTAATAATAAGATAATGTTTTTTTAACGCTAATCAACTAATTATAGCACAATTAATTTTTGTCAGAAAATTCAACCCAAAATTTGCAATTTATAACAAAAATTTTCTAATATTTCCAAAAAAATTTCAAAAATTTAATTGAATGAAATGTAAGTAACTCATACGTTGGTTAGATGCAATACCCTTCACAACTATTATTTTACACGTGGCAACAAAGTGGATTAAATGAGCGCCTGGGTTAACTGTTTTCCCATTTCCATAAAAGGGCTCTGATATCCTGAAGGCTCCTAAATTAATAATAAAACCAGTATAATACAACAGTGGAAACTATTACATTATGGTAGTGTAACAATTAATTATTTTTCATCCGAGTACCTGTAGACAAGTACCTGGGAATTAGTTAGTATTCAATTTTGAAATGTTTAGAACCATACAGATATCTTGCATTTTTGAGTTTCTTGCTCTAAAACTTCACCTTTCTCAGGAGTGGAACTGACAAATAAATCAAAAAGGTAGCGGTTAAAGCATTTCAAGGAGTGCCGGGTTGATTTTGGTTTAAAAAGGTCTTTCCAATTATACTTAGAAGAATAGAATAACTTCAAAGACAGAATTCAAAAAATATATAGAACACATATTAGAAATTTTTTGAATTAATTATTTAGAATGGAAGCTGTATTTTACATACGAAGAATGTAGGCTCTTTGCCTAGAAGGGGTAGAAACTTTTGAACACATTATTCGTATTCGAGCATAATCACCTTGGAATTGTTAAAGATGTTGGTCACATCAAACCTATAACTATAGGCGTGAGGGATATTATTCTATGCACTTGTATGAATGTCATTAAAGAACTTAAAATCTGAAGTTGAATTTAACTACAACAATGGGATGTCGAATCGTGGTACGTATGTCAGCGTTGCGCACGAGTCCGATGAGATTCAAACCCTCAGTTTATAATTTTAATAACATAAACCAATAATTTCACGTCTGTTATAAGTAGTACAATTATCATATCCACATGTGAATTAATGATACATTATTGATTGAAATGAGGCTAACCATATTAAATTAAAACAATAAATCAGTTGGTATCAGCAAGTAGGATGTTATGTTTACTTATTGTAAAGTTGAGTGTAGTATACAATCAAAAAATCTGAATCTCCAGATTTTTTAGATTCATTCTATCAATGTTTCAGCATAGCAAACTACATGCATACAATTTTTTCTATTTATTTATTGAAGTATGCCTTGATATATTTGACCTACTTATGAAGAAATAAAGTTAAACTCATATATTTATGAGAAGAAAAAATGCTTCACCTGTAATTTACGGAATGCAATTTAACGGAATAAATGGTATTTAGCAACAAGAGGTTAAATAAAAGTTAATAACAATGTATATTTAAGAAGAGAACATTTTGTTTTTAAATGGAATAACAGTTATTAAAACATTGAACCCTTGAAACTTTTTCAAACAAGTAATTATAAAACATTGAAAGGAATTAAACGAAATAAGCTACTCAGTACGAACGGTACTTCAAAGGCAAATGAGAGTGGATTACTGTAGAAACCTAACGGCAACCTCTGCTTTTGAAATTAAAATGATCATTCCATTGTGATTGAATAAAAACTTTGTTCAAGTTGAGAATTTTGTTTTAATATTTACTCTCTCTAAACAGAATAATGCAATATTTTATCACATTCATTTAACTAATTTGGAAGATATTGAGATTAAAGTGAATTAATATCAGTCGCTTTTGTTCGTTAAGTTTTTTTAAATGTTTTTAGATGTAGTAATGAAGAATTAATAAGTTTGAATGGAATCTCAAATCAGCTATACAATATACAGCATAGCACTAATTACCAAGGGAATCAAACCAATGCTCTTTGGAGTAATATAATGAAATAATTGGCTCAGCGGCTATTCTAACAATGCTCTTATTTCAATTCTATGCTAGTCAAATATATTTTAGTAAATGTACACAGCTAGTTTACAACATGAGAGATTAGGTTTTGGAAAATATTATATTATCTACTAAACAACAATTCTTGGTAGAAACATTATTCCAGTTTATTGTATACTGTATGTTGTACGACATTGTTTAACCCTAAGTCCTTTGAGTGGGTGTTTTTCTTTTAATTTAAGACAACTTGAGAATAAACCCTGAAAGAAATATTGTATAATGAAAAATACAAGAATTGGAAATGCTCTACATGTTGGCAAGTCTTAGCAGCTTTATACTGCCAAGTTGTGATGACTTGTTCTTGATCCAAGCAGTTTTTAAAGTAGAACGCCTCAAACTTGTGGAGCAACTCTAGACCAGTGAATAGTGGAAAATATGACGCTGACATGTTGGCGGCCGGGAGAAGGGCTTAGCTTGGCCATAGATCTGCTCTGCAAACAGCCCTAAACCGTGATTTATATCTTGCAGGGATCAACGCCACCCTACCAGAAAAATACGTCTCTCTCAGATTCAATTTAAGTGAAGATTACTTTGAAGAATTTTTATCTTTTATTTTTTATAGCAAGTTAAAAAATCTACATAATTTTTGGACAAAGAAATGCATAATTTCACTGTGTTATTTTCTGATCATTTTTATTCCTACTGGTATTATTTTCTTATTGAATTCCATATTTTATTTCAATGTTTTATTTTATTACATTCATCCATTAAATCTATCTAGTTTTTATGACTTTTCAAAAGACATTTAGATTCCTACACAACCAAAATATTTTATTTATATCATATTCACAATATAACTTGAAGAACATGTTTAATATGCTTTAATTGATATAAATCAATAATATAAAAGTTAGTTACGTGAAAAAGTACAGAACAGAGCTTTTATAGTTGGTTCACATGACACCTTTTTTCAACAATATACACTCTGTAAAATATTTTTATAGATTTGAACTCATCAACGGTATTTGTTCGCTTATTTCGACATACTATTTATTTTTTATTGGTATTTACGTTTTAATTACTTATGAGCACCAAAAGTTATGCTTGATTTTATACTTTACTAATATATATGTATATATATATATATATATTTTCACTACTTTGATATAACTTAATATATGTATTTATTAATATATATATGATTTAATATATTAAATCACATTTACATTTGTAAAATTCTATATATAGTAACATTATATATGCATCTTCTTTTGATCTGGAGAGTTTTGGAAAAGCGGTCTTTCCCAACTAAAAAATGACCGATTACTCAAACATATTTTTTATTATACATAATAATGATAATAAAAGAATGAACTAAGGAAATATTCACATAATGCAAATGTTTTTTGCCAGTGCATTGATCTTCTGAGAGAGCGTGAACCTTTGTAAACATTTTTGCATTCTGACGTAGGCCACATTACTTAAAGGATTTATTAAATTTTGGTAGCCATAGATGGTTTGATATATTTTTTTCTGACAATGCAAGATTCTTATTGAAGATTAACTGCCCAGTTTAAATTAGCACAGTAATTAAATTTACTGCTGTGAGGGTTATTATTATTCGGCACACCAGTATTTGGTGAGTCATTTGTCGTCCACCCTAAAATTCATTAATGCTTCACTAGCTTAAAGATGTACTTCTTTCAGTGTGGAATTTTTGCATAAGACATAAAGTCGTCTATCAACCACTCCTACCTGATGGCGATACTTACTTACAGAGAAAATCGTGACTCGTGGCCAGTCTCTAAGATGCTTCATAGACACTTATGGGTAGAGAATTAGGAATTATAATGGTCCCTTAGAGAATACAACGGTTTTCCTTCTGTTTGCTTTTTTAATACATGATCTTCAACTCCCTTCCTTTTACCTATAAGAATCTTTTTTGTTGCACCAAATTCTAAAGGCCTAAATTATTGCTCCTTCTCTACTCTCTGCTTTGCTCAGTTATTTCATTACCCATTATAGTATAGCGAACGGAAACCTACTGAAGTGCAATAATCAAACCAGCTGTAATCAAGCTGTCTATTATATTAAGACACTCTATTACGTCACAGAACTCACTATCATGTGGGATGTCGGGGCCCAAATAACTGCCTAGAAATTGACAAACATTTCCATTTGTCCTGGTCTATGTGTTCAATGTACTGAAGAGCAAGAGGAATGGCCTAAACATCTCAATCAAAGTTCAATGCAAAGAGAAATCAAAATATTTTTTCAAATGTTCAGATATTTGGAAATCGTCTGAAAAAACCCGTCCTCCATGATCTTTATTACTTTCGTCTGCAATGACGTCAATATAATAAATATACTTCCATTTATTGCCCGGACAGCCCCATGTATTCCCTTCAATATATGTGTAGAATAGTCCTCTTTATTGACGTGTTGTATTAAACACAGATTGGGGTTGGAGGCCGTTGATATTAGTTCATACCTGTACTCAATGCAGGTCTGACTCATGACACATAAGTCTGCTTTAAGATATCTTCAAGAGCACCCAATTTTATTCCAGGCTGCCTTATCTGTAAATTTAATTTTCATGCTCCAGTTGATTCAAAGTGGTCTGTCTATGAGGATCCTACATTTTAGTCTTGCTTCGAGATAAACAAAGACCTTGCAGCATTCGTTCTTGGGAAGGGCTACCTGTTAAACTTTATAATCAAATGTAACTTTGTTCAGTGGGTAAACTTCAATCTCAGATATTTTTTTTATTTTTTAAAACATTTTATTCATGGATTTGTAAAAATTTGCAAGAATGTGGCTTGAGCTTTTCTATCCGAGTTTATTACAAAGTCAAACAAAATCTTGTCAGAACCAGAACTCAGTTGATTAGTTTTCAACATAACTGAATAGAGTTTCTTAGTATCAAACGTTCCATTCATATCATATTGGGCACGACATTCGGTGGAGTTCGAGTATATTGGGGGACTTCATTTTGTTTTTTAGTCTTGAAAGTGCTTGCCTTCACACAGTGTTGCTGTAAAAGGTTGCTATTTCCTTATTTGACCTGAGTCATGAGTGGTTTTATTCTAAAGCGAATGGGATTTTTTTTAAATATCTTTGATATGAATTGATGTGCTTTAAGTCCTTTCTTTCAAAAAGTTTAAACCTCTAAAAGAGAGCATTTAACGTCATCTAAATTTTCTGAAGCAACTTGTCTAGTGCACTTCAAAAGGCTTTTAAATTCAATAAATTTATTTGTGTAGGTCTGTCCACGTTTCAGAACAGAATTCTCTGGGAGCCGTCATAGTCTTCAAAAGGACTAGTTTGACCAGAAGCATCTACAGGCCAGTTTATATTGTCACTATCACCAAATTGGGCTTTAATTCACAACATTTTTCGATCTTTCAGCAAGAACAGGGGAGTAACAACTAGTAGATGATCAACTACTATATTCCTTCCTTTATTAGTTGATGCGGTCAACATTTATATTGATTGAACTATTTATATATATATTTTTAGCAATAAAACTATCTAAAAATCTAACAATAACAAAAATTTCAGAGTAAACTATAGGTATGTAGAAAAACACACTTACAATCTCTAATTTTTGCTTTAACTAATTAGGCGTAGGAATAATAAACTATATGGCACTGTGAATAATAAACAAATAGTAAAAAAATGAGGAAATGTAAATATTAAAAAATATTATGAAGAATATTGAAATTAATTTGTGTTGAAATTCATAAAAAATAAGTTGTAAACATTTTAAAAGAAATAAAATAAATTTTTAAGTTAAAAATACTTTTAAATGTTAAAATAATCTTTAACTGATTCAGATAGAATAAATATATCATATATGTAAATCACATACTTATATAACAAGCTTAGTTGTATTAGCCAACACTTCTTTTTCTACCCTTTCCAAAAATATGTTAGCATAGAGAACGTCTAATTGGAAAACCCATTGCAAAACGCCATCTGTTTATAGACACATTTTCCCTTACAGTTCTAGGCAGGAGTTTTGTCAAGATATCTCTTTGACTGAAAATTTTCAATAGACCAAAATAGTCGGCGAGGTTAGAGTGGTAACGTGCTCTCCTCTGAACATGTAGATCCAGGGTTTAAAACCCACTGCAGCCATCGGCTTATTCATGCGGAAGGTGCATAAATCAGAAGACATTCCCTCGTAGATAACGTTATTCCGTCGCTCCTGAGCCTGTACGATGTTAGGTATTCGTTTAAGATCCCTACTCTAAATCCATTTGAATTGACTCTAAATACAAAATCAACAGGTAATATGGCTTGCTTATTACTCAAGTGGGTGTCAAATAATAATTGAGCCACAATTGGCCCCTAGAAGAGCACTAAAAGGTGAAAACCTTATAAGTGTGGGCATTGAAAGAAAAGCTGGTCAGTTGCCGATGTAAGGCTGTAATCTTTAGGAATGGATGAATGGAATAAGCAGAGTATTGTGTTTTTCTTACCAAGTGGTAGGTAGGAGTAGCCACCTGACTAATGATAGGCTAAAGGTTATTGCTGTGCTTATGAGCTTTAAAATCACGTAACCAGGGCCATAGTCCACTCTACTCGGGGTATAATCCACTCTATTCCCTTTCAGTCCGTGAGCCTTAATATCGCAGCTAGTATAGGATATATATTTATTATAATTTTATTTTAAATCTAGATCATTAGTTAAATTATAATCTGATGATGACATATGTGTAGACTAAAAACTTGTGTTCTAAGATTAGTTGTAATATTCAAAAATTTAGTTGCATTATTTAAAAATGCGATTTCATAGTTCTTTCCAGTATGGTATAATCGGACCGATACCTCTGGATTACAGTGTAATGTGTAGTCATGGTAACTATGAGTGTGTCTGATCAGATTACTACTGAAATTACTACCAACCCAGCGTAAAGGATCATGTAAATTAGAAGCAACAACCAAAGTGTTAGTCACTTCAGAGGCTGATATTAAATGTTATGGTATCTGTTAAAGGGAAAGATTGATGCCTTTGTGCCATATATATATATATATATATATATATATATATATATATATATATATATATATAATATATATTATATATATATATTATGAGTGTCTTGTTTTCCCATTTTCTTATTGTGGTTTGATCATTGATAATATATATATAATATATATATATATATATAATTTTTCGATAAAATACGATCCAAAATGGACAAATACAGTTCAATGTACATAAAGAACGGTAGATAAATTAAAAGCACACACTTACAGTTTCTAAATTTTGGTTGAACCATCTTCAGGAGAGAAAAGAGTGGGAACTCGCACTAGTACAGAGACGGTTGGTCACCAACTGTCACCAACTGTCAACTGTACTAGTGCGCTTGGTTTCCCTCTCTTATCTCTCCTGAAGATGGTTCAACCAAAAATTAGAAACTGTAAGTGTGTGCTTTTAATTTTTCTACGTTTCTTTATGTACATTGAACTATATATATATATACATATATATAAATGTATATAACTAATATATATATATATATATATATATACACTTTTTTTCGTTGGAAATACGATCCAAAACGGACAAATATAGTTTTGATAGTTTTCCAGGTTCAAATCAAAATGTTAATGTCATTAAGTTTCTTAAGAGGAATTATTTAGAAAAACAACTAATCACCAAGATAAAAACATACATGATGATTAAAAAAAAATTGTTTATACTTCAAAAGTAAAAATATTACATAATGAATCTAATGGTATTTACACATCAGAATCATACCGTGTACTTATCATCAGTGTATCTTTCATTCTGACAATATGTTAACGACGAAACATATTTTCTCTGGACGGCAGAAAATATTTTTCAGTGGAATTATACTTTTTTCAGTAGAATTATTAATTAAAAATTGTGAACTCTTGGATATAAACTAATTGAATAAATTGACTCTTCATTTTAATGAAAAGCTCTTGGAAAAAACCTAACATACCAAATCATAACTATTCAAATTGGCTATGTCACTTCTGTAATCAATAATGTTTGATCGTGTTGAATATAAAGTATTTCTGGCGTTTTCTTCCTTCATTCAAACTGTTCCATTAACTGTAATATGTTCAATATGCTTTATACTAAACAATAATAGTTTATGTAGGCTACATAGATTAACTATTGTAATATGTATTTTTTTTAATAAATGGTCCTTTTCTCGATTGCATTGTTGTTACAATCTTTACATTTAACAGCATGAATGGGTTTACTTTGTAACTCTTTTGATTTCTTTTATTATAATTCAAGGAAAAAAGATTTCTCTTGTTATATATATATATATATATATAATATATATATATATATATATATATTCAGGTAACTCACCACAAATTAGAGAAGATAGTCGCTCTAAGGCCTTTCGTTTTCACGTCGTCAGAGAGCAAGTGAATACAAGTTGTATTCACAACTTGTATTCACTTGCTCTCTGACGACGTGAAAACGAAAGGCCTTAGAGCGACTATCTTCTCTAATTTGTGGTGAGTTACCTGAATATTTATATCACGTGTTATTGTGACAATTTTCTATATATATATATATATATGCCGAACTCTTTCCGGTACTATGATATGTATAGATTTCATTGATCATCATCTCTCAAGTTTTATACCCATTGACACCCGAAAGATTAAAAGCAAATGTGAGAAAACTTGAAAGATGGTCAATAAAATTTTTATTTACTATATATTGCTACAGTACAAAGGTCATTTAACAAAAAATTTACATTAAAACATGTATTAAAGAAGGAATGCTCAAAAAATTTACAAATATATATATATAGTACTTTTTGATATATATTTGATAAGTATTTTTCATAGCTAGGTCTTGGAAATGAATTTCCCCTTATTACGCCAACGTTTCGATGTATTTATACATCATCATCAGGGATACAAAACATGATACGGCTATAGTACTTTCAGCACCTCTGTACAAATTCAATATGGTCTACTATGCTAACATAAAAACCTAAAAATACTTGCATACAAAACAAAAAGAGTATTTGAATTTTCTTATTGATATTCTTTAATACATAAATCAACTATACATACACACATATATATGTTATTTATATAATATTATATATATTATATATATATATATATAATATATATATATATATACAAAACACGACACAGAAAAAGGAATAAAAATCACGGAGAATTCTCAATATTTTGAACTGTTGTTCGTAATCAGGAGTAGACTAGAAGAGAAGACGTAGTGAGGGAGATCTCCCCACGTCGAAGGATGAAGCGCAATATATATATATATATATTTATATATATATATGTATGTATACTTTTTTGTTGGAAATACAATATGAGACGGACAAATATAGTTCAGTGTGCAAAAAGAAACATAGATAAATTAATGGCACACAATACAGTCTCTAATTTTTGTTTGAACCGTCTTCAGGAGAGATAAGAGAGACCAAGCGCACTATTTCAGAGATGGTTGCTTATTATAACTGTTTAGAGTTATTAGTTAAGGAGAAAAAAATGTCTACATTTTCATTTAGAATAAAAAAGTGTAATATTTCCATGATGCAATAGTGAGCAAAGACAATCCAGATCATATAAAAATAAAGTCTATACCTGTAAAATTATTAATTTGATAAATGAAGTGTTGCAGCTATAACAAATGAAGTATAATATAACAAAATTTTGGATACATACACACCCACCTACTTATATCATCAACATCAAACGTTAAAAGATGTGAACAACTTTGCAAGTTAATTCGTCAAATGCATTGATAAAGTTTGATATCATGTTTACTTATAATGTTGAGTTTAAGCCATTCCAGGTTTTTTATTCATCATTATTGTTATTTACCCATTCATTTGTTTTCAATTTTTTTCATTTTGTCTTCACTAATTTTTTGTTGCATAAGCAGAAACGCTTCAGCTGTACTTATAGTGATCCTTTGTTGTCAGTTACTATTTTCCTCTTGAGCATTGCACTTTTTCCCACTTTCAATGATCACAACAAACGCCAAAATAGAGAAAATAGTTTTTTGTCAGCATCGTTTCCTTTGTATGTTTTATCAATAATTTGTATTTTTTTTCTCTGGCATAATTATTATATTGACATGTAACAAATCGTTTCCTACTTGTTGATTTAAACATGAGACAATAAAGTGTTTAAATAAAAATATATGCTTAAATATTTGTTGTCGGAGTATTTTAGTTTTTAAAAAATAGTGGTTTTTGTTTTGATGTTGAAAAATATTAAAATTCAGGTCAGTTCCTTGTTTTATGGAGCAAATATATAATGTCTTTCAACTGTATATGATATATTAGTCATCTGCAAAACTACGTAAGTGACTTTCTAAATAAACAAATTAGGAGATACACTCTGGTGAAGCCAAGTAAGGTGTAATGAGTTGAAGCAATAAATTTGCTACGATGACGTCATTAATTAAGCTTAGGGCAGAATCGCGGCTGCACACCTAGTTTCCACCCCTCCCACACTTGTGTTGGCTGATATTACTTCCTGCCCTAATGCCCTTTCCCATAAATACCCTTTGTGATTTACTTAACAAACATCTGGAAAATATCATAGTTTGTAATTAATGTAAAACCCTGCACCATGTGACCATCACTAAGTATACTAATGCTACTTTGGACGATAGTCAAAACTACAAGAGTTTTTTAGTTGAAAGAGGGTTAGCAGAGAGGCATTGTGCCACCTTAATCCTCCATTTAAGAATAATTTACCAAGTTATTTAGCATCAACAATTGAGATGATAATTCAAATTCTCTGTATATTAATCTCAGAAAACCTTTCATCCCAAGGAATAATTACTTTTTTACTTCTTAATATTTCTAAGATAAAGGAACAATAAATGTTAAAATAAAAAGAAAGTAACAAAAAAGTATTAATTTTTAAATTAAGAAATCAAAGCGTTCTATTAATTTCTGTAATTATGAATTGTAAGCCATCAGTTAAGATGAAGGTAGATTTAAATTTCAGCTTAAGAAATGTAGAGAACTGTTGATAATCAGAATATATCAGATTTGAAGAAAACCATGTTCACATTAATTGAAACAGTAACACCATAAAAGGGGCTTGCTGCAATGGTTTGGTTTGAGTAGTGGGACGTCTGGATGCACCTAACTCCGCTTTGCCGACAATCGTGTCACCCGTATTGCCACTACTTTTTTCTCAGACACTAACAGCTGAAACAACCCTTAACAGGTTTTATTCACTTCTATCAACTTTTCCGTCAAAACCAGAACATTCTCATACATTTACATAATATTTTGCAAACCTAAAAATGTCTGCTTCTACAGTTTTAATTTTCACGAGAAATATTTTCCTGTGTGTATGATGAAGACTGCCAGACTTATTGATTGTCTAATATCTCTGTTATTAATCTGAACTATATTTCATTTTTACTTTAAATGACAACGTTTCTAACCTGCTCACATCTGTTCTAATGTGTTCAAAGCGGGTTTTGCCAAGGCACTTGTGATTCGACTTATGATCTCAAGACTAGACTGTCTTAAGCATCCCATTCTCAACTAATCCATCGACAGTCATTCAGCTACTCAAACACCGTATTGTCTCTGCCTTGAATCATTAATAATGTTAGAGCAGTTAAATATTTCTGATTGAAATATTAAATAGAGATGTATTACTTTTATTAGTCAACGCCAGAAGTCCACTGACTATTGTTGACATCTTACAATTGAACACACCTTTGACATATTGAGCAAGATTTACATGTTCAATAATATTTCTAGGTTTTCTGAATCCTACCTGTGCATCATCGTAAAGACCGATGCGGTTTGTTGCCCTAAACATTTTATCTATTTCCATCAGGGTAGAACTTTTCCTTTTCTTCAGAGTTATCTTTCTCTTTTCCTACTACGTTGAGAGTGTACTGTTTTGGCTCAAGCAGCATTAATTAGGCAGAGTAATCTCTGCGTGATTCCGTGTTCTAGATTAATTGAACCTTGAGACAGCTAGATGTTTAGACAGTAAAATAATGAATTAAATTAGGAAATTAAAATTAAGTTAGATAAACTAAAGCATAGTCCGAGTAGAAATAAAGAAATCATTGTATTTTGTGTCTAACTTACAAATATTATTGTCTGATAATTATTCTTCCTGTAAATAAATATATTTAAACAATTTGATTTGTTTAAATGTAGCCACCTTATAACCCTAAAACGCTTGTTACACCTACAATCCTCTGCTTCAACTGGCTTTGACTGATTAGAGTCTTGGGGGGTCGTTGAAAGTATACTATAGTACATTTCTTACCTATATGATGTCAATGACGTCATCTTGAACCTGTTTTAATCGCTGTGCTCCCTGGCCTTTCGGCCATAACACCGTCATCTTGAACCGCCTGCACAGTCCTCTAGAAGTCAAACTTGGCAGAAGACGACAGTGGCACCTCAATACATGAGGTAGCTGCCTTCAGCGGCCTTCTACCATGAGCAATCAATCTTATTGTTAGCAATAAATCATTAACAGTTATTTAAATTCAAATAATGTTAATATTTGATATGAATGCTGGAAGCTGCCTGGGCATCTCAAACCTGCAGAAAACAGACCCCACACACTGAGCGACTCACTTCCTGGCTTGAAATTCTAACCCAGTGGCTTTGAGTTGATAGTTTTCTCCTACTTACAATGATGGAGGTGTCATTGTTATTTACAAAAGATGTTTTCAAGACAGAAACTGCCATACCCCAAGTATAAGCTCCTATAACCCTCTGGTGGTGCTAAATAGAGAAGTAACTACAGGTTGACAATTTGCCATGCAGAGCCACGGTAGTTTGGTTATCACAGCTAACTTGCAGTCACAAACGACGTCGAAATGAGAATACACATATTTTTGCGCTCTCAGATTATGTGCGAATCCACCATATTTGTCTAAGACTTCATGATTCTACCAATTGTGAAATCTAACTCAAGTTGATGGTGGTTCTGTATAATTAAAATAGATAAATACATGTACTAGAAATATTAGCAGAAGACAATTTCATTATAACATTTATTTATATGAAATAGACTTTAGCTATGCAATATCGTATAATGAATTGTTTCTGCAAGTCTAAGATTACAAACTCGCTAACGTACGAGGGTCGTCCAGAAAATAAGTTCCGTTTTGGTCTGTAGGGCGGTAGGAGTGGTTTTTGCCAAATCCGGCAACACTGCTCGAAAGAGGAGAGGTGGGGGAATAGAATGAGAGGTGGGGGACCTCAGTCGGTCAATTACCAACGTCAGGGCAGGTAGTTGAAATGGAGCCCTCCATGTCACGTCCCGCCACCTCGGTCCCGTTCCCTCTCGAGTTGTTTTGCGCGGAGTGATTCAATTTCTTTATGCACAGGGTTTCAAATCAGTTCAAATTCACGAACAGCTCATTTCTGTTTATGGAGAAGGTGTAATGAGTGAGGAGATGGGTACGTGAATTTAAGGCGGAAGACATTCAGCTCTCTAGGGACCCACCGGGCGGAAACTTTCCGAAAGTCAAGTTTTTCCGAGACGATCTCATGGATGAGGGATCGTGAGATGTCTGGGAAACTCAGGTGGAGTTCATCCAGGGTTGAACGACGATCTTTGCGAATTGCATTGTCGATTTCTGCGACAATTTCGTCCGTCACAACTGAGGGTCTGCCTCTCCCACTTTCATCCTCAAGTGAATGTCTTCCCGCTTAAATTCACGTACCCATCTCCTCACCATTGATTCACTCATTACACCTTCCCCATAAACAGAAATGAGCTGTTCGTGAATTTGAACTGATTTGAAACCCTGTGCATAAAGAAATTGAATCACTCCGCGCAAAACAACTCGAGAGAGAACGGGGATCGAGGTGGCGGGACGTGACATGGAGGGCTCCATTTCAACTACCTGCCCTGACGTTGGTAATTGACCGACTGAGGTCCCCCACCTCTCATTCTATTCCCCACACTCTCCTCTTTCGAGCGGTGTTGCCGGATTTGGCAAAAACCACTCCTACCGCCCTACAGACCAAAACGGAACTTATTTTCTGACGACCCTCGTAATATGAACCGAAGCTAAGGAAGCAATACATTTAAACAACACCCGTCTTCTAAGTCAGTGTCTACGACAGTGGTAGATAATAAAAACGATATGTAACCTAGAGGTTTAAGTTCATTTTAATTGATATTTATGTAAAGATTCACTTGTTATTTAAATGAGATTTAAAATTCTCAGTCCGTTAGTAAGATTATGGTATTACTTTTAAAAAATAACTTCTATGGGTATTTAATTGAATGTTTTGAGAGACGTGATCTTGATCGCGGTGCAGTCAGGGGTAATGAAAGAGTATGTGATGTTCAAAGAGGCGTGTGGGGCTCGGTTTACTGTGAAGGGCAAAGGGCTGACTTGATGGTTAATTTAGTTGGTATGGCTAAAGATTAGGGTAGTGAGTTTCAAAGGGGGTGTGTGTGTGTGTGGAGGGCTTTCCAAGCTGTACTGTTCCTGATTACACGGGCTTCTGCCGTCTTTCAGAGGACACTATTGCTGCAATAGATACACACATACGAATACAAACCACTTTCACATTGAGCCTTCAAATTTACCTCTCTCAAACACACACCTACTCGTGAACACGCACTCATACCCCCTCTCTCTCCCTGCCAACCTTTATTTATTTTCATAACTAATTTAAAATTGATCCCAGTTTAACTCAAAATAATTTATTAAAATACTGAATGTTTTATCACAAATGATTAAATTGTAAAATAATTCACATTCTATTATTTTATCAAATGTATGCATTTAATAAATATCTTTGTGCCATCTCCTTCGTTTTAATGTTTATTAGTAATATTATTTTTGTTTTGATTTTTTAATTTATTCCATATTATTGAAAGTACTGTTACATCTTACGATCAGCTGTCTTTCATAATATTCAATATCTTTGACACTCTTGGAAAATTTTCTTTGACTTGAATTAAACATTGTTTAATTTTCTATTATAACATCATAGAAATAGGATAACATTATAACGATAGGTATCAGTTACAAGAGAACATACCTTCTGTTCCAATAGACAGTGGATTTCTTACATAGTTTATCTAAGGAAAATTTAAGACAAAGTTTCCTATTTAAAATTTGAAAATATTTCTATTTTGTCTAAAGAATGTCAAACACATGTGAGAAAAAAATGTCATTTTAAGATAATATTTAATTGAAGATTCAAGATCATTTTATTTATTACTAGCAAACGTCCCCGTCTTTCACGGGTACTTTCTAAAAAATTCGGAGATGATACAAGGTATCCCAAAATATCATTAGTAGTAGTGTGTTAAGCAAATGACTCTGTATATACCACATTAGCTGTCTGTCCTTCAGGTTTATAGCAGAATAAAAAGTTGGAACCTCTGAGTCTTGGGCAATCAAACTACAGTTGATCATGTGAAAAAAACTTGGTCTCACTCACTTCAATTCCTGAGCTAGGTAGAGTTTCCCCTTGCGTCGTAGTTACTATCATTGCGAAACAGAGGCTGATGGGACATTGTAATCGTTTGAATGGAAACGAATAGTGGCTCGGAATCAATGGTATGCGTGGTATATTAATACACACAGACTCCCCAGTACCACACCCAGTCATTATGTCGGCCTCTATGACGTATCTGTGCAGAGCACGAACTCACAGTCCTCTCCCGTTGCACATTTTTGAGGCACTCAAGTTTCGTAACATGAAATTTGTTAGTGCTACTAAATGGAAGCATCGTTGGTGCCCCTACTGTAAGTTTACTCATGAGCAGTCACGGAGTCAAAAAATACAGTTGGATAATGAACTGCTTTCACATCACTAATCACACTGTTTAATGAAGTGTAAATTCTTGCTTCGGCTTGATAAAGAGTAAAAACTTGTTTGTTGATTTTTCCTGCCTGTTCATTAGTAGGAGTTGAGAATTACTCATTCAAAATGCAATTTATTCTGAATAGATGACAGATCTTGAACTTTGGGAAAAACTTTGTCAATTATCTCTTGCTGGGAGCTTAAATCCAAATGAAATTGAAATCAACTAACAATACCGACTTGTTATACCTGTATATTTTCAAAATAAAGTTGAAAGAGGGCCATCATTCTTAAAGCTGTGATTAAGTAGTAATGCAATTTTGAAATCACTTAGGAAGTTTGAATCAGTACTGTTTCATAGTTTTTGGTACTTCAACAATTTTCTGAAAATTATTGGTTGGGAGAGTAAAGCTAAGTTAGTATCTCTTTTTAGAGTCGTTTAGAGATGTGTTGAGTCACTATTGGCGAAGTAAAGGTATTCAGGACATGTGGAGAATGGGGACTAATTTCTCCATGAAATGCTGGTCATTTTCTTAGTAATTGCTAATAAAGCTGGCTCACAGTAGTTCAGAAAGCAGTATATTTAATTATCAATTAACAATTAAAAAAATCTAAAAGGAGTGCCTAACAGATGCAGTCAAATTAGCTTATGCACTTGAGAACTCAAAAATTATTACCTCTGGCCAGATATAGGTGTTCAAGACTAGGAGTCTGTATCTCGGACAAACAGGGGTAAAATATTCAGAAATTCTTTACCACTGTAGGAGGTAATATAGAGCCTTGGAAACGTGAACGTCAATTTGGCAAAATGGTAATCTGATGTACTTGTCGGATTGGATAAATTGGATAAACCTGAACAAATTTTTAGCAAAATTCAAAGAAAAAAATTTATTGTACTTCAATAACGGTTCAACTTCAATTAAGCGGGTAATCATTTAATTTTATAAGTATAATCTATACAATTTTAAACCACTGAACTTTAGACTATGCGGAAATATAAATTTGATAAGCCAGTCCTATATTAAATTTGAGAATATTCTTCCTCATGGTATATGTTTATCAGACAGGGACAATATATCACTAGTTACATAATTGTATGGTAGCAATACAATTACATCAATTATATATAATTATCAATTAGAAATATAAGTATGATATATAATCATTGTATGTACAAGTTGTTTTCTAAACCAATACATTTAAGAAACGATTTATTTATATTTCATCTTAACATTCACATGATTATTTCTCTATTTGGTTACAATAAAGTATAGTGATTATGAAAGTTATTGTTTAACATTGTACGATTTGCACATTTAAAGCTTAATTGAACAAAATTTTGATTATTTGGACATGGTTTTGCTGATGTCTAAAATTTGCTTTTAAAAATTTAGCAAAAAACATAAATGACTTTTAGTTTAACAAATTTTGATGACATTTGACAAAGATAGAGTTCTTGGTATAGGAATGAACTTCATTGGCTCTGGGCAATATTCAGTGATGGGAAGGGTACATTGTCATACTTCATATTAAAAGATGGCCTAATTTAGACCGTTCTTCTGATGGTTCCAGAAACAATTCAAAAATCATTATCAATGATTGTCTTTATATGAATAATGTTTGAGACAAATATTTAAAATATTATTAAATATAAGAAGGTATATTATACAAAATATCCGTATCATTAAACTTTAACTGTTGCTACTTCTAAAGTTGTGATATAAATTTTATGAAATATCGTTGTAATTGATAGAATTTAGAGAGTTACTTTAAAATTACAACTTAAATATACGACTGTAATTGTGATTAATAAATCTTTAATTGCAATAAAGTAATCACCACTTCAGATTATGCTTATTAGTTACAATAAATTGTTTAAGATTGTTAGTTTACATTTTATTGACTTGAAAAGATTGGGATGTTCCGAAAGAAGATTATTTTTTCAGATTATACACAAGGTCTGCAGGTATATTGTCTTCTTAATTTACTTCATCCTGAAATATTATAAACAAAATGAGGTTAACTCTACATCAAATCACTGAGGAGAATATTTTATACATATTTCAAGAAAACCATCTTCTTCTGACAAAACCAAAGTAATCACAGTACTTGTTTACTGTGAAATCTTTTAAATGCTGAAAGTATAGACGAATCTTGGTTAGACTGTCACAAGGTTAGGAAAACTGTCAAAACCTTTCTACAAAGTTTTGGTTTGCACACGTTGAAAATAACTCTACGATATTTAATTTCCAGAAACCAATTCATTCATGAAAACACTTTTTGAACGGGTGAATATTAATTTCATCCTATCTTTGTACAGGAGGATTTCAGCCCAACCTAATGTGAGGCTAGCGTGAGCCTCAAATCAACATGATTTGAGTTTGGAATCTATTGATTCCTACATTACTCGACTTGCCAGTAATCAAGACAGAAAACTGCCCACCAATCCAAATCTCCTTCTTTGGGAAGTAAATCCAACTCCCAACCTTTCCCAATCCCACGAGCTTCAAAGCTTCCTATTTAAGCTAAAAATGACGACCAGATGATTTCAAAAGTATACAATACAGTACCTCAGAGAATGCAAAGCCGCAAGACCATACGACCACGGAGAGGACACCTTTCCCTGACAGACTCACTCCCCTATTCTTGACAATGTTTACTGACCCAACAAAAACAGCAGGATGAGAATCCAGCAGTAGTGATCCGGCACACCTATTTAGGACATGCACTATTGTGCATGGTAATATATTCGTTGGTCGTTGGTCGTTGGAGGCTAGCGTCGGATGCATCCTGCTACTCACAGTCACTATTGTGACAGTTGCTTGCTCTTTTATGAAACCAGTACACTTAATTGACTAAATCAATTGGATGTGAAAATTAGTTTTTAGAATTCAGTTTTGTCTGTAAGTTCCATTAGTTATACGATTAGATTTTCCGTATTAAATACGTCAGTGTGATATATAATCATTAATTTACTAAAAATTGAATAAATATATATAATTTAAAATAGTCATTTTTATCAAACAAAAAACAATAATTCTTTCGCTAACATGAATCAAGAATGATTCTCTAAGAAAAAAAGTCAAGTGAAGAAGGGAAATAAGTTAAGGCGAGGGGGGCAATGCCTCCAGCCTTCTCCACTAATAGGGACATTACTCGCCACCCAGAGCCCTCCATTGATTATCCCAATCCGAGCTTTATTCAAACCACCCTCCTACTAGTCCTATTATAATAAACTCACTACGTCTCAGTCAAAATAATCTAATACTCCCATTTGTCCACCATTATGTAATCTCATTTTACTAACCTCAATTCCTTTTTTTTTTATTTCATTTTAAAGTAAAATGCTAAATAATATATTGATGGTCATTAGGAATTTCTTTATCTGTTTGAGATTGCCATTACTTAAAGAATATTACTGAACGTTTTACTATACAATGTAAACATAACAGCAACCAACTTCAGCTCCGTTAGGCAATCTACTCTACCACGTGGAGTCAATCTAATTCCGCGTGATAAGTTAAAATTTTATCAAATTTAAACATATTTCTGTTTTTGTTAATTAAACCCTTATAGCAGCTCTTATAAGCATACTTACATTATATTTATTTTTCATTCAGAGAGAATAAATACTAATTCTTTTCCTTCATAACAGTTGATTGAATAATTGGTGTTTCAATTCCAGTGAGTCAGAGTTCAGTGCATAAACAAGTTCAGTATATCAGAGTATCAAAAATTAACATAAAAATTCTGAAACATATAAAATATAAAGTTTTTAATAATAAAGAAATAAAGTAGATTTAAACATTCTCATAAATTTTACATTTTCTTTATCTTCATATCACATTAACAATTTGAACTTTCCCATTCTCTCAATATCTTCTAGAGCAGGGTGTATAGATTTTGGGTATGAATACATTATAAACTATTACATTGTAATGTATAACTGGATATGTTTTGGAATGAATATTTGGGGAATAACTGTTAGACTTCATAAAGTCACCAAACTGTGTGTGCTAACCACAGAGCATTGCTAAGTTGCATTATATTAAAACAGAAATTATTTGTTCTCACTCTTGTTATCAGTTGTTAAAAATAAAATTTTCCCAATAATATTGCAGGCTTGGAGATTACCTTTGATTCTAAAGTAAGGAGCTCTAGTCACAAGTTGTAGACATTTTTTTAATAGGTTAACTTATAATTTTATCTATAATAATAATTGAAAATTGAACTATATCTTTACTAAAATAATTCAATTTTTTTTCCTACCAAAACTATAATTAAGTTAACTGAATTATGTGTGAATGTTGTCATTTTCAATTTTTAAATAAGTGACACAAATATAATTTTTGTATGGGTAATTGCTATCCTCTCTACTGAATAATTTATATTTGGAATTCTTCGAAACTAAACTATTGAATTCAATTTTACTTAATCCTGTTCAATCATTCACTTGTGTCGAGGATATTTTATGCTTGTGTCTCGAAACCATGAATAGGAGTCTATTTCCTACCTTATAATAAAATTATAATCTTTAATGCTAACACTCCAATTAGCATTAATAGTAATGTATAGCGCCGTTATTATGTGTCCCTATCAATAGATTGTCAAAAGAGTACTCTTAGATTAAAGGTTTTAGTGATTAGGAAACCCACTAATGTACTTGCTTGTTTCTATTTTTATTCTGTTCATCTCAGAAGAGAAATTATACGTATATAGGCAAGTGTCTGAGGTCAAAGTCTGAGTTTACACCTTAAATTCCTAACGAGGACGTTCAAAATAATATTTTTATTGCTTACTCATTAAAATACCCATCTCTTATAATGTCAAACCTATTAAGTAAGTATTGCAGTAAGTAAATGTTTTCCTATTTAGTAAAAAGTGATGTGAAAACATCTATAATTTGAAAACTAGTTGATTTTGTGAAAATATTTTAGTCTTTTTCTGTAGACGTTGCTTTTTTTTATTGCATAAATTTACTAAAAACTCTTGTTTATGTACATATATACTTATAAGAAATTCAGTCATAGATCAACGTTTGATGGTATATATATATACTTTTCCGTTGGAAATACGATCCAAAACGGACAAATATAGTTCAATATAGAAAAAGAAACATAGAGAAATAAAAAGAACACACTTACAGTCTCTAATTTTCGGTTTGAACCGTCTTCAGGAGAGATAAGAGAGGGAAACCAAGCGCACTGGTTCAGAGACGGTTGGACGGGTATATATAAATATATATATATATATATGAGTTCGAGATTAACAAAGAGCAACACACAAAGTAGGGAAACACACTTGCAGACTCAAATTTTCGGGTAATCCGTCTTCAGGAGAAAAGAGAATGGGAGACCAAGCACGTTGTAGGCGCAACGGCAAGTAACCCTTGGGTTGGTCTCCCATTCTCTTTTCTCCTGAAGACGGATTACCCGAAAATTTGAGTCTGTAAGTGTGTTTCCCTACTTTGTGTGTTGCTCTTTGTTAATCTCGAACTCGTATTGTGTCCAGTTTGGATCGTATTTCGTTTTATCAGTGAATAAATATGTATATATATATATATATATATATATATATAATAAAATAAAAAACGAAGGAAACACACAGAAAGACAAAGACATAACTCACATCGATATTTCCACAATCGTCGTCATCAGGAGGTGCGAAGAGCGAAGAGCGAAGAGTCCCGCAGGAAGACAGGGCGGTACTCCTGCGGGACTCTTCGCTCTTCGCTCTTCGCACCTCCTGATGACGACGATTGTCGAAATATCGATGTGAGTTATGTCTGTGTCTTTCTGTGTGTTTCCGTCGTTTTTTATTTTATTGTAAAAAAGTCCGCTGGACCGTTTCTCTTAATTGTGTGTATATATATATATATATACAATTCAATTTCTCTAAGGATGATTTTTAGATTTTGCTTCTCGACTTTTCAAATCTCACACTTCCATTCATTTGGTGCTAAGTGTAAAAAATCACTAAAAGATTTCCTTGTAAATTCCATATAATATTTAGTTATCATACATTTAAAAATTCAAATCCAACGTTCCAGTAATCACTAACCATCATCAGGGTGTAACGAAAGATAAAGTAACTGAACAAAAGTTAATAACAAAAATAAAAATACTTACTATAAAACAGCTTCAAATTACTAATACCAAAGATAAAACTACATAGTAAACATAAATTTGCAGGTTGCACTGTGTTTTACACTGTCAATATTGTGCTTTCATTGTAATGTTCCTAGGGTATCTCTCTTCAACTCAAACTGCTGTCTCTGCTGTGCCTGTCCCGTATATAGCTTTAACATATTTTTGAAGCTTGCAGTTTGATGATTAATGTTAAGTCTTCGTTCTAAAATGTTTAGGGCTTCCAATATCATTAGCCTGTTTCTTTCTTTTTCATAGTATAGCACCTCTGTGTTGTTTACTAGCATCTCTCGTGTGAGTTTGACTTTATGGGTATTGAGTGTATGGTCTTTAGGACCACCTGCTGCCATGTGCATAGTAAGACGTCGGGACAAAGTTTTAGTAGTCAAACCAATGTATGTGGATTTGAGGACTTTGGTTATATATTTATTGTATGTATATATTGTATGTAGTAACTTTTTTTGAGGCCTAGGCCTTTACTTCAAAAAACTTACTAAATCTATGTTGAACGAAGATGTCAAGGACAATTTTGAAAGGATATAACAAAAAGAGAAATCAAAAATAAAGGCATATTTATTTTTATTAGAAATAAACTCACACCTATATTTCGACTAGCATCGTCATCAGGTAGAAGTACTCTTGCGAGCAGCCGTAGCTGACTGAGCGAACCGTAGAATAGACAAACACGCGTGTTCTCTATTGGCTGCCTTATACAAGAGTAAGTGATTAAAGAGAGAAAACTTACTAAAAAGCATAGTAAAAATAATAGAAGCAGAAAAGAAGTAAACTAAAGCGATGAGGAATAAAATAATATAAAATTAAAATACAAAATATAATAATGGTTAAAATATTTAAATAAAATTAGAGATAAAATATGCAAAAATACAAGAAATAACGAATATGCAAAAACGAAACAAGAAAAGGTAATAAAAGCTATAATATGAGATAAAAACATTAAAAATATATGAAAACTCAAAAAAGTAATGATTAGAAATAAATAAATAAAGAGACATTTAAAAAAAAATTAACGGTACAGATTAAAGCCAGGAGGTGAGCGAGCACCAAGAAGACAAATATGTACTATTCAGTATATATAAAAATGAAATAACATTAATCTATCTAATTGTTTATTTAATCAGAGTGAATGTATCATGTGAATTATTAGAGAATCATTTGTTTAGCTAAATTTTATCAATTGTTTTATCAACTGTATTTCTTATAAATTAGTAATATTTCTTTTTACCTACCAAACAATTCACATTTAACCATTTGTAAATTTGATTACAGTTTCTGAATTAAATGTTTTGTTAATTTAATATCTATCTAATATTTCTATTTATTTTTCTAATTACTTAAACGTTTCGCATTTATTTACTTTTTCATTTTATCCCTCAATTATTTATTTTGTTAAACTGGTTTAAAAGCTTTTATTTATAACGCTTTAAACGTTTCTCATTTATGCATTTCGTTAATTTGATAAAAATTTATCATAGTTTTATCTAATTACTATAATCCTTGTACTTTCAGGGATTATGTTTTATGATTGTGTAAAGAACTCGAGCAAAAGAAATGATTTGGTTAAATATCATTGATAGAAGCTATAGTAGAAATGGTTAAAACATTAGCGATGGAAAACTTAAAATAAAAGTACCTGATATGTAGCAAGTTAAAACTCATTCAGTGATGGATGTTGGGTTCCATTCAGTTTACCTTTAATTACATTGCCGTCTATCTTTAGGACGGTTCTACTTGTTAATCAATCCTGAAAGGTCTGTTTGTGTAAAAATAAATACAAACTAGAACAATTTAAACAGTTCCATTACTATGTTGGAAAAATATATTTCCGAGGAACCTGTTTTTCAAATATTACCAATACAATAGCTCAACGACTGTTGATAATATTGGATAATAATTAAAAGTAACACTTTCTTAAATTCTCTAGGAACTGTATTTTATCTGATAGTGGTAAAATAAGTGTTCAAATTCACAAAATTTAGGCTATAATCAGAAATATCTTTTAATTCAGACTCTAAGTAAGATATAGGAATCGTCAAACATAGCTCATGGCCAAAAGTTACCATTTCCCCTTACGAAAAATTACCATTTCCCAATAAAAGGCAATAAATGATGGCAATAAGCTGGCTGACATTTGGAGCTAGCTTGTGTGATTGTGAATGTGGTAATGATTGGTAAAATGCCATTGTCTGCCAGCAGATGGGAATGTTCCGTGCTTCACTCACTTGGCTGCGTGCTCTTCCAATACAAAACCAAACCTTTCATACTCCCCTGTCTAGCAATTCTAGGTAACTCATAAATTCCCTAAACACGCACGCCAAATTTAAATCACTATTTATTTTTAGTCATGTTTCACGAATATTTCAATTTTAAACTGAGCTCAGTATTATGTGTTGTTGGAATCAATTTTAAAATGTGCAAAATATTAATATAAGTTCATAAACAATTTCAAATGCCAAACGATAATAAACACAACAAAAACATGAAAAGATTAACAAACCAAAGGACTATGTTAACAGGAAACATCGTTAACAGAAAAAAAACATTACTGTGTTTCAAAGAAAATACAGTTTGCATTGTTGTAATCGGGATTAAAACTTTTCAGGAATAGGCAGAAAAAAACATAACTGCATTTTACACTTTTCCAAACGGCTAACTTTTTTCACTTGCCTGGAAAGCCTAGGCAAATATATCTCTTCTCAGGTTTCCACAACAGTTAACGGCAATTTTTTTCTCTTTGCCTATCAGCTATCACCATTCATCTGTTTTGTTATTTGAAATATCATTTGAATAAATTGTTAATTTTATAAATATTTGAGTGTGCATGACAATGGCATTTTACCAATCATTACCACATTCACAATCACACAAGCTAGCTCCAAATGTCAGCCAGCTTATTGCCATCATTTATTGCCTTTTATTGGGAAATGGTAATTTTTCGTAAGGGGAAATGGTAACTTTTGGCCATGAGCTATGTTTGACGATTCCTATATCTTACTTAGAGTCTGAATTAAAAGATATTTCTGATTATAGCCTAAATTTTGTGAATTTGAACACTTATTTTACCACTATCAGATAAAATACAGCTCCTAGAGAATTTAAGAAAGTGTTACTTCTTTAATTATTATCCAGTATTATCAGCTGTCGTTGAGCTATTGAATTGGTGATATTTCAAAAACAGGTTCCTTGGAAATATATTTTTCCAACATAGTAATGGAACTGTTTTAAACTGTTCTAGTTTGTATTTATTTTTACACAAACAGACCTTTCAGGATTGATTAACAAGTTGACCCGTCCTAAAGATAGACGGCAATGTAATTAAAGGTAAACTGAATGGAACCCAACATTGTAGCAGTTCCGATAAAGTTTAACCTACTATATATCATGTACTTTTATTTTAAGTTTTCCATCGCTAATGTTCTAACCATTTCTGCTATAGCTTCTCTCAAAGATATTAAACCAAATCATTTCTTTGGCTTGATTGATCGACGCATTTGTGACAGGTGGACGCATTAGTTCGAACTTGGTCCAGTCATTTAGTAGTGCAAACAAATTTCTTTCTTAAAAGCAGTTTTTTGTTTTTTTTAAATTTTGTCAATCCCGAAAGTTTTTTGGTTGTTCAGGGCAGTCCTTCAAAGATAGAGCACGAGGAAAAGTGTTTCTAACAGTAAAAAGCTATTAAAATATTGACTGTATATATATATATATATATACTTTCAAAACTTTGAGAAACACGAATGAAAAACAGAAACTAAGACTCACATTCAATATATATATATATATATATATATATATATAAAACAAGATTTCACATGAACACGTGAAATAACAATTAATGATCATACCGCTATATGAAATGGAAAAGAAAATTGGGTTTCGACTCTGACGAAGACCACTTGTTACGGTTGAAAAATTTTAGTCTTTTTTTCCATTTCAAATTGTGGTTTGATCATATATATATATATATATATATATATTTGAAGTAGAATACATATGCAAAGTAAAAAATAGTTTGAATTATTTTCTGAAGTCAGAATCAATATGTTCAATGATTGCTATAAATGATTGCAGTGTTAGGTATGGTATAGTAAATAAATATATCGTTCTGAACATAATTTTACCTTCAAGATGATTTAGCTATCAGTATGCAATCATTGTAATGTATGTTTAATTCAATATAAATTGTCTATTAAAATGAACGAACTGAGAATATTATAACATTTCATCTAAGTCAGAAGCAAGAAAGTGTAGTACAAAAGTCAATATTGCGCCACAAGTGGTGAAAAATAACTAGAACACATGTAGAGTCCCTTAGGAGTTATAGTAATCTGACACAGGCAAATTCATAGCAGGAGTCTATATGGTTAAACATTTAAATTAGGCTTAAAGCAGAAAAAATGAATTTCGTTCTTGGTTTTCAGAAAATAAAATACTTTTTATACCCATTGTTGACCTGCTGATTCATTTGCTACGGGCCAGCGGAAGGTTATATCAAATGTACGTGGTTTGCGGTTCTGCAAACATTAAGACCACTCTAGCTGCAACGTTTACACTCTACTTAGAGAAGTCCCGTGATTTATTTAGTGAAACACTTTTTCTGAGTAGCCTAAGGAAGAGAGTAAGGGAGAGGGAGATTTATTCTTTAGTCCCTTTTTATCGTTGCTTTCCCAGATGGCGTTATTACTTGTTGAAGCATAGGTAGGGCGCCAGGAGGGATTTAAACTTGGCCCACTCACCTACAGCGGGCTCATTTATCACCGACCCAGTGGAGAAAACCTCAGACCTGTATGCAACGCATTCAATCAAAACCTTTCCCAACTAAAAGGCATTAACTTCTTCCTTTAACTTACTTCCTCATTCATAACAATTTTTGTTCGTTGAATCGATAACATTACAATTTCAGAGCATGCAATATGTAAATTAGATCTTTTAAATATGTATACACATATAACATGTATGTATATACATATAAACATATGTATATAAAAAACAAAAATATATGTATCCTACGTACATATTTTAATATTGTGTTAAGTCAAATTGTTTTGAAATATTTTACTGTCACAAACCTAGTCTGTTTTAAAACAAATTTGAGAAGTTGTAGGAGAAAATAGTAAGGAATGACTGTCATTATGAGTGATTTTGATCAATTATATTTCTGTCTAATACAGAACAATTTGATTACATATAATACTAAGCCTTTTTGCATAATAGCCAATCTTTCAAATTAATTACCCACACAATAATAAACTAATAATACAACAGTTGGATATTTACGTATCTAAAATTGTTTATTGAAAATTTGAAATAGTTCAGATTATTGAAAACATCATTTTAATTAGAAATAAACAAATAAATAAATATGAGAGCAGATATTTTCTTTAAGTCGTTTATAAAAAACATAAACTGTGCTTAGAACGGTACTATGATATTGTTTTTTTTATTTATAGTTGATAAATACATCGTCTACTAGGACATTAGCACTGTCTGATTATTATATTGTTATTTTTTGAGAAGTTTTCGACTACAAAACATATTGTATGTATTACATGCTCATAAACAGTAACAGTAACATTTTCAGTGTTTCATAGCCAGATCAATAATGGTAGACAGTTTGTATAAACTATTTCAAGTTATCAAGGAATAATTTAAGATACGTAAATATCGAATTGCATGTATGGCTTAATTATTATTTGAGTAATAATTAAGGAAACTTAAAATGGCCTTTTTGTATACTTTAATCGGAAGAATAGAAAGGAAACTTTTATAAAAGGTATTTAAGTTTCTGAATGTAACATGTTTATGTCAATATCTTGCAATCCTATAAATAAATATTCAAATGAGATGGGTACCTATTTCGGTGCGTGGTTCGTAAGTATATGCAATTCTTTTAGTAAACTGATTCTCTGAAACAAAACTTACATTCGATTCCTTAACTTTTTTCTCATTTAATTTAGTATTTTCTCAAATTAAGTTAGATATTTGGCCAAACAATTGTTTTGAAAAGATTGCTATTACAAATATTGTTTTGTTTATAAATAAATTGTTAATAACAAACGTGTTATTATAAATATTTGATTGTTTGGTGGGCCAGATTATTCTTATTTAAACTAATTAGAAACTGATATTCTAGTAGTTATATATTGTGTAACTTCTGAGGAAGCCGTTATGATTTATTGTGTAAATTACACGATGTAAATTATATATACTGATTTAATGGTATGCATTGATTTAAACTTCTCAGTGACTTTCTGTATTGACTATCTTCTGCTAATCACCTCCTAATTTCGCTGGGTTGACTGTTGTCTCTAAAGTAAGCTGGCCAGAAACATGCCCTATACAATATCACTTCATACTGTAACCTAACAAACTGGTTATTAACTGAAACTTGTCGTCTCATTTCTAATGATTTAGGTGTGCTTGATGAATTGTTATCATCGAAAACTGATTTAACTTACCATAAATCCTCTAATGATTTGGCATTTATTTTCTTTAATTAATAGTAGCATGATTTACGAAGTAGAATAAAAGACGAGCTTTTATAAAGATCATTAGTATTCTAAACAAATCTATTGAAGAAATAAGATTAAGGATCTCATTAACTAGAGTAATTGTCAATGATATGAAATTCTATGAGGCAAATGATTTGAAATGTTAATGGTGTAAAGGTTGAAAAGCGCATAGTTAGGAGTGTTTTGCAGACCAGGATGATGATGTTTACTGGAATCAGTGTGAAGGAATAATGAGACGGCATCCGTCCTTGGTATCGAATAACTTAACACAAGTGACTGGCAAGGGACTGTTAGCGATTTATTTGCACAGTCGCCTTCCCTTTAATGGGTTTGTTGAGTTTTGCAAAGGTAAGTCGCATTAGGACTTCCTAGTTGACGCTTTCTGTGGATCTTGCTTAGACTAAAATCCGTGTAACCCATCTGTTATACTTGTTTTACCTTAATTATATTTTCAGATAATAGGATATTATTTAAATTAAAGTCATACTAATTCTCGCTTGAAATTTTCATAAAACTTTCTTTCCTTTCATAATAAAATAATTAATATTATCTTTATAACATTATAAAAATAGCCAATAATTATCTATAATTCAAAATTTACAGCAAATTTAACAAATATTCATTGAAGTCAATATATTATATTTGAGACTATAAAAGCTATACCGTACTTAATAAAGTATATTATGATAAATTATATATGGCATAAAAACAGGGTTATAGTAATAATACAATATTAAAATTAAATGAATAAATACTGTCCTTTTATATTATTATACGTGACCGCACAATGCAGTTTGTATTTCCAAGTAAAAGTGTAGATTCTCTGTGTTACAAATTAATCAGTTTCAGGAGAACATAGCTTTTGTCCCAATAGCCAGTGGATCTCTTACACAGGTTTTCTGACCCCCTTCTACATTGAAGATTTAAGATGAAGTTTTTCATTTAAAACTAAAAATATTCCACTTTTAACTGAAAAATGTCAGAAACAAATAAGAAAAAATTTTGTTTAAAGATAATTTTTAATTTATGGTGTTGGATAATTTCATCTATTATTTTTCAAACAATGTTTTCAATTTTGAATTATTTTTTAAATATTTGGTCTTTTATGAAATTATTATACTGGGACATTATATATTTTATACACAAGGAAGTTGATATTAAGTTTACTTATACTAATGTTGAGTGCCGGCGACTTCAGGTTTGGTTTTCATTGAGGAGATGCAACTTGAACGATTAAACGCATTAGTGGCAGTAATTTGTTGCAGAGATTTTGTACACTACGTGCAAGAAGAAATTGCCAATGAGCTGTCACCTCAAATAAGTTATAGAAACAGGGCATGTCACTTGGATATTGTGAATAGTGCCGTTAAGTTCCTACTTCTATTCTTATATTTGATAGTCTAGTAACTCCAGAATGTATCGATGTCACGTCCTATAAATTGAAAGTTAGATCCATTCCTTCAGCCTTTACATGTTATAAATATTTGAAATTTGGTCGTACATAAGACAGGTGCATATCTCTGCTAGAACTTTGAAATTGTGGTAAACCGAAGCGTAGTAAAACTGATTGTATTGCACATTTAAATGCATTATCTGTGACGGCAACCATTCCTCGTGATATAAGGATTGTCCTAATTCTATGAAAGGAAATGAAATTTAATGGCTGAAGAATTGACATAAAGTAACTTATATAGGAGCAAAAAGCATTGTCAGAAGTTTACCTTAAACTCGACAATGAACATCTATGCAAAGATAGTTTCAAACAACAGAGACTAATGGGACTGATCTTGCACCCATTCACATGACGATTTACTTATTCTACCATTACGATTAAATCTGGAACTAAGATGTAGTCAAAAGATATTTCCTTTAGTAATATTAATGGGAAACTTCAATTTTCATAACTTTTCGTGGTGCTCTCAGTGCACACGAAAAAAGGACTAAAGACAGAGATAATAATAGCCATTTATTTCACACAAAAAAATTACATCTTGTTAATATAGGAACATATTTTTTTGGATAAAATTGTGTACATTATGTTACGATAAGGTCTTTTTTTCATTTTTTTTCAATTGTGAAACTATGCCAACTTCTGAGCATAAGTCTCTCCCAACTCCATCCATTTTCTCGTTTCTTGAGAGACTCTCAACCACAATTGTCCCGCTCTTTCTTTAATTTCATCTTCTCATCTTCTTTTTTGTCTTTTCACTATTCTTCTAGCTTCTTTAGGATCCCACTTAGTAATTCCATTTCCTCATCTATCGTTCTTCATTCTCATCACAAGTCCTCCCACTTCCCTTTTTAGTGCGCACACTGTAGTCAAAATATGTTGTATTCCTGTTTTCTCATTCATTATTTCACTCCTTATTTTGTTCTGTTTCTTAATCCTAAGGAGACCTCTCTCCATTGCTCTTTGTGTTGCTCGGAGTTTCCTTATATTCCTCACTGTTGCTGTCCACGTTTCAGCACCATAGCTCAGTACACGAAACAAACATTTTTTAGAACCCTCTTTTCTAAAACCTTCGAGTTTTTTAAAATATGTACCTCAGCGTCCAATACCTCTTCCAGATAATAAAAATTCTTTATCTCATTTCTTTACACAAGCGATCCTGAAAGCTAAGTAATTGACCAGTGCATATCACTTAGTCCGACTATTTAATCCACTTACTTTGCAGTTTAATTTCTTTTTGCTGACCGTCATTAAAACAGCTTTCTATACAGTTATTTCAAGTCCAGCCTTTTATTCAGCTACTTGTATATCAATTATCAGTTTGGTGTTTGATGCTATCAAGACTACATCATCAGTAAATCCCAATTCTCTTAAAAATATATCATTGTACCTGATGCCCTTTGATTCCATTTTATTTCTTTAAAAACTTGATCCAAAACGCTGTAGAATAAGTTTGGCCGGAAAGAATCGCCCTGCCACACACCTCTTAATAGGAAAGTAAATCTCCAGATTTTCAAATAGTATTTTGGACATACTATTCCAGAATAGTATTTTGAACACGTCGAGAAGCCGGGCCTAAATCGCGCTTGTTAAAGTGGTTAAATTAATTTTATAATATTATTTCATCTATCCATGATCCATTTCGTGAATATTTACTTTACCGATATTAGAACTTGGTTGGAGCGAGTGGAGGCTTAGTTATACCTCTAAAAATAGTAACATCATCTCCTTTGTAGTTAAGTCCAGTACTAGTATTTTTTTTTTAGTCTTAGTATGTTTATTATTTTTTCTAATTCAAAATGTTCACAATCAGGTAACTCTCTGCCTTAAGATATGTCAATATTAATTCAGTTTATATCTCCAAATCGTGGTCGTTATATAAGTTTTTATAAAATTCAGTGGTACAATCAATTATATTTTTTCTCTTGGTTTTAGCCTTATTGTTTAGCAACCTTATAACAGAGTGCAGCACACAGGAAAAAGATAATATTCTCAGAGTAAATTAAATTATTATGATTTTTGACAAATCGAAAGAGTAAGTAATATTTTTAAAAACAATATCACGCGAAAAAATTTTCTGTATAATAATTTTATAAAAAACCAAAACTGTAAAACTTAATTCAAAATTGGAAAAATTCTTTGAAAAATAATAAATGAAATTATCATATGTATTGAATTATAAATTATCTTAAAACAACATTTTTTCTAACATGTTTCTGATATTTTTCAGACAAAAATAAATGTATTCAAGTTTTAAATTGGAAACTTTGTCTTATGTCTTCATTGTATAAGGAGGTCAGATAAACTATGTATGTGATCCACTGGCTATTGAAACAAAGGCCATGTTCTCCTGTAAGAAATTATTTCGTATCACCAAGTCTACACTTACGCTTTTTTAAAATGTTATTACTCCTGTAGTTTACTAATGATATTACATACATCAGTGTTATGATATACAAAAATAGGCTTATATAGTGCTAAGTGGAGCAGTCGTTATCTGTTCTACCTTCAGGAAAGAAAGTCTATTAAACACCTGCCATTTATGCATTTATACTATGCTTAAATGGGACATTATATATTACATGCCCAAGAAGTTTGATTTCACGTTTACTTAGTAAAGTTAAGTGTAGACCACTTCAGATTTTTGAGTTGGTTTTCCAAATCTTCTAATGAAATCTATATCACTCAAGTAGAATTCACTATCTATCTTTCTTTAGATTAGTTTGTTATTTTCTCTCTCTCTCTCTCTCTCTCTCTCTCTCTCTCTCTCTCTCTGTGTCTCTCTGAGTGTTAAATTTTCTTTACTTGGATATTGATGATTTCATTTTTTCTTTTTGTCTATTTATTTGTATCCGTAATCTTTTTTAATTAATATCCATTTATTCATCTAAATTTGTTACATATTAACTAGCATATCTTTTAAGTAATCCATTATATTAAATGAAGTATTTAGTACTTGAGTTTTAATCCTTTTTGTTTTTAATAATCTATAACAATAACACTCAATAAAAGTTATGAAACTAACCTCAAATGATCTATGGGAGATGTTGTTTCTATTATTATAAGCATTATTTTTCTTCTCAGAGTATGAATCACTCTATTTTTTGCCTTGTTGAATATTTTTCACTATTTGACAAATGATTTAGCACTAAAAACTTCAATAATTATCTGATTTTATCACTTTTTCTGGAACTATTATTAACTCGATCTAATCACAATGGCCGCCATCTATCAACTTCAGAACCAGGGATAATGGTTATAAACTTAAACTTTTGTTTGCATTACAGTGGAGCTCACATCGTTTAGTGTTCACAACTTTGGTGTATCCAATACATATACTAATTATTCTTTTACAATATTACTATAATCTATTCTATTTTTGGTAGAATAATTCATATATTTATTGGAGCATATTCATTTATTGGAATGCTTCATCTTATACATCGATGAATAAATGTAGTAGATGCTATACATAAGAAATAAATACTTCAAAATATTTCTATTTTGTCTGAAAATCGTAAGAAAAGTGTACAAAAGAAAACTGAAATGCATTCCACAGTTTGTGGATTATTTCATCTATATATTAGTTAACATGAGCGATGTAAAGGGGTCTTTCATGATCTTCTTCAAATTTATTCATTCTGTCAGACTTTCGAAGAAATACTTCTATAGTTATTTATGTAGGCTTTCAAAATATTTCTATTTTGCCAGGAGAATATCAGATTCTTTGAATCACCGAAGAAGTTGATTAAAATTAAAATCATTTTGTAATAAAGAATTAAGGACCATGTTCCCCATAATTCAATATTATCCAAAGAGAATGATGTTCATAAACACATCATGAATTTATGTTCAAATATTTATTATGTAGATATATAATAAAAACTTATTATATATCTGGTAATAAGTTTTGTTCAAGGGTGCAACTAAGTTTCCTAGCATTCTAACAAGTAGTTTGTTAGAAAACTGTCGATCAAACCATGGAAAGCATCAGAAAGTATATGTTTGATTCGTGTTAGGTTACACATTTAAGAATTTTATTCTTCCTACATATCATATTAATTATTTCAAATTTTTTTCTATTACACTTCTAAATAACATTTTTAATTCATTAATTCCTTTAAAAAAATTTGAACTCCATGTAAACAAACCTGACATTTACAGCTAGTGATCGGTTAATTACTCCTGAGTTAGTACGTAGGAGAAAAAAAATGTTGTTTAAAGACAAAATTTGCCCATAATTTATATTTATTTATATTATTATTATTTTATATTATGTTGTATATATTTATATATATATATATATATATATATATATATATATATATATATATCTTTATAAATAAAATAATGATTTTGTCTGTACATTGCTTAGAACTGACTCATTTCAAGTTTTCTTTACGTTTCATACATTGGAGAAACCGAATCCACCCTTAGAAAAATTTCTGTCGGTTTGTCGGTTTGTCGGTTTGTCGGTTTGTCGGTTTGTCCGCAAAACTTTGTCACAGGTAAACTCAGCTACCATAAGACATATAAAGCTGAAACTTTTACAGTAGATTTGTGTAGGTCTAACTTAAAATATAGGCTATGAATTGATTGGAAATTCAACGTAGAAGTGAAGTTATGGACGTTTAACGCAAAAATGTTTGTCACAAGTAAACTCAGCCACCATAAGACATAGCGAGCTGAAACATTGACACTGGATTTGTGTGTGCCTAACTTAAAATATGGGCTCTAAATAGATTATTAATTCAGTACAGAAGCGAAGTTATGGGGCTTTTAGCTGTATTTTCCTAACTTCACAGACAAGTTTGTTTTGAAAATACACAGGTGTGGCAAGTAGGTATTGTTAGTTGATTTTAATTTCAATTGAGCATATGAATATATTGCGTATTTGACATCATTGAAATGGTGTTTCACAGAGTTAAGGATGTACTATCTATTGAGAATAAATGTTTTGTAAACGAGCAATTCTCAACTCTTAATATGAACAGGGAGGAAAAATCAACAAACAAGTTCTTACGCTATATGAAGCCGAGGAAAGAACTTACAAGTCAGTAAAGAGATTGGATTAGTGACGAAGAAGCAGTTCATTATCTAATTGAATTTCTTGACTCTGAATTTATTTCTCCTGGACTGCCTGCTCATGAGTAAAAACTTAAAGTAGAGCACCAATCATGCTACAATTTAGTAGCAGTAACAAATTTCATGTTGCGAAACATGAGTGCCCCAAAACTGTGCAACGGGACACGACTCTGAGTTCGTGCTCTACACAGATATGCCATAGAGGCGGACATAATGACTGGATGTGGTATTGGGGAGTCTGTGTGTATACTTCACATACCATTGATTCCGAGCCACTGTCTGTTTACGTTGAAATGATTGCAAAGTCGGGTCAGAGTATATTTCGCAATGACGTTAACTAAGTCGCAAAGGGAGACTTCATCTAACGCAGGAATACAAGGTAGCAAAACCAAGTTTTTCTCACATGGTCAAATGTAGTTTACATGCTCAACGGTCAGAGGTTTCAACTCTTTCTTCTACCATGAACCTGAAGGACAGACAGCTAATGTAGTGTATAAGCTGGAGGCATTTGTTTAACACTGTAGTAATAATGGTATTTTCTACTATTCTATAATTTCTAATGACATTTTGAAATACCAAAAATGACGGAACTTCTGATTCCTCCGTGGTATAGCCGAAAGGCAATAGGCACACGGCAATAAACCAAAACAGGAACTTCTGATTCCGTCAAAGACGGGTACGTTTGCTATGTATTATATATAACTGTCAACTTTTTTTTAATTTAATATTTGCTTAATAAATACACTGGTAATAATGTAAGGAATGGGACCAGAGTAGCCCAGTGGCTTGCGTGATCGCCGATGACAGTTGTGCAAATGTATTATAAATAAATGTAACAAACAAATATTTTTTTGAATTTAAAATGTGGATAATATAAAAGATGGTAATAAAGTAAAGGGATCTAGCCAGGGTTGCCAGTAGCTTGCTTGCTCGCCGATGACAGTAGTGCAAATGTATTATAAATAAACACAACAAAAATATTTTTTTTAATTTAATATTTGCGTAATATAAACACTGGTAATAAAGTAAGGTATGGAACCAGAGTAGCCCAGTGGCTTGCGTGCTAGCTTTTGACTGGGAGCACGTTAATTACTCGTAGAACTAACTCATTTCAAGTTTTCTTTACGTTTCATACTTCAGAGTAGCCACATGTACCCTTAGAATAATTTCTGTCTGTCGGTTTGTCCACAAAATATTGCTACCATAAGACATATAAAGCTGAAACATTGATTGTAGATTTGTGTATGTCTAACTTAAAATCTAATCTTTGTATACAGAGGCTTTTTTTTAGCACTGTACTAATAATGTTATTTTCTACTATTCTATAACTTCTAATTGTAGTATTAGTATAATACTATAATTGATATTTTGGAATACCAAGTATAATAGAATTTTTGATTCCGTCAAAGACGGGTACGTTTGCTAGTATATATATAAATGAAAAAACAACAAATAGAAGAAGCGAGAAAACTTACTGGGTCGATATTTCGAACTGAAGTTCGTCGTCAGGGAGAAGAAGGGAAGAAGAAGGGAAGAGGAAGAGGCACGTGCGTCCACTCGTACAAGCAGAGGGCTACTCATATATATATATACACTTCTGTGCAAAATTATCGCACCACTTTAAATTTTTGGATTTTTGTAGATAATTGTTGAATTCTGTTTTACTTTTTATTCAAAAGTGATCATTTTCAATTAATCAAAGCAGTTTTTAGCAATTTTGAGCGTAAAAAACCAATTTGAATTAGAAAAAGTTTGTATCTTTTTAAAAGTAGGTTAACGCGCCATTCGTTAGTAATGCATTGAATGATGATAGAGACAAATAATGACGTCACATTGCAACGTGGCCTTAGTTTAGTACTTAGCAGGTCCTCCTCTTGAGGAAATGACAGCTCGGATCCGCCTGGGAAGGCTTTCGATGAGACTGCCAACCATCTCTTGCTCCATTTTGTCCCATTCTGTCACAGCTGCATGCTTCAACTGGTCAAGTGTCTCTGGAGGGGGCTGACGAGCTCGAATTCTTCTTTTTAACAGATCCTACACATGTTCAATTGGATTTAGATCCAGACTTCTGGCTGGCCAGTCCGTAACATTAATACCCACATCACTGAGGTAGGAGTTAACCTCTCGGCAGGTGTGGGGACGGGCATTGTCCTGTATTAGGATGAATTTCTCTCCGATGTAAGGGGCGAAAGGTGTCACGTGATCTTCCAGAGTAGTATAGATGTACCTATCCGCATCCATAGACCTCCCTCGAAGTGGCACTAACTTCGTGCGAGCAGTCAGACAAATACCGGCCCAGAACATGATATACCCTTCTCCAAAGGGTACCTGGCGCACCATGTTGCAGGCTGCGTATCTCTCTCCAGGCCTCCTCCATACTCTTCCCCTACCATCAGGCCTACGAAGACATATTCTAACCTCGTCCGTGAATAGAACCTTGGCCCAGTCGTCCACAGTCCAATCAGCGTGTTCCCGTGCAAACCGAAGCCGTGCAACACGGTGCTGCCTGGTGAGAAGGGGGGTCTTTTTGGGCCGACGAGCATCTACGTTTGCTTCGCGCAGTCGTCTTCTCACCATAGATGAAGAGATTGTCAAATTTTTAACATTTTGGATTAGAGCACTCAGCTCTTGACCTGTTACATCCCTTCTTCTCAATGCATTTTGCCTCAAGAAACGGTCATCGACTTCCGAAGTAAGACGAGGTCGACCCTGACCTGGTCTCCTGGTGTGACTTCCAGTCTCCCTGAAGCGAGTGATCAGTCTCCCGACTGTTGAATGGCTGACCCCCAGCACTTGAGCCACTTGCCTCTGGCTGTAGCCTTTTTCTAACAGAGTCTGAGCCCGGACACACTGTGGATTATTTAGAAACCGACCTCTGTCCATTATTAACTTTTAAAAGTTAAAATTAATTTGAAGGATAAGATATTACAGCGCTGTGGACACTAGGAAGTCAACACAAGACTGAAAACAGTGCTAAAGGTTAGGCAGTCAATAGACGAGATTCAACCTTTGGACTTCTACTAGTTTATGAGGAAACCCTGGCGAGGGAACATGGATCACAATAATGTAAACAACCTTTGGGCATTTCTTTACTACAGTAACTATGCTCCCAGTTCGATATTATTAATAAAATCTCCAATTTTTAAAGTGGTGCGATAATTTTGCACAGGAGTGTATATATATATATATATATATATATATAATATAAATATCAATAGTAAAATAGTTTTTACTTATAAAATCAAATTTTTGTAGCTAATGTGTGGTTAATTTTAATTGAATTTTATTATCAGAAATATGGAATTTTTAATAAACAAAAAGTATGCTTATATTACTTTTCCTACAATATAAAAATTCACCTCAGGTAATTTTTATCAATTTTGGTTTTCAGCAACTTTTACTGGCATGTTTATTTGATTTTATGTTATATATGTCACTCAGTTTTGTTTCGTATTATCGGTAAATATATTCTTATTTTGAAACTCTAACCTGTTGAGGCTGAGCAAGAATGGAGGCTTGTTTAGTTGTCATCAACAAAGTACTGCAATTCCATGCAATCTATTTGAACTGCGCCAGCTTGAATACGTGATAAGTACTGTTGCGATTTAACACATGGGATGTCAGGTGAGAGGACATTACAGGGAATATATATTATGGTTAGTCCACAATATCAAAATACATAATGTAGTAGAGGTTGTCGAGTTAATATTCATCGAGAGAGCCATTAATAACGGAAAGTGGTGCCAGCCTGTCTTTAGCATCGAAGCCGGACCCTTTAACCCTAATGGAGACGTGTACATCCTCTCTTAAATTCACTGCGTCAATTATTTAGTTTAACAGATTCACTTTTTGACTGATCTTGAACAACAGTTTGGACAAATTTGTCCTAATCAATATTGACAAGGTGGACCCATGGTAGTAACACTTCATTTTTCCCAAATCAGATAGATTAAGAAGGGCAACCATTTTTTTTTATTTAAATTACTGTAAGAGTAACAATACTAATACTATTATTTCTTAATCATAAAACACCCCTATAAATGTCATGTATGATTATTATATGATTTAACTAGCAAACGTGCCCGTCTTTGACAGATATATTATCAAAAATTTGATAATGATACATGTTATTCCAAAAATATTAGGAATTATAGAATAGTAGAAAATGTCATAACGGTGTTAAGCAAATGTCTCTGTTTAAACAAGATTAGCTGTCTGACCGTCAGGATTATAGAAGAACAAAGAGTTGGAACCTCTGACTCTTGTGGAAACAAACTACACTTGAACGTGTGAGAAAAACTTGGTCTCACTCATATCAATTTCTGCAGTAGATAGAATTTCCCCTAGCGTCATAATTACAGTAATTGCGAAACAGACGCTAAAGGACATTGCAATCGTTTAAATGGAAACGGATAGTGGCTCAGAATCAATGGTATGTGTGGTATACATACAGTCTCCTCAGTACCACACACAGTCATGATGTCCGCCTCTATGGCGTATCCGTGCAGAGCACGAACTTAGAGCCCTGTCTTCTTGCACATTTTTGAGGAACTCAAGTTTCGTAACATAAATCTGTTACTGCTGCTAAATCGCTGCTTGACTGGTGCTCCAACTTTAAGCTTTTACTCATAAGCAGACAGTTCAGGATCAAACACGGAGTCAAGAACTTCAGTTCGATATTGAACTGCTTCCTCATCACTAATCACTCTCTTTACTGACTTGTAAGTTCATTCCTCGGCTTAATACAGCGTAAGAACTTGTTTGTTGATTTTCCTACCTGGTTCATAGTATGGGTTGAGAATTACTCGTTCACAAAGCAATTTATTCTGATTAGATGACAGATCTTGAACTTTGGGAAAAACTTTGTCAATTATCTCTTGCTGGGAGCTTAGATGCAAATGAAATTGAAATCAACTAACAATACTTACTTCATCAGGGAGTTGGGTTTTGACTCTGACGAAGACCCCCTGTTACAGTAAAAAGATCTTAGTCTTTTTTCCCATTTCGTATTGTGGTTTGATAATTGGTATATATATATATATAGCACTTAATAAACGAAAAAACGATCCAAACAGGACACAATACGATTTTAAAATTGGAGAGCAGTAACAAACAGAGTAAAGAAACACAAAAATTTAAGTATATAACTGTGTTTATTTACTCTATGTGTTACTCTTCTTCAATATTGAACTCGTGTATATATATATATATATATATAAATATACATATTAGTTAAAATAAACTGTAATACAAAGAAGGAAACATAACAAAGTACCCAATTTTTAATATTTTGACCCCCATAACGGTCGAAATATTCAAAAGTGACTCCTCTGTTATGTTTCTTTCTATGTACCACACATATTACGAGTATTTTAAGTGTTATCAGATGTATTGGCTCGTATTTCGTTTATCACACACGCACACACACTATATATATGTGTGTGTGTGTGTATGTGTGTGTGTGTATGTGTGTGTGTGTGTACGTGTGTGTGTGTGTGTGTGTGTGTGTGTGTGTGTGTGTGTGTGTGTGTGTGTGTGTGTGTGTGTGTGTGTGTGTGTGTGTATGTGTGTGTGTCTGAACGTCCAAACCACAGCAAGAAATCAAAAATAAACGAAAATCAGTTGTGGTTTGGCTCTGACAAATGTTGCTTGTTATGGTTGAAAGATCCTAGTTTTTTTTCTAACTGTGGTTTGGACATTGATTTTTGTTTTACGTGTTTTTTTGTGAAATCTTGTTTTATATATACATATACGTTTTATAGTAAACTATAGATACAGAGTAAAGGGACAAACATACTTGCAGTATCAAATTATCAGTTGAGTCGTTATCAGGAGAGTAGTGATAGGGACACCAAACGCAGTTGTGAAGAAACGGTGGAGTCCAACACTGTTGTCACACGCGTGCCCGGTTAAGTCAAGTAAGAAAAATAGACTAGGAATAAGTGAAGAACTGAGAAATAATGAGTGAAACTGAAGAAAATGAGGGAATATAGATAATATAAACTTAATAAATAATTTTAAAGAACAATATTAAAAATAAACTGAAACCATCAAATCAGGGAATATAAATATTAAATAATTAAATAATAATAATGAAGACGATTAGAATTAATTATAAGTTAAAACTAAAGTTGTATAAATAATATACAATAGAGTTAAATGGAATAATCAGGACTTTACTTTAATAATTGATATAGGTTACAGATAGTACGACAACTCCCCCCAGAGAATAAAACTGTCACTTTACGAGCATCCGAGGAGGCACATATCTGGTTTTTGAATGCACATTGTAAACCAAGTCTAAACTTAAAGAGATAAGGCTGTTTCAAATGGCTAGAGATTTGTCATTTATTATTTATTTTTTATATATTTTTTCTCTTTTTTCTTGTATATCTTATTCTATGTAATATATATTATATATATATATATATAATATATATAATATATATATAATTATGTAATTATTACGTATATAAGTATGTAATTATATATATATATATATATATATATATATATGTTATTCTTCTATTTCTTCTTGTTTTGTCTTAATATATTTTGTATTATTAAATCAATATATTTTATTTAATATATTTATATATTTCATTTTCTTTGGCTTTATTTTCTTTACTTTAAATTATTATTTATACAACTTTAGTTTTAACTTATAATTAATTCTAATCGTCTTCATTATTATTAATTAATTATTTAATATTTATATTCCCTGATTTTCTTGTTCCAGTTTTCTTTAATATTGTTCTTTAAAATTATTTATTAAGTTTTTATTATTTATATTCCCTCATTTTCTTCAGTTTCACTCATTATTTCTCAGTTCTTCACTTATTCCTTGTCTATTTTTCTTACTTGACTTAACCGGGCACGCGTGTGACAACAGTGTTGGACTCCACCGTTTCTTCACAACTGCGTTTGGTGTCCTTATCACTACTCTCCTGATAACGATTCAACTGAAAATTTGATACTGCAAGTATGTTTGTCCCTTTGCTCTGTATCTATAGTTTACTGTCAAACGTCAACTTGCATGTTTGCATTCTCTAACACTCGTAAACGCAATCTTGCTTGCACTTTCTTGCATGCTTGGGGTTGTATGTGTCAGCTCTTCACTTATTCCTAGTTTATTTTTCTTACTTGACTTGAACCGGGCAACTAATATAACATTACTAGTGTTATCTTTAAAATTTGTTAACTGAATAATTATTTCAGTAATTTCTGAAATATGATTGTATGTACAATTTGTAACATAAATATCAAATGAATATAAAATTTAAGTTTTTATATATGTAATCCTAAGTTAGATCTAGTGTTGGATTATTCTTGGTGTGGAAACTCTAAATGAATTAAACCATCCATGTGGAGAAAAAATACTATAGTTTTACAGAAATATGTATTTCTCAACCTCGAAATGGTAGTACCATAGGTGCACTTATTTGGGTAATCTGTGGTATATTGTTTATTAATATTTTTAAAACAGCTATGAACAAATTGGCTTATTACATGACATTTTTTTTTTGTCATAAAGAGACCTGAAAAGATATGTTTACTCCTTTAACCTTGAGTAAGGTTTGTTGCATCTCACTTTCATAGTATTTTATAAAATTATGCAAGGTACAGTATCCGCTTACGGCATTCGTGGATTTTACTTGTTTGAGTTAACAATTAGTTTTAGTTTTTCTAATAAAGAAATTCTTAAAAGAATTATTTCTATGAAGATAAAAGGGCATATATTGTTTTAAATCAGCACATCTATATCTCCGACTTTGAAATCATTCTAAGTAAATTACATCCAAAGTATCTCACTGTCCTATAGATGAATTTCTAATAAGACTGACTAAAGAAAGACAACTTGTTCTTGTGCTTAAAATTCTCTTAGATTAGACTCCTTAATGGAAACCAGAACGTGCGCCAGCATATTAATGAGACCCTTAGACAACAGTGTACTAGGCAAGTGGTTTATCGGAAAAGTTTCTCTTCCCTCATTCAGTCTGCTTTAAATACATTATTTTTAGAGTAATTCTCTAACATATTTTTTTAATCACATGTGAAGCAGGATACTATAAGAAAATTAATTTAACATTAGTATAGGTAGAATGTCATTTAAAACTCTTACAACAGTTTTAAATTTTCAAAGTTACAATAACTGTAACCTACAAAAAAAAATTATTATTTAATGTTGCATTGATAAGAAAGTGGAAAATTTCTTTGGAAAATGGAAATCAAACTCATAGATCAGCTGATTTCATTGATCCAGCTTATGTATTGATGTAATATCATATATATATATATATATATTAATCTTCAATAACGTATCATTTGCTTATATGTGCTAACAGTAACAAGGAATATAGTTAATGTTTTAGTTCCACTGAGGTTAGTAATTCCACCGGTCGAACTTTTCTGAGACTTTACGAGGAATGACGGACCGTATTACTACTAATTCTAAGTAACAAGGACTTGAAATCTTTGTTCAATCTAGCATTATTAACTGAGAGCCTGAATCTGAACCTACTTCTACGTACTACTGTCATGCCTGTCTTATTGTGCATTCCATTGTTCTAACAAAATTTGACTTCAGATTTTACCTTCTTTAATGACCTTTATGAATGTACATAGAGAAGGGTACCTTGCTTTCATAGTTTTAGGTATGATTTGACAAAACTCTTTATCAATGATTTGATAACGGAAAGAGTTCAATCCTGACTTTAACCGTTTTTTTTTCGGCCGAGTTTGTTCCATTTTTCTATCTGCACTTATTATTTTTTAAATAAATTTTTTTTTTATCTAATCTAACTTATTGATTTCAAAGCTTTGTCTATAATTTCTCACTAGATCTTTTCAATATTAAGTTCAAATATTTGTTTCTACGACTTTTATTGGAGTAATAGTAGATGATATTACAAGCAATAAATACTGAAGTTCAAATTTTGTAGAACTATGAACAGTTCTACTGTACTCTACCACTGTTACATAATCTTTTACTATCTTTGTCCAAGCTCTTCCTTTCTTTCCTTCTTTTATCTCCGCTCTTAACTTTGAATCTACTTCTATTTACCAGTAATTAACTTAGGAGCTCATTCAGACCAATAGATTGAGGTAATGAATAGTATTTAATATTCATATTAAATTCTTAAGTTCTTCAAAATTAAATCGGTGTACTGGTCAGATAAATTCTATTAATTTTATTAATTTGTGCAATGGCATCAACAAGTTTGATGAGGTCTTTTTCACTGGTTCTTGTAGATATTCATGCATAACGACTAAAATGGTCATGTACCAGATATGCCTAATTTTTTTTTCTGACCTATTTTACAAGACTACCTAGAGAGTCAATGATATGACTTGACATGGCTCCACCGCATAGGCCAGTTTTGACAATAAACTCAGTTACCTACTTCAACAAACCTTGTTTTCTAAACAAATTGAAAACTGCTACAAGAAATCTTCTTATTAGTTTATTTAGGTTCCGGAAATGATAAAATGGTTTATCATTAAAATATATTCGTAGACTTTTTGAATAGTTTTCAATCCAAATGATGTGTAAACTTAAATGCCATGTAAATACCATGAATATCACGAGGTCTGGAATGGTACTAACCAATAAAGCAGCGTCAGGTAGCAGAAAGAGAAATTTTTGAGATAGAACAGGAATATCAGTAAGTCCTCCACAATGCTGAAAAAAAGTCATATCTTGAAGTCATATAATAAATGGTTCCAGCTTAGTGCCTTCGAACAAAGAGTAGTGTTTTTCTTTTAGCCGTTGATCTAGCTGTGCTACTAGGTCAGTTCTGCGTGCGTACCTTTAGCAAAAAAAAAAAAAAAAAAAAAACAAATATTCTATATTAATGCCCCTTATAGTTCCCAAAAATAGAATGAATATTGTATGCAACTAAAATTAAAACTTGATAAGCCTTTTTAAAAATTATACGAGGTTCAAAGCAGATCAACTTATCTAATTCAGATCACAGAATTTGCATATGCTTAATAACTATATTTGATAAATACGTATTTTATTTCTTAAACAATTATTGATTTATTTCTTTATAAAACGCTTCATCGTATGCTAAGCACGTTTGAAGTACTCTGAAATATATTCTATAAAATTGGTTACAAATTGTTAATCTAAAAATTGTTTTTATATAACGTTAAAATAAAAAAAAGATAATAAATATTTAACAGAACTTTCTGAATTAATTTAAAATGACAAGTTCAAAAATATAGAGGGGAAAGAATTTTTTCTAGATACCAGAGAGAGAAAAAAGTACTGATAAAAAAAATTCAATTTACCCGTTTGTGTGAAGTTTATTGTCTCGTTCATGTTGCTGCACAAGAGAGAATGGAGTATTCGGGACACAATAAACATGCTCGGATCAAATTTACGAGACAATGAATAAAACAGAGGCGCATACAAATAAAGGCTAGAAATACATGTGATCTGGCGTAAAGAAAGCTGAACCTAGCTTGGGAGTAATCCAGTATTTGGCTGACTTCTCGCTTTCGGTGGTCGGAATAAAAATCTCATCTTACTGTAATTCGGCCAAAAAACCAAGTTGCATCAATATAAAGTAGAGGTGAGAATTTCTATTTCCACTTTTTATTGACGACAATTTTTCTACTATTCAACAAATTTGTTCTCATTCATAAAGGGGTTGTCACTCGCAAAGCGTGCAAACCAAATCGCCTCTAACTTTTCGACCCAAGCAAGTGAATTTACAGAGAAAGGTTGATATTCCTTAAAATTAATACGACTCTTATTTGTTAACTAAATTCTTCAAATAATCACACGTTATGACTTTTAATAAATTCAAGGCTTTATTGTTTTTTTAAATACTTTTTAATCTAATTCTATGTATAAAACCTGTATTTCTTAGAACTGGGAACAGTCATTTCTTTAGACAACCATTTCTGAATATCGTACGTACATTCTCTTCTATATATATACACATTTAGTGTAAAACATTTTCGAGAAGTGTTCAAAATATTATAATTGTAGATTTTTTTGCTAATACGTCATCATACCACATACAACGTGATACATGAGGTATTGGTAATTTGTTTCGTTTTCTCAGTAATTATGATTAGTCCCTGTGGTGCCATCAATTTTATAAATTAGGATACATATTTAATAGGTTTGTACAACTCAAATAATTTTGTCTTTTGTACTTTGTAATGATTATCACGCAGGTTTTATCTCCAATAATATCATGTTGTATTGATGCATTTGCAAAAAGCCATTTGAATGATCTCCTGGGGCCAGTTTAATATTCAGTAACCGTTACCCAAACTTGTTAATGGTCGGACCATTAGCAGCGTAGCGCTGACGAATTGTTCTGTATTTTATAACTGAAAATGAGAGCTGTGTCACTGATGTTTCGGTGCTACAATAATTTAATTTTGTATGTATTATCAGTCATGTAGAGGTGACTGGATTGTAAACTTCCATCATTGATGGAAGGATTCTAAGTTTTCCCAACAGCTTGTAGAACTGTTAAAAGAGCATGGTAGCACACATTTTTTAGCCTCCATGATTAAATATATAGTGGTACCAACACAGTTTATGTCTAAAACAAAATATAGAATTTTTATGTCTACAGTTATTAACAATTTAACAATTCATAAGTTTAAGTACTAGTCTGTTCTAATATGTGTTTTTCAATACGAGAAAATCTGTTTTGCAAATTCTTGTGAGGAGATAGAGGCAGAACTATCCAAATTACAAAAGCACACTGTTATTTGATGGTAAAACTTTTAGAGGATTATCAAGAAATTATGCTAAGTCCTTAAAATCATTCTGACTGGAGTTAAAATGGCTCGTGTTCTGGTGGGAAGACACCGCAAAAAATATAATTTAGGAAATCATTTGCAGTTGTGTGGCAGTAAAGACGCGCTTATCTATTTGTAATATATGGGGGTTTTCTATCGCCTAGTTGTAACCCATTTAATGGGGCCCAGGTAAGCTCAGTGGTTAACGCACGCGCCTCTGGGCTGGTAGTCCGACAACAAACATGTTGCCGCTCGGAGAGGACGCTAAGCAGTCGGTCCCGAGCTTGTACGATGATAATCTTCAAGATAATCCGAAGCTTCAAGATAATTAATTAAGATAATTAATAAAGATCCCGAGCTTCAAGATAATCGTTAAAAATCTCTACTTGAAGTGCACTTAAATTAGGCAAAATATAGGATTACCAATGTAAATCTGTTCTGCTAAACTTGCAACAATCAATTTAGTAACTTAACATTACTAACTCCACCTTCAGGGACTGGAGCCAGGAGAACTCTATTCTTTTTTTATTATAATTCTATTATCTTGTTTTGTTTTCATAACAGCTCTTAAATAGTTAATTATTCTGTGCATTAAAAGGGTGCCTCAAGAAGGGATAAACTATGACAGTCGTGGAATGCTTGTAAACATAAAAACTATCTCCATGAAAATCAGTCGTAAACCATAACATAACTGGATTATGGAACGGGTACATCAAAATTTATTGCTTAGTATTAAATTTGTATGTCTAGATAATATTTGATTTAATAGTTTTAAATGTTCTCCAATTATTGACGTATAAAATTAACCTGGTTAATTAAAGTATTTTTGTTGGGTTATCACATATTTATAGTACCTTTGATTTTTTCTTATTCTTCTGTTTATTCGAAAACATGTTCCACAAATTAGAATCACTATCTCTATACTTAGTAGTAGATTAATAATACTCATCTAACTGGAAGGTTTTCCTAATATATTAATTAAACGGTCTCCTTTGATTTTTACAAACATTTGGATGGATAGCATTATACTTTACTCTGGATGACTGTTTTTCACTTATAGTCAATTTTATTATGAAGTTAAGTATAATGAGTTATAATAAAATAAAATTAAGGTTTTATCTCTCTCAATTGCTAAATTCAGTGTTAATTTAAAAGAGGCATTGCTAAAAAAACTGGAGAGAGCTACATTACATGCATATATATGTCAAACTCGGTGACAATGAAGTTAATTGTGGATTTATTTTAATGTGGCTCTCGTGTAGACGACGTATTTCAAGCTTTGTAAAATATTATAATAGAAGTCATAGACAATCAATTCTATGACTTCATTTATTTTAATAGAGCTATATCCATTTAATGGAATCAATGAAGAGAAAGGGTTTATTGTTTTAGAACAATCTGACATGCTACTGCAGTGAAAATTAATAGTTGTCATATTAGTGTAATATTCTCTCATCCTATATTCTAAGTTCGTGAAATTTTTATTATGCAATATTCATGTTAAGCCAATACTTCATAATAAATTTATATTTGTAGAATCACCGAAATAGCGGGTCCTAAATTGTTGACCGTTTTAGTAAACCTATCGATAATTCACCTCTATCGTGGAAAAAACTTGTCCAATACGTTAAGATTATTTCACTCACCAGGAATTATTTGACTATCGAAAATGATTGCTATTTGTCAAATAGTTCGAATTGAAAATATTCAAAAAGCATTCAAGGTATATACATCCAAGCAGGAACTTATATTGAAAAATGTAATCTCATGAACACCATAGTTTAGAGTAAAAATAATTATCATATCTTAGGCCCAAAAAATAAAATGTTAAATGTGTTTATTTAGGTAATGCAGCATTTATGTGACGACTATATGTCAGGTGCTACTAAGGAATGCCATCTAAGCATCATGAAATTACTTTCGCATAGGATCTCAATGTCAATAGTAGTCCTGCCCAAGCATAATCTGAAATTTGACTTAATCATAATCTGATATGAAATTAATTTATTGTAGTAATCGTTACAGTGATTTGAAATACTTACAAAAACAAAAGAAATTCTCGTAAAAATTAGTTTCGTTTCAAGATACTTGTATTTGTAAGAAACATAACTGTTCACGGTTTTAGTTAATGAATGTACCAAAAAGTCATTGATGAAATTTAAGCAGTTGGCTATTTGATGAAGCATTGCCTCTTGGATTAAGAACACGTCACAACTTGACGTCATTGTGGAAAAAATACAAAAGCAAAAAAGAAGATAACCCAAACTTCTAATTCTGTTTGCTCCGAAATACATTTTTCAAATGGTTAAGCAGATAGCAAAACAACATTTTATACAATGGTAAAGTTAATATCTTATTTCATTCTGATTTTGTTATATGGTATAAAACTAACATAGGATACTCATCCTATTTGTCTGGTCTCAAATCCAGGTTATCTGATTTGGTTTCATTTCTATACTGGAGTATGTTCAACAATAGTTTGAATCACATATGATAGTACAAACTAAAATCCTAGGATCACATCACCATCGTACCAAAGAAGTACCTAAAAATTACACACTTATAGCAATGCACATCATACATTTTACAATAAATAAGAAAATTATCACTCACTTCTATTGACTTTAAGTACCATATGATTTAGAAAAAAAGTCTTCATTCTCTTTAATGTTACTGCCTCATATTCAGATACAGTGTTATTATAGGCTATCACCTTCTCTAGAAACGTTCAGCATTATTTGTGTGATGTTGATTGGATCTTGCACAAGAAATAGTTCTGGAAACAAATTTCGGTTAGATATTCTACGTGTACTCACAAATCCTTCCATTGAAGATACAATATTTTTTTACAAACATTCATTCAATTGAATAAGATCTTTAAAGTTAATTTAATGTTACAGTTGTTTTGCACACCTTATATCTGTTTTCTACTTTATCTTTTCATTAATGAACCTCTGAGAAACCAGGGCTGTGTTGTGCCAAAAGACGAGGTCGCAGGAGATTTGTTTGGCTTCATCTTACAAAACGCCCATTTCATTGTTTCCAACATTATTTACTATTTTTATTAATATTTTGAGATTGAAAAGTCAAACTGATTGAAAAATGTTAATATAATTTAACACATATATAATTTTAATTTTGGAAGCGTTGTATTGCATTTGGTTAATATTGTAACGTGGATAGTAAAACGGGTATTCACTTTATATTTTTTGTTCTGATTAACCTCTCAGGTAAGATTAATATTACCTTACTCTGGTAATATTAATTTTAACTCAAATTTTGAATTGAATATGATGTTATTATTTCATTCAATGAAATTTATTTCGTGTGAAGTTATTATTTCGTGATGAAAATGTGAATTTCAACTATGAAAAGCAGAAATACTAAACTGAAAATGATAAATGTAAACATCTCCTTTCCATAATTATCTCTGGTAATGTTTATATTACCAAGTAACAATCTTAAAGTTGATATAAAACAATGTAAGAGTATGTACAGTTTTCTAAATGGCTGTATGCTTTTTTTCACAGTGAAGTCTAGTTACACTATCTGCTTAACAATCAATTCCAAAGGAGAATGTGGCAAAGCAAAAAGTAGGTTTTGCTATTGGAAGGTAGATTGAAGTTGAGTGTTCTGGGCCAGAAAGCTGGCTTCAATTCAGTGACGTCAGGGTACAAAGCCGCTTGTCGCCAGAGAACACACGCTTTCTCTCCTCCAAATGTCAATGGCTTAGACGGATGTTGTTGCAGGCTTGCCAATACAGTCCTTGTTCAATGCAAAACAGCAGTCTGCCTAATAAACGAGACTGTCGACCGGTGGCAAAGAAATTTACTTTCCACATCTAAGCCCTGCTTCCTAAATAATACAAACATATATTTATAATACTTTTAACTATCAAATTTATTATATTAAGTGCAGTTAATTTACAATGGTGCTGAAAAATATCGGACTATCTCTTAAATATTAAACAAAATAAAAGTAAATATGTGAAATATTTAAATAAGCAATATTACATATAAATGCCTTTAAAATACTTGGCTGTATATTATTGTCGCTATATCAATTCTACTGTAACACGATTACCGTTACCGTTTTAGTCTATAGATTATTTTTTTGTTTATGGCATGAGTAATGGTTAATACAAAACCATTTCATATGTGTGGTTTTAGTTCTAAAATAATATTTTCTTATAGTTATATTATATAATAATATTACAATTATACTAACATTATATTATATATAATTTTATTGTTGTATACGTTATATGGTTACCTTTGCAATGTAGTATATATACGAGTAATACGAGTTCTATTAAATGATATATAAGTTAATAGTAGTGTTGAAGTTAGTTGCACTTTGATAAAATAAAATCTAATAACTTTTTTTTATTTTAAACACTATTTAATAATGAACTCACCCCGTTATTTTTTCTATTTTTTTTATATTTGCAGCGCATCATTAATGTAGGCGTCTTCATTGAAATCTAAATGACCTAAAAGCCTCTCGTTCCAGACTGCGCTCAAAAGCTATTAAGAGACCTGTAATATTGAAGCGTCTAACTTAGGGTGAAAACCCTAGACGTTTTATAGCATGACCTACAATTGATCCTTAAAACCTACCCTGTTATAAGAAGCCAAAGCGATGACCACTAACTGAATAACGACTTCAGTAAGCTAGACTGTCAGAGATAGCTATTAACACATTAAACATATTTTTACGATCCATTACAACTTATTTTATAACATCAGTAAACACACATAATTATACTTGTTCAAGTTCTCAACATATGCATAACTCATTTTCAAATATGTTTCCAATAATAATTTACGCTTGGATAATAAAGTGAAAATGTTAAATTGAATTCATCTGAAATATCAAATTAACATGTAAGCTTATATACATAGATATTTTTAACATTATGTTTTTATAAAAAGTCATAGACGGAAGTAATTCTCTTATTAATATTTTAATAAAATATTGAGGTTATTTTTCAACCATTTAAATCTTTAAGTTGTCATTTAAGTTGTTTCTTGAAAAACATTTGTTTTAATCATGTGTTGTCTCTCGAAAACATGGAATTTCCGAGACTTGCTAAGTTCAAATTAAATGGATTTATGATGATTTAAGTGACATACATGGGATGGCCGAGCAGTTGAATGATAGAATGCTAAATAGTAGCTGTGGTGTGTAAACTGGTATTTTCACATTGTTTGAGGAGTTTTTTTCTTTTTTTTTCCAACATGATCCACTTTATTGTATTACATGCAAGTAATACATCCTTGTCAGTACGTTCTTTACAACCATATAGCTTTATACAATGTTTACAAAAAATAAGTATTAACAATTAGACTATTTACAGTCGTTATGTAACGATATAGCATGATATTTTTAGTACATCAATTTACAAATATTATGCGCAATGCTATATACAAATCCTATAAATTCACATTAATATAAATACAATTAATTATACATTATTAATAGTATCTGATGAAATTTTAAAGATTATATAAATATTTGCGTATTTCGTAAGTTGTTCATATCAATGTCATTTAGAAATTTTACGAATGTCTTTCTGAAATCTTTTTTCATAAGATCTTCTTTTCAAGGTGGCCATGTTTCCCCATTGCTTCTACTTGTCTTCTCAGTTGTTGTCGTTTACTGTCTAAAATTGTACAGTTATAAGTAATATGGTTAATATTCTGAATTCCTTCGTCGCAACGACACCTAGAGGAGTTGATCACTTTTTGTAGAGGTATTTTGTAGAGGTATGCTCGAATCTTTCCGTGGCTGGTCATTATTTGAGTTTCTTTGTATGTCACTTTCAGATCTGTAATCTCCAGTCGAGAGTATACTGTAGGGAAGTATTCCCTTGTCACCGAACTATGGGTGCTGTTTATTGATTGTAGGTTCCATTTTTGAACACTGTTCGTATGTTTCAGGAGTGTGTACGAGCAGGTACGAAGGGGAGTTCATAGAGCCTATTGACAACCTTACAGTGGCAGTGGGGCGAGAAGCGACCCTCAAATGCGTCGTTCGTCACCAGAGCAAGCATATTAAGGTAACTGTTTTGATTTATTCATGTTTCAGTGCCCCTCGACCTTTCCAAAATAAAACATAATTGGTTGATGCTTTTTAACGTAGAGCTCCTTCGCTATGTCACGAGAAACCAAACGTTCTCTCACGAACGATACAGGAAAAAACGGTCCTCGTGAAGTGCCCAAGGTGGACCTCGCGGAAGTGGGCTTCCACGACCTACATCAACTAAAGTTTTAAAGCTTATGCCAGTTAGTCTCAAAAAGACTGAGGGTTACTTGATGAAAGAAATAATCAAGGATTACAGGGGAAAAATGAAAAGTAAAACTACAAGGGTAACAGTAATAGCGAGTTGAGAGGTAGCAAAGAATAGGTAAGTTAGGGAAGGAGTGAGAGTTTGCAAGGGAAGGTGCAGAGAAGGTAGGAGAAACATCGAGACGGCACCCGTCGCGAAAGGCCGGGCTGTCCCTTGCCCACCACAAATCAGCCACAAGTAGCCACGTCCAAATAAATCTTATGCCATTTAATCTCTAGAGAGGGTGATGGTTACTTGATGAAAGAGTAACGCCAAGGCACGTTGGGGGTGACATGAAGGTAGCTGCTTTATCTCCTCCTGTTCTGCTGTCTTTAATACCCAAATAGAACAAGCTGATTAAGTGCTTAAATAGCCATATTTAAGATTTGTCGCTATATGGTGTGGCAAATCAGTCTGTGTTTTGACGCGAGCTAACTCAACAGAGAATACTACTTCTCAACTCCAATTACCTAACTCCAACTCTTTGCCCTTTGATGCCTATTTCAGGAACTTTTTTATCTTTCAATGTTATCAATTTTTTACTCCTTGTGATTTTCTTGCTCTTGTGTTAATATAACATCTTGTTCTACCATTTCTCTACTATATGAACTATTTCTATAAAATTGATTACAGCCATCATTCTATTCAACCTAGCCTAACTTAATTTCAAGACCTATTAAATAAGCTATAATAAAATATATTTGCCAATGTGAATATGCATGATGTCATTTTATTAGGTTAACTTATATAAATCCTTGCATGTGTGAGTAAATTTAAGCTACAAATCTATTAAGAAGCAACAAATTATTAATTAATGAACGCATATGAAAAACATAAGATACGATCACAGCATATCATATATCTATTGTTTAAGGTACTTATTTCAACTGCTGATTAAAATAATTGTTTCAGCAATTTCTTTTAGTATGATATGCGTTGACAATGTTTTATGTTTTTAAACCAGGATAGTATTCTTGAGTGTAGGCTTAATATGTTTTCGTGCTAAAGCTATCGAGATAGTATAAAAGTGGGTAAATTGTCTTCTACTGACGGTGCAAGTGGAATCAGTATAAAATCCTAGCTTGGTTCTTTAGTTCTTCGTACTGTCATTAATGACCGAGGGACTCATTGGTATAACTGCAATGCACTATTGCTAAGTCGCAAGTACTAACTATATTATGTTTTATTAATGTTATTATGGGTATACATTTGTGTTAGTAGAATTGCAATGTTATTTATTAATAGTATATTTGCTTTTAATTAATGGATGTTTAACACACCGTTACTTCAATTCGTTTTAGAAGCTTGGAATACTAAACTATCTGAAAATCTTGTACTTAGTTGTGCTAGGTAATTATGATGACAAATTAATGTTATGATTAATGATCAAGGCAAGTCTCAGACATGACAATATTCTTGCTGCAACATATTTCACCACTGCATCACGTTCACATCACAGGTTTATATTAATAATTGAAGTGTACATATAATTATCCGGAAACACCGAAAAGTTGGTAACAGATGTTCTGATGTTGTGTTTCCAAAAATGGAAAACAGGGTAAAGTCTGAAGATCTGTGAAAGACTTTTGAATCAACTTGTCAAAAAGGAGATGGTTTTTGAGATACATCGTCGCTTGTGATGAAGTACCTACGTGATTATATTAGTCAATATAAAATGGTGGATAATAACAGAGAAATACGATAAAGTGTGGTCAGTAATGGGCATAGCCTGTTTCTGAGCCGGAAAGTTTCGCCAGTTTATTTGCGTACGTTAGTTTCACTCATTACTTTTATTATTAGTAATAAAACAACTAATTTATTAATACAGTTATTAAAAATAATTTCAAATTTTAAAAATAAAGCATGGTTATTTAGGTGATATTACAATCTGAAAATGATAACATATTTGATCAAAATATTAATATCAGGACTGCCAACGAATAAATTGTTGAGTTTCACTTGTATCAAATATTTAGAATAAATACATTAGATGTCATTTTGAATTGCAAATGAATAATGTTCTAAGGTGCTACCTTAGTAATTGTCAGAAAGCTGTCAGAAAATCTCTGTGTCTGATGTTGGTAGCAATAATAACGGATTGAAAGATCTGGGTGGATGCAATTGAACAGTTTTGCATCTTGATGACACAGCTGATTTTGGAGAGAAAAATCCTACCCGACCACCTTAGTCCAACGTAATCCACTAAACCAATAAAACCATTGCCAGTGTTCGCTCAAAGGTAAATGTGCATACAGAAGCATGAAAAAGTTTTCCCCTGTTGCTACTAACCATTCGACTTTCAATATTTAATCGTTTAAAAAAAAAGCAGAACAGCCATCATCCCTGAAATGGTTATATTGTGTTTGTTAATTCTTATACACCACCATCAATCTTTATAAATTTCTGAAATAGTGCTCGTCGCAAAATTGGAAATAAATAGACAGATGATAATTAAAAATAAAGTTAGATGTTGACATACTGATGCATTTAAAATATATTTTATCATTGAACTATGAAGGAAGAAATAATATATTTGACTGATTTCTTATTTAACTATTAAATTAATTATTATCATGTAAGGATGGCCGTTTTATTACATTTTATGGTTAAATGGCTGTGGTCGTGTAATTTTTTAAAAATCAAAAATCAAAAATTGGGAATGATATTTGTGAGAGAAACATTAGTTGACGTTGTCTTTATAGAAATTTAAAGTAGAAGAAAATTTGTTATATGTAACTTATGAATTTAAGACGTCATCCTCATGCCTGACTTCTTCGAGAAATGTATCTACTGGAATTAATTATCTTATATTTTATTTTTATTGTATTTTTATTGTTCCATATATATAATTGTACATTTTGTTCTATTTTACTTGTCAAGTTTTATTTTTTCCTATTTTCGTGTTTATTTGTAAATTATATGAAAATTCATTGTTTAGAAATATACAGTTAGAAAGGATGGATGGAAAAAATACTATATTTCCATTTCGTGGGAATAAATTTTCATTCGATCATTAAATAATTAAAAATAACAATTGATAATAATAATAAATATCAGAACTAAATCAAACAGAATAGATTTGAAATTAAAAAAAAAATCCTGATCTATATGGAATAGATGCATTAATAAAGTAATAACAATTAAAATAAAACATTATTATTTTATAATAATAATAATTTCATTATTATTTATGTATTGCTATTAATAATATTCAAATCAAAGCAATCAAGGCTTGAGCCAGTAAACGTTTTAGTGAAAGTTAAACCTTAGAGTACGAAGTCTATTTATGTAGTGTGTCGAACTTAAAACGAGAAACAAGCCCGTAACAATATGACAGTAATTTCTAGAAAAAGTTTTTTAAAGGTCTTTGAACTTTTTTTTATTCTTTTTCATCTTCTCTTTATGTATGTATTCGTTTTTTTTCTTTTTTCTTTTGAATTGTTTAAAAATTAATGCAATTAAAAACTTCTACACTTTGTTTTAAAATAATTATGACATGGTTACCATTTGGTTTTAAAAATTAAGAACTTCATTTTTTTAGATAGAAAGACTATACTGATATCTTTGTAACTAATCTAAATACGTATGTATCTAAATTTTATTTAGATAAAATTTTTCTCCTTTTAAACTACTTACTGTAGATTTTTGACAATCTGGTATTGTTATGGAACTGATAAATTTAATAGGCATAATTTGATATGACGTAAAGGTTTTGAGAGCCTTTAGCAGGGTTAGTACTTGTTATCAAGTAGTCAGTGCAGTCTGTCTGAAGCGGTGGTCAGTGAGTCGGTGGAACTTTGGTGAAGTACATCGGTAATTACACAGCCTCACTAGTGATGCCAGCAAATACCTTAGCTATTGTGCACGTCACTGCAACCATTAGTTGCATTGCCTTCATATTTCTAATTAGATATTATGATTATCTCTTATGACTTAAAAAATTCACGTATACCGTGATTAGCATAGCTTATCTAGCATTAGCTTATTAGCATTAGCATATCTTGAGCTCCCGATACATTTTCATGTTTTGAGGTCCCCAAAGTCTCTAATTTAATGACATCTCTGTATAAATAGGTGGGTATGGGTATCCAAAAGTTTGTGGACAAGCAACAGACTACACCATTTGATAGGTCAAATATATGTTTTACACAAAACTGGGATCCATAAGGCAGATGCACTATTTTTTTGGAGCAATATTGAATCATTTAAATATAAACTTTTTGGGTAAAATGTGATTTAAACAACATTTTTCTCCTTTTAAACTACTTACTGTAGATTTTTGACAATCTGGTATTGTTATAGAACTGATAAAAGCGAGAAATAAAGAAAAACTCAGATTTTTAAACTAACAGAAAAGGTATATTTTGCAATAAAATGTATGATTGTTTACTCATAATTTATTCGGGAAACTGTTTGGTCAAATATTATTTTTTTTCAAAATTATATCAGTAGAAAAAAACGTTATTGTACATTTTATGATTTCAGAAATATTTTTATTAATGCTAAACTATAGTAATAAACTATAAAGCTAATTATAAAAAACAAAATTATGAATTATTATTTAATGAAAGTTTTTCCACAACGTCTTTAAGCAGCTTTGAGCTCCAAGAAGAGTCAGAGGGTTAATATTGCATATAATTGCTTGAGACGGGGATGTTATTCCTACTGCAAACGCTTGCACGTCTGTCCCTAATGAGATTTTCTGCACTGGATTATTTGTTTTTGCAATATTGCCACTCCACCATGAGCTTTACCACCATTTTTTGGAATTTTATCACTTCTTACTTGTTTTTCCCTGTGATATTAAAAACTTGGTTTGCTTTTAGATGAGCTTTTGAAGGTATTTGGCAATGGGGTTTTTACTTATGAGGAAAGTAGGAAGTTGTTGACAGCTACGGCTTAAGTCTCGAATATACTATTGTGTAATATCTTTCATATTTATTTCAGTAGAATCTTTTTTTATTAAAATTGAATTTTTAATTGAACAGTCCTCTTTTCTTTCTTGTTATCATCGTATAACTCCCTTGAAATTCTTAGGCTACCGATCCATCAAAGATCGGGATATGTTTTATGCAGACTTGTGGTTCTAGGTAGATATTCTACTCGTATTATTAGTTTTTATTCTTCTTGTTGTTAGTTCACTAATGTCACTAGATTGAGAGGTGTTCTTCGACCGTGCAGGTAATGCTGGTGTTGAGGTTTCAGAAGTAGGGTTGAACTGGGGTATTCGGTGGAGAAGTATGGTACGGTAGGAAGGTGATAGAGTTGTTTAGCAGAATTTTTCTTAGAATTATGCTCTCTTATAGCCTGGGACTAAGTAGTAACTTGAGCATCTGCAGTTGATAATGGGGGGATCTGAATATCATTTCTGCTTATCTATACTAGTTATTTTTGGTGGTCTTAACCTTTGCATTTCCTTTTCTACATACTATGTATACTCGGTCTACAAGAAAAGATTAAACCACAAGGAAAAAGAAAAACCAATAGAAATAAATGCTCTGATGACATAAAGTGAAAGACCTCAAAGCATTCCAAACTTCATTAATTACATCACGTGTTTATTGTGATTCTTCTGCATCTACATCCTAATATATAATGAAATATATATGCATTTGTGTACTAAGGATACTGGTTACTTCTAGCTAGTGGTCTTAGCATTAAATAATCATTCCGTATGAACAAATTTCAAAGTCAGTGTAAACAGATACAACAATTACAGGAAGTTATCCATCACTCCAAGTTGACGTTTTTGTTTTGAGGGCTATCTTGCCGTTTGTGATGTTCAAAATTTCTTGATTTTTTTACATTATAGTTTTAGTGAAAACTGATTACAAAATTTCATTTTTATGCTATCCATTTAGGATAATATTAAATATTTTTTTTCAAACCACAGGTGGTACTATAAAGCCCTTTCTGTTCATGCAATTTTAACTTGAGAATATTCATCTGATCTCTTTAAAAGTTGTTAATTTTTGCTGTAATTTCTGTATGGTTTGTAAAACAGTGTGACCTGTATCGTATGGACAAGTCTTCAGAATAAATCTTACATCAATCTTTTTAGATTTCGTTACACAAGTAATCTTTCAGTTTCTGCAAATATCTCGAGTTCTTATCAGCTACTACTTTGACCAGTAGTATTAAACAAAAAATTATAACACACTGGAGTTAGCAGTTTAAGAGAATAATAAGGTGTGTAATATCGTATTTTGGCAAGGCTTTTTCAAGAAGGATTTTGCTCAAAAATAATAGGGCACATTTACACTGCATGGGGCAATTTTGAAAACCACAACCAACACACACACACACACACACACACACACACACACACACATACGTCAAAAATGACAGTATAACAATTCTGAAGTGGTCTACACTCTACTTTACTATACGTTAACTTGTTATTCAGATACGTTAAACATATTCAGATTATTTAATTGCTTTATAATAATGTTGATTTTAATTGTTACTGCACAATATTAGATGAAGCTGCGCAAAGACATTAATAGTTGTCTTTCTCATCTCACGCTCAGAATTTGTAAAACATTTCTCATTTAAACCTATATTTAGGGAGTTCTTAATCCTACCTTTGAAATCTCTAGAAGCACGAGAGGGGGACTTAAGTAGCAATTAGATTAGTAGTAATCGGTAAAGGTTTTTCCATTTTCCCAATATTATCTGGTGACAATATTATTGCAGACTACATAAAAAAAAACGATATGTCTTTAAATATTTAGATTTTTCAATTGATTTAACGTATAGCATATTTTCAAGATAATCGACAAGCATACAGCCAAGTAAGCTTTAACAAAAGTGGGTTTAGTGAACATAGAAACCTTAAAATCTTGTTTATCTGCAATATATTATTTTCAAATTTTTAAAATTAATGACATTTCTAACATTCAACAATCAAAATTAAAATAATATTTTGTGTAAAATTCAAATATCCTATATTAACCAGAAGTGGGGATTATAGTTGATCCCGAAATGTTAGTATAAGCGCAGCAAAGCCTGTAATTAGAGAAAAACTGACACTGATGGATGAATTATATTTAAAGTGGTTTATTTAAATAAACTGAAATCTTATTACAGTAAACAAACTTGAGAGTTACCTTCAGTAGACCCGAATGATGAAATAGGAGCATGTTTTCAAAGAGACTGACCTGATTAAGAATAAGTAAAACGAATAAGGGATAAGGATTCAAAGGCAGCATATTACATATTATACAACAACAGAAAAATAAACAAATTATTAGAAATCACTACTTCAACAGAGCCTGCATGCTATTAATTAATATCTAATAAATTATTAATTAATAATAAAAAATCAGTGAATATCATTAAAATTACCTCTAGAATGGAGGAAAGGTCTAAGTAAATCGGCAAACATTTTGGTTTTTTTGTGTTATGAAGCCAGTACAACCAAGAGGTTCTGTTTTATCATAATACATATTTTTAGTGTTACTCTAGCCCAGAGTTACCCCATTAGGCCTGTAAAGGAGTTTATATCAACTCCCAGAGGTCGATAAGTTCATAGCAGTGAAAGAGGGATTAATAAATAGTAAATATCTCATAGTTGAACTAAAAAAAAACGCAGTTCAGGAAAGTTTTGAAAAGCAAATATAATTCGAAAGGGTGTTGATAAGGAGTAAGTATATGGTTGAAGCTGGCTTTTGCATGAAAACGGAATTCTGATGAAACAGAGGAACAAACTAATCTTGAAAAAAAGTGGTGATTTGCGGCGAAAACTTTGTGAATGTGATTACTGCTCACCATGAACATCCTTCTCAATACTGTCATCCATTTCAGTGAAAGATGTATATTAACATATTCTTCTGTGGTCAAATGACAAGTAAGACATTTTCATCAATATCAAGAATATATATGTTGCTTTCTATAGTGTTTTTATACAGCGTCGGTAAGAAGACAAATATTTTGGGAAGAGGTAGACGTGTTGAAAAGTCTGGAACTCCTGCTCTTGTTGGTGCTTAGTAAGACACAAATATATGTCCAGAAAGAACGAGAAGAATAATATCGTTCAAGGGATATTATTCAATAGGGATTGTCATGTAAAGAAAACTAGTTAATGGAAAACTCATGAAATCTGATTATACAGGCTTTGCTGTGATAAGTACAAATAAACAGCAAGGTAATGAAACGGTTAACGAAGTGGAATTAGATAACATAACAGTTGCTATTATGTCGAAAAAATGAAACTGAAACTCTAGAATGTAATAATCCATTAACTGATTCGGATAAATTGATACCAATAAAAAAACTAAATGACTATATTGCTGCATCTGTAATTAAAGACCATTAAGGAATACTGATTTTTTGAAGGAGCATTACGAGAATAATGTAAATTTTGAGATAAATGGAAGGAAACCATATGATAAAGTACTTGACTTATGAAAGATTAACCAGTTTAGAAAAAAAACTGTCACGGGTAAATTTCATTAAGGAATACTAAACTAGAAGATGGGGGGCCAGGCTAGCTCAGTGGTTACGTGCTCCCCTCTGAACTGATAGGACCGGAGTTCAATCCTCACCTGGCCCTTGATTTATTCACGCGGTAGGTGAATAAATCTGAGCACGTCGTCCCTCGGAGAAGGACGTTAAACCGTCGGTCCCAAGCCTGTACGATGTCAGGTACTCGTTAAAGATCCCTAATCTAAATACATTTGAGTTAGGCAAAATTTAGGACTCCCAGTGTAGAATCAATCTTCATTGTGTGATATCACAAAGGGCCAATGCTTGGCCTACGTGTGTTCCCTTGTGGGACTACCACTGCAACCTAACCTAACCTAAACTAGAAGATACAGTAAAAAATTAAGGTAATGTTGGTCACTAAAATATTTGTTTAACGTATAGGTGTAAGTTTGAAACAAATGCTAGTTCTGTAGCCAGAATGGATCTGAGAAGAAAACATTTAGTGCAGCAATAAATAAAATATTAAATTTGATGAATTAGCATTTTTTCTTCATGGATTTATAGTAAAAATATATATAACAAGCAATCTGTTTAGTAATGGTACTTATAGTTTACGTTAATTAAAGAGTGTTTTTATAGATAATAGGGGGTTCTAGGAATTGTCAGGCTCAATTAGAAAGCTGCTAGAGGGTCATCCTGTCGACTTTGTAAAACTTAAGAATCTTTGTATTTTTGTACAAAATCAGACACATAAAATCAGAAAAGAAAAAAATAAACATTAAATGTGTGCTGAAATAAAATTTTGAAAAGCAGTATCAAAACTTTTATTTCTTTACGTCTTTTAATGTAAAGACAGGAACTTTTAGACATACTCTTTTGTAAAAAGACTCACTTGGTTATTTTATTTGGAAACTCTGTCAAAATATTTTTAAAGTCAATGGGTTTATCAATGGCGTTTTATATAGAGAGATCCGCAGGAGTATTATACCTTTCTCTCTTGTGAAGCAAGGTCGGCAAGTATGTTCTAATTAGCTTCAGCTTTGAAAAACTTCTTTCAGTTTATGCAACTGATATTCCGGCTCTTTAATAAACCTTAAAGCAGAAAAAATAGGAGATGCTGTAGATGTGATATTTTTAATTAATACTTGTAAATCAGATATTCAAACAGAGTATACATTCTATTTCAGAGGGAAAGAAAGTTTTCAATGGTTCAAATTCTCCAGTCAACGGAAATCGTATTAAAACAGACGGCTTATTTGAGGATTTTTTATCACAGCAAAAATGACATTAATTTATTTTTTCAGTACCTATCTTTCCTTTAGAGAGGGGTTTTATTGTGGTGACTTGTTTGATAGTTTCTTTAAGGTCTGAGGCGTGTTTGATATTTCTGGCGTACTTCTATATTTAAAAATTATTTAGAAATTAAAATAATTTTGAAAGATTTATAACTTGTTCAAATAGAATTTCCTATGATTGAATAAATTGATCTAGTATTTAGTTGAAGCATTGAACTCCATTAGACCCATTTGACTGATTTTCATCATCACATAAAACTATTCTTTTCATATGCGTGCTTCTTTTTTTGAAACTTTCTAAACTCGAATGTTAATTCAATATCTTTATAAAATTTGTTTGCACATATTAGAACACCACTACAGCTGAATGTATCTGAAAATTAATTCTTGATCTACCCAAAATTACTCGCCACCTTAAAGATAACTCCTCAACATTTCTCAGTGTTCCTCGACTTCCTAAAGTAAAAATAACATCATTTTATAATATTTAACCAAATGAAAGTGGTAGTTTTTGCCCAAACGAGAGGATTAAAACTTACTGTGTAGTAAAACAATATTTTATATATAGTAACTAAAAAGCTCTTACTGTAAAGAAGTTCCAACATACTCAGTACAATATTCTGGGGAAGACAGGAATGCCTGTGTATTTGAAATACTGTTTAAATAAATTAATTTTAAAGTAGTATAAAACTAGCATATTCTTTCCTTCATTTTCATAATTTTTGCATATCTTGACTAAATAATATACATTTATAATATAATTATATAATATAACTATATAATATAATTTGAAGTAGAATTTACAAACGTAAGAAGGTCACAGTGAAGATACGGGGGTAATTTTTCGATATCTTTACGTTCTATTTGTTTGCATTTTGAAACTCAACTGCCAGTCACTGGAAACATTTGTTGACAAAAGCCTTTTGACAAAATTTGGTCAGAAGACTTCCCCTCCCCCCTTCCATTACTTTTATATCAAAAAAAAAAAACTATTAAAAACTGACTTCTGAGTCTATTCAGAAAAAAAGAGTTTGAAATGAATTGCTGAAGATAAGGAGGAGGGATTAGTAGTTATTGCTTAAGGACGCTAAGTAAAGGAAGCCGATGTGTACTTTAAAGGACATATCTCCTAGCTAGGAGATAAGAACTACAAGGGAATAGCTAACTGACTCAATTAATCGTCAGAAGGAGAAACACCCAGCCATTTTACTTAAAATGTATTTTCCATCCAATATCGGTGTTTAAATGGATAGTGATTCATTCATCATTGCATGTAATGAAACTAACCGTCCAATTAAAATTTGTAAAAACTGTATTTAAATTTGAATAAACCTATAATATAATGATTGAGCTGGAATAACTCTATGTGAACAAGTACTCCTGGCTCTACTGACCGCACCATTAGGAATAAAACAAAACGCCCATCAGTTGAACAAGACTACCTTGAAACGTAATGTCCTTATACTTGATAGTCCAAGCTTCAATCATATTTTATTCAAAGATTTCCTTTCCTTTATTAAGAATTTAAAAAACAATAAGTTTATATATTAGTATGTGTTTTATATCATTCTATGGATTAGTTGACCGAATATTCATAACTTTAATAAAAAATTCAATAACAAGTGGAATGTTTCAGATGTAACACTGGTGCATTAAGACATAATTAAACTATTTCTAACATTTTAATAAAAAATTAAAAGTAAAACTTTAAGCCAAGGCCCAGTAATAATTTAATAAATAATGCAATAATTATTAATTATTTAATTTTAATATTATTATTGTTATTATAACATCAAAAGTAATAATATGGTATTGCAGTTCAATGATGAGAAAACTCTTTGACACATACAATGTGATTTTTTCTCATTTCTCTAATTTTAAATTCATCATTTAACTTTAAATATATTTTTCATGTTCAAACTACCATTGTGACTTGTATTACTTGTATAATGTATAAATATTTGTACGGTGGTTTGAAGATGTACAGTTATATAAGGACACTGTAGTTGAAGAAGAAAAAGTGCATTAAGTGTACACAATGGCGCTAAAGTAGACATTCAATGATGTAATATTGCCGATAAAATATATATAACCTACACTATGTGTACTAAATTTTTTGTTAATATAAAATAGATGTATAAGAGAGTGAGACTCGTAGTGTGTGATGCACACCCACACAATTACAGTGTGATACATCTACTCAAACCAAACACACCAACACAGAGTGAGGAGAGAGAGAGAGAGAGAGAGAGAGTGAGAGAAATAATCGAAACTTGATTAGTCAAAGAAGTAAAGGACCTTGAAACATCGAAAACTTCATTAATTAAATGACCAATGAACATCAAAACTTGTTCACAAAAATGGGGCTCATAGTGTAAATGTGCTTTGTAGTTTGAGAGCAATTATCATCATGGGAAAGTTACTTTTTTTGCCAGAAACTTGTTTTTGAGCAACATTATTTTTCCTTCTAAACTACTTATTCTAGAGTCTTGAAATGTTGACATTATCTATGAGACTACAAAAGTAATAAACGAAACATATCTTCAGATTTTTAAAGCAACAGGAAATATTTTTTTGTTCAATAAAATGTAGAAATATTGATTTATAATTCAATCTGGAAACTTGTGAAGGCGATACAAGCCATCATTTTGACGGATCAAAATGAAATTATACCTAAAAATAGATCATTATATGGAGAACAGTAATGAAATTATATTAGAATGATATAAAATTATACATAAAAGAATAACATTATGAGGATTATGAGTTGAAACAATTTTTTCAAAATGACATTTACCAAAGGGGCGTTAGAGTACATTTTCTGTTTTCAGAAAATGTTTTCTTGATGCTAAACAGTTCATTAAAAAACCATGAAATTTTTCCAAAAAATTGAATTAAAAAATAGCAACTTTAAAAAAAATGCACGAAATTTTAACTACGGGAAAGAGAAATAAAGCCATAAAATCTGAGTATTGCTCTGGACTAATAACTGACATGTCATACTTATCATGTTTGTTTACATTTATTTAGTTTGTGTATATTCAGTTACAAATTTTTCAGTGAATCCACTGAAATGAAATTGATATTTATGTTTAATGAAAATTTTTTAAATAATTTAACAAATTCATATGAAATATAAAAGAATAAAATACTTATATGTAAAAAATTAACGCCAATGAAGCATATAATTTCTGATGCTTTTCATGGTATGATAATTTTGTCTGACAAAATGCTCTCGTTAATCTTTAAGTTGCACCAGTAAACAAAACATACTATCAGATGTAAATTTTGTTGTGTTTATGAATCATAGTAGTAGAGATATTCTTTGTTGATAAGTATCTAGTATCTTTACTGTGCTAGTCGAATAATAACATATCAATTATTTATAAATAAGTCAATCTTCCAGCTATAAAAGTTTTGAATAATACTAAAATTTCGGCTTTGAATTTGATTAGAGTATGAAAAACTGACTAATAGCTAATATATTTTTTCCTAATATACATTTAGAGAACCTTATAACAAAATGCACCTTGCTCAATGTAAATTAAATTTTTATGATGTTTGACTAATGAAAAGAAAATGGATTTTACAAAAATCACTGGCATGAATTAAAATTTCCATTATAGTAAGTAATTGAATATTTTATGGTCTTATAAAATACCACAAAAAAATGTAAAACCTACTCAGCATTGAAAACATTCTTTGTAAAATAATAATGAAATTATCTACATCTCAAATTAAAAATTATTTTAAAAGAATATTTTTTCATACATGTTTATGACATTTTTCAGACAAAATAGGAATATTTCAAGTTTTAAATGGAAAAATTTGTCTTAAATCTTCAATTTTGAAGAAGGTCAGATAAACTATGTAAGAGATCCACTGACTATTGGAACAAAAGCCATGTTCTCTTTTAAGATATTTCGTTACACTAAATTTTCGATTTTCAAAAATGTGCTTACTGCTGTAGTTATGCTAATGATATTATATGCATCGGTGTTGTGATATACGAAAATAACTAACTGTATATATGAATGAGTGGATCAGTCACTATCTGTACTACCTCCAGGAATGAAAGACTAATAAACCACCGTCATTTTGACATTTATATTGTGCCTAAATGGGACTTATATATTATATACCGAAGAAGTGTTATTTTGATTTTACTTATTGTGATGTTGAGAGTAGGCCACTTCAGATATTTAATTCATTGTTTATTGGCTGTAGCTATTTCTCCTGTCAGCTTGGAGTTATGCACATGATCCATTAGTTCTTTTGATTTTGATTCATAAGGTATTAAGTACATCCCCTCAAACGTGAAATCACTGTATCCCAATGTATGACTTTTGGAGGGTTTCACAGTTTCCGTAATTGTTAAATATGCACAAAGTTTGTTTTGGTAGGGAAAATACCTTGTATTCACTATTATCTCTCATAAAGAGACTACTAATGGTAGAATTTTATAGTAAGTAATTACTGTTAGTTAATTATTGCTATTTTTGCAGTCTATGTATTTCAGCACTATTTTTTTATGAAGTATAATTTCCTTTCCTTTTATATAATGTCCATTTTTTAAAGTCTGTAAGCATTATTTTAAAATATATCAAATAAATTTTAAAATACCATCTTACTGGTAGATTCTTTCTTTGGTTTTTTAATATTAGGGAGAAAAATATTTAGTTTCAGGTTTTTTTGTAGGTTCTACGTATTCGTTGTATTGTTTTACTGTGAAGTACTTTTAACGTTGATGACATTCTGTTATTAAAATGGGAATTGTACTGCAATGTATGTGCCGAAATGTCTATCTTTCATGATTATCTTAAATTTAGGAAATTAATTTTCTAATGTATTGTTCTTACAATAGTGACTTTCAAACATTTAAATCCTTTTTGGAATGCATTCTTAAGGTCCTGTTTTAAGCTTAACTACTTCCATACAATTAGAGAGTAGCTTTCTCATTCTCGAGATAGGCTTTTATTTGATGGTACCTGCCCTTAATAAATAGCCCTTGACACTGTCTTATGGAAATCAGTTGCACTTGTGTGTCAGCAATCTTTAAGTCTAATGCTCTTCATTATACATGAATCCCCCCTCAACCGTGATCGAGTTCTTAAGAATGGCATTACCTCATCATCTCTTCCCTTTTAACAGAGAAACATCACCACTCTTTCATATAATAGAATTATATGTAATTCTATTATATGAAATAATATTATAATAGAATGATATAATATCATGTCATATGATATTATATATATAATATCGTATAATATATAATATCATATGATATATTATATATTATATCATTTATGATGTATCATATGTGATACAATATACATAGGGCTGAAAAGTCCTATTACATTAGTCATTTAATAATCACTAATTATTAAAAAAAGTCTACCTTTAATAATAATTGCTTAAGATTGGTATAATTATAATAAATTGTAATCACTTAACAATCAATAAAAAAGTTTCACTGTAGAATGCATTATAAATTAAACGCCTAGGATGAGAGAAGCAAATAATAAATGTCGGCCCAACTAGTTTTATTGGGTATTTCTGATTGGTTACATTGTGAAAAAGTTACGTTCGGCTCAATACTATTTACTGCAGGCAGTACTAAGAATAAGGTGCGTTACCTGGGTCTCATCATCAATGGGGTAAAAATAGATCCTCAAACAATACCAGCCATAAAACATTTTCAAGCTCCAAAGGACAGGAAATCAGTTATCTACTGTTCTTTTAGGTATGAGTAACTAAAACAATCTACGCCTAATATAGCTTCTGACAGAAGTAACCTACATGAACTTACTAAACCTAATGCTCAATTCATTTCTACCAGAGCTCACGCTAATGAATTTCCTAAAGTACAATATCTATTAAAATAAACAACTACGCTGTGTTATATCAGTAACAAAAAGGCAACAGCTCAATAAATTTGTATTTAGTATATTTAGATAACTAATCCAACAGTTGAGGATACATAGTTCAACACTCAGTAAGGACAAACTGAAGGCTTTGTAATTCATGTTTATGAATTAAAACTGACTGTGCCTATATCTAATCTCAATATGACTATATCTCTCTCTCATCAATATCTGGCCATTATAAAAACGTTAACGCTTATTTGGGTAACTGATAAAAGAGGTGTTACTGATTAAAAGTGTTGGCAACTTAACATGATGTTTATAACTTTGGGTTTTATTCCCTCGTGAGAACCTGGTTTGTTACCTATTATGTAATCTTTAACACAATTATTACTTTACTATAAGTATAGTGATCGTGAAAAAAATCGATCTCGAGATTTTGATGGAATTACATGTTTTGAGGTCCCAGAAGTCGTTTTATGACGTTTTTTCGATGATGTCTGTGTGTGTGTGTGGGTGGGTGGGTGGGTGCGTGTGTTAGCATTGCTTGTTACCACGCTACGGTCCAGAATCTTTGATGGATCAAGTTGATATTTTACACAAAAATGGGCCTCATAGAGAGGAAGATCCCTATTGTTTGGGAAGAATTATGCATGATGGCAAAGTCACTTTTTTTGCCAAAAACCGTTTTTTTTAAAACATTTATTTCTCCTAAACTAATAACCCTAGAGTTTTGAAATTTTGACATTATCTTTGAGGTTACAAATGGAACAAACGAAAAATATATTCAGAATTTCAAATCAACAGGAAATATTTTTTTTTCAATAAAATGTAAAAATTTTGACTTATAGTTCAATCTCAAACCTTGTGAGAGCGATACAAGCCATACTGTTTGGTGGATCAAAATGAAACTATGCCTAAAAATAGAACGTTATGTGGAGAATGAGTTGAGATATTTTTTTTCAAAATTACATTCGCTAAAGGTGCGTTACAGTACGATTTGTGTTTTCAGAAAATGTTTTTTTGACGCTAAACAGCTCGTTAAAAAATCTGGAGTGGCCTACACTCTACTTTACTATAAGTAACTTAATATCAAATTTCTTGAGTATATAAAACATAACGTCTCATTTAAGCATAACGTAAACATCTAAATGGGATATAATTATTAGCCTGTCATTCCTGAGGTAGTACAGATAGTGATTGAAGGACATATCAATTTATAAGTTTATTTTTGTACATCAGAAATAATTTATTATTTGCAAATAATTTCATTAGTATAACTACAGCAGTAATAACATTTTTGAAAAACCAAAGTGAACATTTCTTGAAACGAAATAGTATCCTACAAGAGAACATGGCTATTGTTCAAATAGCCAGTAGATTTCTTACATCGTTTACTTGACATCCTTCTACATTGAATATTAATGTAAAATTTTCAAATTTGAAACAGTAAAATACTCTTTTATTCTCTGAAAAACTTCTTAAACAGCGAAGAAAATGTTGTTTTAAGGTGATTTGTTAATTAAAGATGTACGATAATTACAGTTATTAAACTCTAAACGAAAGATTTCAATTTTGAATTATCTTTTACATTTTTGGTTTTTAACAGAATTATTATACTGGGAATTTTATGGCTTCTTAGTATTTAATAAGATCATTTTCCTTCCCCTTTGTCAAATAACATATATACGAATTTTTTTTAATGAGTGTTATCATTTACCTGCACAATATTATTCCTCTTACATCTCTTATAAGTCAATAATATATTTTCATTTTTCCATTAGAAACATCAATTTTATCTCAGTGGATTCGCTCAAAAAATTTCTAAGTCAATGTAACCAATGTAATAAAATACAAAAAATTCGACAAAAGTATAGCAGGTGATCTCTTAGTCTAGAATAAACAAACAGTTTTTATATCGTTATTGCTCTTTCCCGTAATTGAAACTTCATTAATTTTTTTTTGTGAATTGCTAATTTTTTGTTCCATTTTTGGTCAAATTTTCATTATTTTTTAGCAAGCCGTTTAGCGTCAAAAAATCATTTTCTGAAAACACAAATCGTACTGTAACGCCCCTTTAGCGAAAGTAATTTCAAAAAAAAATATCTCAACTCATTTGCCATATAATGTTCTATTTGTAGGCATAGTTTCATTCTGGTCCGTCAAACAGTATGGCTTGTATCGCTCTCACAAGGTTTGAGATTGAATTATAAGTCAAAATTTTTACATTTTATTTTAAAAAAAAATATTTCCTGTTGTCTTAAAATTCTGAATATATTTTTCGTTTGTTGCATTTGTAACTTCAAAGATAATGTCAAAATTTCAAAACTCTAGGGTTATCAGTTTAGGAGAAATAAATGTTTTAAAAAAAACGGTTTTTGGCAAAAAGTGACTTTCCCATCATGCATAATTCTTCCCAAACAATAGGGATCTTCTTCCCTATGAGGCCCATTTTTGTGTAAAATATCAACTTGATCCATCAAAGATTCTGGACCGTAGCGTGGTAACAAGCAATGCTAACACACGCACCCACCCACCCACCCACCCACCCACCCACACACACACAGACATCATCGTAAAAACGTCATAAAACGACTTCTGGTACCTCAAAACATGTAATTCCGTCAAAATCTCGAGATCGAATTTTTTCACGATCACTATACTTTACTTATAGTAAAGTAAAAATAATCAAAATTTGACCAAAAATGGAACAAAAAATTAGCAATTCGTAAAAAAAAAATCATGAAGTTTCAATTACGGGAAAGAGCAATAACGATATAAAAACTCTTTGTTTACCCTAGACTAAGAGATCACCTGCTATACTTATCGAATTTTTTGTATTTTTTTACATTGTTTACATTGACTTAGAAATTTTTTGAGCAAATCCACTGAGATAAAATTGATGTTTCTAATGGAAAAATGAAAATATATTATTGACTTATAAGAGATGTAAGAGGAATAATATTGTGCAGGTAAATGATAACACTCATTAAAAAAAAAATTCGAATATATGTTATTTGACAAAGGGGAAGGAAAATGATCTTATTAAATACTAAGAAGCCATAAAATTCCCAGTATAATAATTCTGTTAAAAACCAAAAATGTAAAAGATAATTCAAAATATAAATCTTTCGTTTAGAGATTAATAACTGTAATTGTCGTACATCTTTAATTAACAAATCACCTTAAAACAACATTTTCTTCGCTGTTTAAGATGTTTTTCAGAGAAAAAAAAGGGTATTTTACTGTTTCAAATTTGAAAGTTTTACATTAATATTCAATGCAGAAGGATGTCAAGTAAACGATGTAAGAAATCTACTGGCTATTTGAACAATAGCCATGTTCTCTTGTAGGATAATATTTCGTTTCAAGAAATGTTCACATTGGTTTTTCAAAAATGTTATTACTGCTGTAGTTATACTAATGAAATTATTTGCAAATAATAAATTATTTCTGATGTACAAAAATAAGCTTATAAATTGATATGTCCTTCATTCACTATCTGTACTACCTCACGAATGCAATGCTAATAATTATATCCCATTTAGATATTTATGTTATGCTTAAATGATACGTTTTGTTTTATATACTCAAGAAATTTGACATTAAGTTACTTATATTAAAGTAGAGTGTAGGGCACTCCAGATTTTTTTTTCCTGTCAAAATGGATACAACAACACTAATATAAATGAATTCATTAAATTGATTAGCAATTTGTTACAAAAAGAAGATATATTTATTTATAAATAGTAATGATTGATTTAAACTACTGCATATTTGATATTATCTGTAAGGATATATCGTGAATCTTGTTAAAAGAGACTTGGAGAGGTATTAGTTTGGGTATTGATTTCATTATTCTGTTAATAATATGTTATTCAATTATTCCCAAAATTTCTTGTAACATAAGTTATAGTACTTTATATATTAATATAAGAATAATGTAATATTCAATATACTAAATATCTTTTCAGATTATTTTCCTTTCGTATGTTTGTACAGTTCAGAAAGTTACGTAAATCCATTTTATTCTATATGAAAACAAAGTTATAATAATGACGTTTTTTAATTGATTTAACAATCCAATTGATGATACCTTATTACCAATATATATATATATAATCCAGGATCAGAATAGAAGAGACGATTAAAGCAATTTGAACAAGTTTGCTTGTCAATGAGTAATGTTAATTTATTTAAACAATAATTTGCATTTATCTTGAATTTTGTGTTTACTTTTATTTATTAAAATCGGTCAGAAAAGTTGTGTGATTGATGAGATAATTCATGGAATACTATGATGAAACGCATAAAAAGCAATTTAGTAGTATACTGAAATTGGTCAATTCGAATAAGAAAAGCCCTAACTGTTATTTTTCAATTGATAAGAGGCTCGCTGGCTCTCAAGAGTTGGCTACTTGATAAAACGGGGTTCAGACAGATTACCATATTTCAGAAGACAATGGTTGCCTTCTATCTCTCGCGCATCGTCCACCCTAATTAATTCTTGCCACGAACTATTTCCTTTATCAATATCGACGTTTCACTTTAGGCCTATCCAACTCATCTTAATTTTGATGGTATGTCTTCTTCAACCCAACCATTATATATTGAAAATGATTAACCAAATCATTAAAACAGAAAATACAAAACTTAATTAATATTTTGTAAGGGGAAACATATATATTGCTTCGAGGTGAGTATTCCTAAATATAAACAGATTTCAATAATACTTAATGGAATAGAAGCATTTTTTTTATTTTTTATATCATAATAGGGAATAAAGAAGTATAGGACCATAAGTGTATTAAAAAACGTAATGGCATACCACCAGTGAGACTCTCATGGTGTCCATTCAAAGAAGCTGCTTTGGATCAGTTTACAAAGACATATTAATGTGTGCAACTTAATCTCTTCTTTATTCGTAGTATAGTTGATTCCAGAATAGCTTATGAAAACAACTTAGATTAAAAAAAAGTTTTTGCATTTTATTTGAGGGACTCATATATTATACGGTAATACTGGTCAAAAGGAAGTTCTGAAATTAAACAACTTTTGTAACTAACCAGTTCCGAAAGGAGATTTAACGATGTGCATGTGTTTGCAAAAGTCTCATCACGCTACACTAACGAAATTGAGGGGAATATATTATGTAACCCTCTTACTACTGGAATTCTTCAGTTTTACAAAAACTTCATTGTAGTTTATTACCTCAATGGAAGGAATCTTAGCTGGAGTTGACTGCCCATCGAAAAGTATTTTCAAGCACTGAATTTCAAGAAAAGTCAATAATTGCTCAAATATTTACAGTTTGAATAGATATTTTTATTTATGCTTTGAAACTTTAATTATTTCAGTAATATGAATATATTGCAATAAACTTGTACATATAGCACAATTGGCGTAACATCATTCAACCAATTAACAACCGTCGTCAAGGTCACTGAGTGAATGGCAAGTGAAAATTGTGACCCATTTATTCTGTGGTTCTGACGAGAATAGTTATTGTTCAAATGATATTCCTCCCGTTTCTGCACTTCATGATGTAGTTTTATATATATATATATATATATATATATATATATATATATATATATATATATACACTTTAACACATAGAAAAGAACACAGAAAGACACTACAGAACTCACTTCGATATTTCGACATCCGTCGTCATCGGGAAGAAGTGCGAAGTACTCGCGTTGAGAAGCAAACTACTACTGGCCTCCAGAGTAACTCGTGGAACCACCGCAATGCTGCTCCCCAGCGGAGGAGAGGAAAAATAGAAATTCTTCCAATATTTATTTAGAAAACAAGATAAAAAATATATAAAATACGAAATAATAATAATAAAAAATAAATAATAATAATAAAATAATAATAATAAAATAATAATAATAAAAATAATAATAATAATAATAATAATAATAATAATAAAATAAAATAAAAAATAATTAACGGTACAGGTTGAGACCAGGAGGAGAACGAGCCCCAAGGAGGCATATGAATGCCTCTTCGGAAGCTCTAAGGGTGACATGGGGATTAGACTCGGGGATTTGTTTGAGGATTTGTACCCTGAAACAATCATTGAAAGGGAGGTCATGGGAATTAGCATGGATAGCTATGGGTAGGTCTCTGCGCTGACCAACGGACGCCCTGTGATTGTTCATACGCAGGCTCAGCTTGGTTGAAGCCAAGCCAACGTAAAAAGCATCACATCGAGTACACTCCAAACGGTAAACGCAGTTTACCGTATTCTGATACATCTTGCACTTCCTGTAACTGCGTTTACCGTTTGGAGTGTACTCGATGTGATGCTTTTTACGTTGGCTTGGCTTCAACCAAGCTGAGCCTGCGTATGAACAATCACAGGGCGTCCGTTGGTCAGCGCAGAGACCTACCCATAGCTATCCATGCTAATTCCCATGACCTCCCTTTCAATGATTGTTTCAGGGTACAAATCCTCAAACAAATCCCCGAGTCTAATCCCCATGTCACCCTTAGAGCTTCCGAAGAGGCATTCATATGCCTCCTTGGGGCTCGTTCTCCTCCTGGTCTCAACCTGTACCGTTAATTATTTTTTATTTTATTTTATTATTATTATTATTATTATTATTATTATTATTATTTTATTATTATTATTTTATTATTATTATTTTATTATTATTATTTATTTTTTATTATTATTATTTCGTATTTTATATATTTTTTATCTTGTTTTCTAAATAAATATTGGAAGAATTTCTATTTTTCCTCTCCTCCGCTGGGGAGCAGCATTGCGGTGGTTCCACGAGTTACTCTGGAGGCCAGTAGTAGTTTGCTTCTCAACGCGAGTACTTCGCACTTCTTCCCGATGACGACGGATGTCGAAATATCGAAGTGAGTTCTGTAGTGTCTTTCTGTGTTCTTTTCTATGTGTTAAAGTGTTTATTGTCCACACGGACCTTTCATTTTATTCGAAGTATATATATATATATATATATATATATATATATAATATAATTAAAGTTACAGCTAGAGAACACAAGAAAAAGGACGAACACTCACGAATCTCGATAATTTCGGCGTCTTGCCGTCTTCAGGAGAGTAGAAAGAAAGAAAATAAAAGGAGAAAGAATGAAGGAACGGAGACGTAAATACGTCCACTGGCCGATGCAAACTCAATATATATATATATATTGATAAAAGTATCGACTGTGAAATAGAAACAAAACTATAGTTTATCGGGACTCGGTCAGTTCTTCAGGTTCAAATTAAACTCTCATTCCCAACGTTTCGGTCTTTATTTAAAACCTTTTTCATAGACAGAAGTATAAATTTTGAAACAGAAAAACTGAGTATTACATTACAAATTATTTTGCAAAGAAAAATAGAATGTGGATTTTTAACAACAACTGTAGTCTGAATGAACAACAAAAGTGAACTGTTTATATATTGAAATTTATAAGATGAAACATAAAATATACCAGGCTGAAAAGAAAACTTACAGTTCAGTTTTTTGTGGGTGAGTGGTTTGATTTTCGAGTTACAGAATCAAAACTACTATAGACTTCTTCAGGGCAGCTGAAATGCATCTCTTCCTCAAACATGAACTTGACAGGGCATTTAGGGAAGTCAAGGCTCTCATCTTTAAGTAGAGCATCCTGTGAGTAATGTTTTTATACTCAGAAGAGTTCTTTTCCTTATCAGGATGGAAAAGACCCATCGGTATAGAAGACAAGAGCTCTTTGATTGAATTCAGAAACCTTACAGTCAAGGTGATCATTTGTGATCAATTTAATCAAGAATTATGAAAATGATAACATTTTTCATAGTACTATTTTTAATGTAATATTATTTTTCAAATTAAATGAAAATTGCCTTTTTTTTAAAAAAAAAAAATCAAATACTTAATAGTAAGACGTTTAATAACTTTTCCCTGTTGAAGGAAGTGCAGTGGACTCTTTCTCATAGCAAGTTTATTCTATATAGTTTATTAACGCTAAAATGGATACAGATTTTTTTGTGTTAGAATAACTAACAACCAATGCATACCATACGAATAGAGTTATCACAGTAGTAATAGTAATTTTATGGAACCAAAGCGTTGATTTATGGTTAAAACCTCTTTGAAACGCCAAGATTGAAATGATCTCAGCCAAAGAATTCCATTCAGGAGAACAGTATGTTTGTGGCATTGCTTACAGTAATTGTTACAAACTTTTCGAGTTAGTATTTCGACTAAAAAGACTTCAAGAGGATTTTCCTGTCTTTGATATTTCTAGCATAATATTTTCCATAAAAGCATTTTATATATTAACTTCTCTTTTCTTCAGAAAGGTATAAGGACCGTTTTGGCAAGATATATTTCCATGTGTTTTTTCTTTATCATTTTTTCAACATTTTAGAGAGCTTGCTACATATATCCGAATGTAGTACCATCTTTCCCTTCAATTCGTATAATAACAATTTTATTTACTTATACCATTTTATAGTAAATTTTTTTTTGTTTGAAGAATGTTACCTACTATTAATACCCGCATGCTAAGTTGATAGATTCCAAGCCATGTTATCAAAGAACTTTTTATTATGCATGCACCAGTCTAGAGCAGAAGTCTCAAACAAGCTGCCCACGGGCCACATGCGGCCCGCGAACAGTAAACTTTTTACTGACTAAATTCAATAAAATGCCACTGGTAGCGTTTAAATTTTTTACTTAATTATTATAGTTGGTAAAAAATACAAAAACTTTTTATGAAACAGGATTAAGCAATGCCATAAAATCAAGCAATTAAATATTAAGTAAGCAATGATTATGAAAAATTTTATTTACTTCCCAAACTTGAATTCATTAAAAAAAGTTAAAACCAAATGTCTGAAAGAATATACATATGTTTTGCCTAACTTACTTCAGCAATTTGATTTGAATTTTAAAGACTTTCATATACCGAAGCGACATGTCAAATATCAACTATGATCAACGCCATTTGATAATATCCTGAAACAACAATATGCAGAAGGAGATATTCCAGAGTTTACAAATATCTTCTCAAGATATGTTTTCTAAGTTATTCTCTGCTACCTCGAGTATTGTAGGAATGTTTGGAAGTACATAACAGTGTTTCTGAGCGATGAAGTTTAACATGTTAGCACTGGGATCACGGCTTACTGATGAATACTTACAAGCATTGCTGAGATTGATTTCTGCTGAAAAATTGAAGCCTGATATTGATGTCCTTATTGATTAAAAACGCTACTCGAAGAGTAGTCAAAATCTCACTAACACAGTATAATTAATTACAGGCTCTAGATTATAAATAGATTATCCAAAATACTAAATTTATTTGTTTCTAATATGTTTGTACTCTTTATATACAATTGAATAATATTTATAAAAAACTGTTATTATATTTTTTACCTAGGCCTACTTTTTATCATTGTCATTATGCGGCCCTAGGGTTACAGTAAAAGTCCTCATTTGACCATTGGGAATTTGAGTTTGAGATTCCTTGTCCAGAGTGATTCCTCTAGAATGCTTCAGACAGGCTTTTCAATTTTGATTGATCATTTCAATTTATCATGCCTGCCTACATTATCGCTACAAATGGAAATTCTGTTATTTACATTATTACGAGTAATGTAAAGTTTCATAATACTTGGGTATTATGAAAAAGAAATTACCCCAGATTTTAAAGAATTTACATGTTTTATGATCCCTAAAATCCTTTTTTTGATGTTTCTGGATATGAAAGACTACCAAACTGATTATGAGAACTTTCATATCACCCTTGCCATTCGACTTGTTCATTTTTGAATATCCCCGTCATAATGGAAGCAGAAAATTTAGTTATTCAATTAATAAAGATTCATTTAATTAAAACCAACTGATAAAACTTAAAAATGAAATAAATGTTATCTTGAGTACAACGTTTTGCAAGGAACTGTAACAATCTGTCAAAATTTATCTTTCTAATCATCAATTGTTGTCATGGTACTGGTATTTTATAGACATGCTGTATATAACGCAACAATAATTATATTAAAACATAACTATATAAGTATATCCTAAATTTTTTATTATCTTACTGCTCTTCAGCCATTTCCATTCCTGATGCCACTGTGAGTTGCGACATTGAGTGACTGGTACTATTCTTTCTTTGTACTATATACGCATATATAATCAATTTCAATTTGCTTACATTTTGACGTTCGTTGGTAATTGATTGCATTATGTAACAGGAATTCTAAATTTATATTAACTCCAGCATTGAATGCTTTGATAGGTGTATGTGCATTTCAATATAGTTTAGTTCTATTTTTATTTCGGTAATAATTAAATGTTTTTTTTGCCAATACAATTTTGTTTGGTTATTATTTACACTATTTTTTTTAAAAATTGTTTACAATTAATTATACTTTTTTTTTATTTTCGTCCCGAGAGCAGCAGCAAACAAAAGTTAATGATTACACTGTTTTCTAAAAAACCAAATATAATGAAACATTTGTTCAATTGAAAGTCAGTTGCAATTCATATTAAGTTGCTATTTTCCTGCTTTAAAATGTCATTAATGAAATAGTTTTAATATACAGACCACGTAAGAAACGAAAAGAGGTATTAAAGCTAAAAGTTAAGTTAGGTGTGCTTACTGGGCTAGCTGGTTAGAGGCACACGTAGGAGCATTAAATCCGACATAACAGGCAAGCATACTGCTCCAGCTCTGTGGCAATACTGCCCGTAAAGAATCTGGATTTACCTAACTGCAAGAGTTTTATGGTGCCATTAATCTTTATATGTTCATTAAATTTAAAAAAAAGTAGGGAAAATAACACTTTTTTATCGTTACCTATAAGGCTGTAAACTCATAGAGTGTTTAAAAAAATGAATAAAATTTACACTTAAGTTTTAACATATTTATCACTTAAATTCACTTATATATCATTTGTTTCTTAAGAATAAAAGAAAATTCAGTTTAATTTACATCGAATGGCTTTATAGCTTAAACAAAATAAATCGGGGTCGTATCATTTCCATGCAGTATTCGAGATGTAATCTAGTATTCTAGTCATTCCTTTGCTTCTCTTCTCAACCATAATTCTTATAATTTCTATAGTAATATCTTCAAAAATATACTCTCAACTGTATATATTGGTTTGAATGTACTCATTGTGATGTATTTTAACTGGCTTGAAAAAATGATTTGTGTGATTTGTCTTCAACTGGCTTAGACAAATTGGCATTGAGCTCTCATCATTTCGCACAGCTATTGCCCTATTGCAATCAATTCGAATTATCATAGCATCGACGTGAATAACTGTTTTCTTCTTCACATTCTAATAGATTATGTTTCAAACTCTCATATAATTTCATATTTTTAATCAGGATGAAAGGTACAATAGCACAACCTGTCCCTCATGGTTCTTTTATTGAGCGTTGAGGATGGAAGATAGAGGACCTCACTTTACTCAGCATGTTAAGAGCAAACAGCCATGACCGATGGCCAGTAGAGACAAGACCTTATGAATTTAACTGGGAGGTTAGTCTACGAAAATATTGGATTTGGTGACTGAGTGTAACCCGTGAAAAAGGGAGCTAGTCATACGGTTCAAAGTCCAGAAAACAAAAGTCAATTTTGAAAACGGTACCACAAAGTGGTATACAGAACTGTTAAGTAGAACTGCACAAGACTAGCACGAGGACTTTTGGAAGTAATACATACAAACTCTCACTGCCTCGATCGTCATAACTGTTTTCTTATTCATATCCTTAATCAGGTCTTGTTTCTGAATCTCATATTACCTTGAAAACTAAAAAGAAGTTCAAATTTACCTCATTCTAAGAAGTAATATTTACTTTAGAACTCTGATTTCTGTTAATTATTAATTTTATTTATTTTATGCTAAAAAAAAAAAATGAAATCGGACGTTTGTTGATGGACACTCTATGAGTGTTCATACGGAGGCTAAGCCTGGTAGATGCCAGACCTACGTAGAATTCATCATACTTAGTACACTCCAAATGGTAAACCCAGTTTTTTGAGATACAATAGCATCCGTCAGGGGGTAATTTTATATTGTAGAAATTATAGGAGAAGAGGGATTGTGGATTAAGGACGGGACAAGTGAGATGTAAGAAGTAAGATGTAAGTTCATCTCACTTGTCGCACCCTTAATCCACAATCCCTCTTCTCCCGTAATACTCACAATACAAATAACCCTGTTCCTGACTGATGCTCTTATATCTCCAAAAACTGTGTTTACCGTTTAGAGTGTACCAAAATTGCTTCGAAAGTGCGCTTGGTGTCCCCTACTGACTGTTCAACCAAAAATTAGAAACTTTAAGTGTGTTTGTCCCTTTACTCTGAATCTATAGTTCACTGTTAAACGTCTGTTGTCCTTTGTGAATCGTTCTCCTGTAAATATAAATATATATATATATTGTTAAAAGTATCGACCGTGGAATAGAAAGAAAACTAAAGTTTATCGGAACTCGGTCAGTTCTTCAGGTTCAAGAAAGTAAACTCAAATTGTCAACATTCCCAACTTCTGCCATTGAAAAAGGTTTTATATAAAAACTGAAACGTTGGCAATGAGAGTTTAATTTGTTGAACCTGAAGAACTGACCGAGTCCCGATAACCTTAGTTGTATATATACATATATATATATATATATATATATATATATATATATATATAATATATATATATATATATATATCAGTTCACAAACGAAGAAAAGCAACACACAGAGAAAGAGACACACTTACAAACTCAAATTTTCGGATGATCCGTCTTCAGGAGAAAAGAGAGAATGGGCGACCAAGCACGCCGGAAACACAACGGCAGGAAACCGTCCCGGCAACCGACCGTGCTGCCACGCGCGCCCGGTTCAGGAAGTAATGAAGTAGAGACGATCAGAAAAAAATTAATATTAAAATTAAAATTAAGAATTAAGAAAAGTAGTTCTGGTTGATTGAAGGTAAAATAAACAGTAGGAAGATAAATAATATAATTATATATATATATATATATATATACTTGATAAACGGAAAGACGATCCAAACTGGACACAATAACAGTTCAAAATTGAAGATAGGTAGCACACAAAGTAAAGAAACACACTTACAAAAACTCAAATTTTCGGGCAATTCGTCTTCAGGAGAAAAGAGAAAGAGAGGCCAAGCACGTTGTAGACGCAACGGCTAGTAACAGACATGGAAACCGTCAGTGCTGCCATCCGTACACGGTCTTGCCGTGTAATAGAATTAAGAGAAAATATAAACAGAAATTGAGATAAGCAATAAAAGTTGGGAAAATATAAATGATTCAGAGACAATTGAAGAAAATTTAAAAAAAATAAAATAAATAAAATTATAAATGAAAGATACAGTATGTTTTTCTAGAATTAGCAATTAAATATTGTGTAATAAATACTCGTAAAGATAACGATAGCAAGTAACTAAATTCAATAAGCAAATCGTATTGAAAGTAAATAATAGGATTGACGTAGTAGTTGAATGTCTGGAGTTTCTTGGGGTAAGGTCAAAAGACAGGTCATCAGAGTGGTTCATGTATAAATGGAGGAGCCCCCAAAGCGAATATTTAATGTAACAGCCTTCAATGAGCCAAAGACGCTCTCAATTTCCTTATTGTGTAATCCATCAATAAAAAATATATCCCATCAATATGGCATTTGGAACAATCTTATTCAACTAATTTTGGAGACATTCATGTCTATTAAAATATTTTATGCGATATTGAAGATATCCAGAAGGTTTATTAGTAAAAAATATATATCATTCCCAACAAATTAATTTTAATATTTTTACAGTAGAGTAAGAACATTGCATTAAAGAATATATTATATTATAAAATGTCTTACTAGGTCATATAATCACCTTATTACATATTCAAGTGAAGCATCCTTCGCAGGAGCACTGTAAATAAAGCATGTACTGTTAATTAAAGTATTAATCAATATTGTATTTATGATAACAGCTAATGTTATGTGTGTTATGTACATTTTAAGTTTTTCGAAAAAATTTTTTTACGCTAAACGTAAAATTAAAGAACAATGAAATTTGTAAACTCGTTTAATATTACATTATTACTTATTCTGTTGTATGTTCTATGTATACTTGTACCGCTAACATTCAGTAAGAGTGCTTAATAATATATCACACGTCATGATTAAAACTTATGTGAACCCTCGTTCATTACAGTAAACAGTAAGTTTACTTACAAGAATCTCTGCAATTCTAGAATACAACAAACTAAAACGGTTATAAAGAAGGGGATTTGCCTAAAACACAATTCCACCTTCATTTGAAGGTTGATTGATTGAACATGTAAACCGTGAGTATGCATGCGATCAGTTATTGATTGAAGTCGGCTCGACGCCAAGAAATATGAAGAATCGAGCTAGCTCTGGTAATTGGAAGCCCATCGACGAGTCTTGGTTCAAACAAACTTTACGACCCTCCGTCGTCATCCATCACCTCACCTTTATTGGAGCCAATTTTATTGATGAGTTTACAGACCAACAAGTTAGTCGTCACTGTTATTTCAACTACGCCAGTCTTCGTCACGTACTCGGCCAATATCTCTCGCAGAGTACATTTATTAATACTCCAATCATAACTTCATTGACCACTATTGATATATTTCTTCAATAAAAGAATTATTTTAACAAGAAGATTAGTAGGTGCTAATGAATCACAATTTTCAACCTGAGAAATAGTGAATTACTGTTTCGAAAATATTTTATATTTTTATTTAAACATATTTTTTCGAAGAACCTATCTATGATTGATAGTTACATGTTACATGGATCAAATTTACTATAAGTAAATGTATGACAATAGTTTTTAAATAACAATTAAAAAAACAAATATTTTTACTGAAATGAAGAGAATAATGGATATGTGTTTATATCTATTCTAAAGATTATACTTAAATAAGTTAAACAATTATTGTGTCTTATTGAAAGAAACTAACTTTTTTTGTGAATTTTCTTTCTCTCACACTCATGATTACTTTTCAATATTCACATGATTATTTTATTTTTAAAAGTAAATATAGTTAATTGCACCTTATTCTGGGTTTGTCTTTTCTAATTCTTATTGAAAGTTGTTCTCTCTTAATTTACTATCAACGTATTTGTTTTAGTCTTTTACTTTTCCTTGAATTTTATCTAATGATTTTTTGACTCTGATGAATTATAAATCATATTTTTAAAAGAAAATCATTATCCGGGAGGACGAATCCTTCAATACTACCACTGGCAAGTTCTCAGATTTACCTTCACATCTTGGAGTTGTCACTAACTCAGTCGGTTTACTGCTGGCTCATTAATGACTACTCTCTGTGGAAATAAATCTGCTCGAAAAGGAGATCACTGGTATTCCTAGAAGCATTCTTTTGATTCCCCAAAATTTTAAAAAATAAACGATATGCATGTTACAGTATTTTTATCTAATTTTGTAAGCAACCTAAATGAGGCTGAGTTGTTAAAAGAGAGTCAAATATCCTCCTGAGTATTTTTCGCTCAACATCATTTCTACTTTTTACGGCAGAGATGGTAGTCTATATTTCAACATGGATCGTTAGAACTGTTCAAAATAACGTTTTGTGTTGCCTCAAAGAAAAACCTTGTTATCATAGTCTGTTCGATTCCCAGCCTTATTCTGCTGTTAACTTCGATTCTCATTATACTTTTAAAACTCAGTTATATCTTTAAATAGTTAAAGCTATTTACTTTCTCAAAGGCAAACATCCAAGGAAACTCATTACGAACTGAGCTGGAAGTCGAGATTTCTTTTATACTTTATTCATTTGAAGTCCCGACATTAGTTCCAACTATCATCATTTAAGCTTCAGTGAACATATATATTAGTAGTCAAGTAGACACTGTATGTGTGCATTCATATTTCATTGCATGAATGCAAATTATTTGTAGTAACAGCTTCTACATAATTATATGGTGAACATTGTCTAGCTTTGTATCCGTAAAATTGTAAAATTCATTTCTCAGTTAATATCAATAAGTACCGTCCCGACCTTGACAATTTATTTTTTTATAAATCATGTCTTAAATATCCATTATATCCAATTGTTTTGAGTACTTACTATTTAGTGTGTTTAGGACCTACCTTGATTACGCCAGAACTATCTATTTGATACCCTTCATTTATCTAGCCTACAACTTCTCTAAAATGCTGCACCCGTATAAGAACAACTTTTAATCTTTGACTTTTCCATCATTTGAATTATTTTCTGGCTTTACATTTTACCTAATTCTTTAATTTACGTCAAAGGGAACTAGAAACCATTATTTTATTAAAATAATTGTTTCTTTTTCGAACTCATTAGTTTTTACCTTGCGACAGCTGTTATTATAATCATATATACTCCATCTTGCACGCAGCTACATAAACGACTGGTGTTATTTTTTTATATTTAACAACCCCTTGTTCTTGTCCTTTAAAATCATTCCTCTATCTCCTCCCTCTTTGACCATATTCCTCACCCTCTCGTTCAGCAATAACCTTTCATACTAAGGATAGCTGTTTTTACTTTCATCTTTTTATCATTTCCATTCTCTCAAGTTTCTACACTTTTAGTGTACAAGTACCTTCCACTTTTGTCTATTTTCAACAACGTTTTAAAACTTACATATTTTCATGATGTTTAAAATACCCTGAATTCTTTATGTTTATTATATGAAGTTAAAACTTTATCCACAGATGATAAGCATTTTACTGATAAACTTATACAACTGATACTGTTGTTACAGGTTTATGATGTCATCACTTTGCAGTGTTAGCTAGCTGAAAACAATAGTCTTTCTATATCTTGATTTACTAAATTGAATAAAAAGTTCACTTGGACTATAACATTTTAAATTACACAAAGCACTACACAGAAAAAGAATAAAAAGCATACTTACTGAATTCTCAATATTTCGAACTGATTCGTCATCACTTGACGAACTGACTACCTTGATTATCTTGATTTAGTCTTTGATTTACAAATTTGGTCTCTATTATTCACATTATTTTTAAGGAATATAGTGGCTGTTAAGAGGGTCAAAACCTTAAGTGTATTGATGCAATTTATTGTTAAGAAAGAGAGGGTAGTTGCCCCCGGTATATATAATAGCGTCATTGGCGGGTTCAAGGTAGATAACATTTGCATGCACTCATAGAAAGTAATGTAGGCACTGCAGCAGCAGTAATGTAGTCTTATTTCAGAGTTGAACGAGGAATGTTTTTACTATTTAATAAGAATTCAATCTTTCAAAGAAGATTATAATGATGAATCTGATCTCAAGATAACTATCCAAGTATGATTTACAAGGTGGAAGTTATATTTAATTGTAAATTAACAATTAAAAAAGGGATAGGCTCTATAAAATTTAATAATATTAGTGTGCCTAATAAGATAATTATTGTAGTAATTTACGACAAATTACAGAACTAGGATTTTACTCTCATGGCTGATGGTATGTTGGAATTGAGATGTAAGGAAAAATCTGAGAGGCAGTAAACCTGCTTTAGAAGTGCCAGTACCTAATCTTTTATGCACCACCCAGAGAAATTATATTAAAAGTTAATGTGGTAGTAAAAATTTAGACGAAGAATTACAAACAAATAGAACGATTTCATTGACCCCAGGAAGTTTGTATATTCCTTAGGTTTTGTTTCTCAGATTGCATAAGTATTTAAAATAACTAAAGTTCTGTGGAATAGAAAAGTAAATGGTGACACACAATGCAAACCCAACATTATGCGAATTATTCATTGGATTAAAAGATATATTTTTGATATTAGAACAATGAATACTACGATTCTTAGAGTCTTACGTTGGCAGAAATAATAGATGCCAAGTGGACAATTTGAAAGTTGGTATAGGAAGGAACATTCCCTTGTTTTGAAAACTCTATTATTGTAGATAAAAAGCTAGATGAACAGCAAATGAGGAGTATTAAAATGAATCAAACTTCAATTAACTATAGAAGTCTTGTTTCAAAGGTAATAATATTTTTGAAATGTATTAAAATGACATTGTAATAATTTCTATTTAGTATAAGTTTTTATGCCTACAAAATAAAATAGAATGTTGTTTTTATGTTTTCTTGGTACTGTGGCCAGATAGTACTGATATTTTAATCTGTACATAAGGCTATATTAACACCAATTTAATAAAAGGCTTAGTATTTTTAACTTCGTTGGTCCTATATTAATGTAAATTTCATAGTTTTTCTCATTCAATAAATTCTAACTTCTGAACCTTTTTATATTTTTAATGAACTATTCTGATAAAATCTGAAGAAACATTTGAGAGTTAGATGTGAAACTGGAAAACTAACCTCAAAAACTCCTATTAAATTTATTTCAGTTCTATTCTATCCGTTTGTCTGTTTATATTTAAATTGCAAATATAAACTTATTGCACTACTTCGGTTACTTCATTTTTTGCACCTGTTAATTACGTGGGTTTGACAGCTAGTTTGGGGCTGAGTAAAATTGCCGATCGTTTGAAAGTTTACGTTGAATTAAATGTTCTTAAAGCTTTTAACATGTTTAATGATAGTTTACCATGTGCAGTTTAGACTCAAATGTAAGGTGAGTTCCTGTCAAATTTAAACATACCTGTCTGCATAACACAATGCTGCTCTACATCTTACCACACATCCTTTGCGTATTCTTGAAACATACGCCAACATATCCCTATAAAGAGACCCACAGGGCACTCTCTATATTTGTATCTGGAAGGGTATGTACTACTATTTAATTAACAGCATTTTAGTTTTTCTTATTTCCTGGAATATTTATTTTAGATGTTTAATTCTTTTTTTAGATGGATCTGAGGAGGAAGACAAAGTGTTCGAGATGTGTAGATCTCTAATCAAATCTTTTGTGTGGCGACTATATTTGCTCGTGTTATTTCAAATATGAGTAAATACCACGATATAAATGTCTTTTCACTACTCATAGATCCCGTTGCTTTGTTTTTATTTATCTATTTCGATCATATTTCCGTTTTTAAATATATATTCGTTTGTTTAGATAACAATCATACCTTAACGCATGTCTTGTTTAAAAGTTTGACCTTTTAAATGACTTCCTCATTACTTTTTCATTTTTACTTCTCTTTAGGTGAAATATATTGAACATGTAAAAATTTGATATTCGAAATTTTGATAGATTTACATGATTTGAGATTCTAAATACCCATTTATGACGTTTTTTTTATGATTCTGGGAAGGCTGTAGATTTGCTGTATAAAATTCATAATTTACAACATGATGGAATATACAGTGTAGATATACCTTTTTATTTGGATACAAAATTCATCCTTTTTTTTAACATTTGTTCTATGATGCCTCTCTCTAGGTGGGAATGTGTATGTATGTTTGGGTAGGTTAGTGTGTTTCCAAAAGTTTGTGGGCACTCTACAGTCCTCACCGTTTCACGGATCTAATTCATATTTTACACAAAAATGTGAATTATAGTATAGAACCCTGTTGTTTAAGGGCAATAATGATGGGAAGGCCAATTTGTTGGCCAAAAGTGTATTTAGATATTTTTTTCTAAAGTAATAACTTTAGAAATTTGAAATTTTTGGCATTATAATAGAAGCGCCAATTTTATGAAGAAGCTATAGGTATGCAGTTTGTCAGATAGGAATGGAATTATACATACATATAGTACATTAGGTATAATTAGCCATATTAGAACTAAAGTAGCCATGCAATTAAAATCCTTATCATTAATATTTAATATTTAACATAATTAATAATTGATATTTCTCATAACAGATAAATATTATGTTTTTTATTACATAGAAGAGTAATATAATACATTGTATTTTAATATATTATTATTCAATTACAATCAGTCTTTTTTATGAAAAATATCAGTATATTAATTTCCAGTCTGGTTTAAATATTTCATATTTTTCTTAACGTTCTTCATTCGTTGAGAGAGTGTTATAAATTAATAACTAATCTGACAATAACTTTAAAGGTGTGGGAAGTATAGGGAATAGTTAGCTAAAGGGATGACACCGAGATATGAAGATGAAAAATAGTAACCATTACTGAAGAAATTTGAATATCTGTTTGAAGGTATATAATTTTACAAACTTTAAAAAAGTTTGAGTTATATTTTACATATGACAATGTTGTAATTAATTTATTTATTTATTTACTTTTTATTTCATTCTAATTACATTAATGGTTCGGTTTTATTTGAATAATTATGATGAAGATACATTCATAAAATAATATGAGACTATTATTTTAAGTTTATATTAAAATAAAATGGCAATTTATTGCTTTCTGAATAGCTTTGCAGTAGAATAGAGAATAACGGATTAGCCTTTAAAAATTGTGTGTTTTTAAAGGCAAAGTGTGGGTGAAATAAATCAAAACAATTGGAATGGCTAACAATAAATCAAGACCAGAATAAAGGAATCTCCATAAATTCATAATTGTAATTGGATAGAAGTGAGTTGGAGACGGAAGCTAAATCAACAACCGGACTTTTATAATTTAGCCTTCATCTGGCATTTAATGGCTGACGGCCTGTTCTGGTGTTGCTTATAAAACAGTCGGCCGTGAATTCAGAATAAAACTTGATAATCTTGTGTTAAATCAGGACGTTGAACTATCAAGAGATAGTTATGAAAAAGAATGGAACTAAAAAATCAGCATGTTTGTAAAAGAGGGAATGTGAAAACATGTGTTCAAAAGAAAGTAAAAGATAGAGGGAGTCACATGTTAAAGATTTATATTTGTTGTAATCAATGACTGTTATTTTCTTTATTCTTATTGTCTTTGTGGTCTTTGTTGCACTCATTATTTATGCTGCTTTAAACTCTAATAGTATATAATATATATATATATATATATATATATTATATATATATATATATATTCACTGATAAAACGAAATACGATCCAAACTGGACACAATACGAGTTCGAGATTAACAAAGAGCAACACACAAAGTAGGGAAACACACTTACAGACTCAAATTTTCGAAAGAAAGGTATGTTTGATTAAAGCAATTTAGTTTAACACAATTTGTATAAAAGAAGGTCTGTTTGCTATATATACTAATTAAATGAAACGATTCCAAGAACTAAATAAACTACATTGACATAAAGTACACACAGAAATGAAACGGAAACTCACTACTATATTTCGGTGGCCTCTTCATCAGGAGAATAGAAACGAGGCCATCGGAATATAATAGTGTGTTTCTGTTTCATTTTTGTGTGTTCTTTATGTCAATGTAGTTTATATATATATTTCATTAAAGTACACAGGAGCCTCTGTTAAGCTCGTTTAAGCAGCAGAGTTCAATCTTTTGGTAAGAAGTTTGTTAGAGTTAAACAATACCTCTGTTTGGTGGCTTCTGATTTGTGGTGGTGGCGAAATTTGGGTAAATACTTATTACTTCTTCGTCTTGTATTTGTATCAGGGATTGATATACTATTTCAATTTTTGAAACGCTGAAAGTTCAAGTCTTTATCTTGAATTGGAAAATATGTATTTCTTCCGGAGACATATGAGCATCTAGTCACCCAGATAAAACTCTGAATAAGTCCTGCTAAAGGATAGGATTCCCCATAACGAGGAAATATCTTAGCAAGATGGTCTTCCAATCACAAACAAAATCAAAAGATCAGTTCATGACAAGATCAACAAGAGTAAAAATAGCAAGTTTAAGACGAATGTTAAGTTAGCTACTGGGTTTACTGGAATAATACTTATTACTTAACAAGTACACTAAATAAGTTTCTCTTCTATGTCGAAAGGATTAAATTCTTTTTTTTAAAGCAGGATATTTCATTGTAGGGTAAAAATCTAATGAAATGGTCTCCACATATAAAAATTTAATGATATAAACAACGCGTTTCGAACACGTAGTGTTCTTCCTCAAGCATTAACTAAGGATGAGTGCCTCTGAATAAGACTGAAAAGCGAACGAAACGCGTTGTTTATATCATTAAATTTTTATATGTGGAGACCATTTCATTAGATATTTACCCTACAATGAGTAAATACCACATAATAACTGATTGCACTACATTAGAACAGGATATTTCACCCCACTTTGAGTTTGCTACAGATATATATATATATATATATATATATATATATATATCTGTAAAGGTTGAGTGTTGAATATTCACTAAACATTTTTGCAACTTAAAATCTAGAACATGAAACTCTAAAAGGTTTCTAACTATTGTTATAATACAAAATTCAAACAAAACTGCTTCAAACTCTAGGAAATGCATCACGTATCAGGCCAAGTAGCACACAGTGGAGTCTGGTTCTTTAGCAGTATGAATACTCCTTGTACTTACAGGGGAACATGCAACAACTTAAATATAATTAAGTTCAAGTTCTTTGCCGTTATGTAACAGTAAAGTTAAATACAACATGTAAAAGGATTATAGTAAGGCAGATTATCAAAGTTTATGAATAAAACTATCAAAAGAATAATTCAGAGTCTTAAAGAGATAAAACTCTGTTAAAAAAAAGTAAAATAACGACCCAAAATAGAGAAGGACAAATCATTAGATTCTTGTGTTATACTTGTACTGTACGACTTCTAAAGTGAAATCAGCATTAAAGGGAACAAGATTTTAGTTCGTTAAAATTACGAAGAAGAACTTGGTACGCGTCTTGAATAAGCTGACAGAAGAAGGCTTTTAATAATGTTTCGAACAATGGAAGATTAGCATGGAACGTTGTATATTAAAGGAGGTAATAAGTAAATGCGTATGGATTTCAAATAAAATGTTTTACGGCGTCAGTATTATTATTTAATAGTCACATTTTGTATATTTTTCGGATAATATCTTTTATTTTATCTTTCAAACAAATTATGTTTCATTCCCTCGTCAATTGCATTGTAAAAACTGTTTTAGTTCGTATCCGCTAGATCTTCTTTTAATTAATCCTTGTTCATTTAAATATTAACTGTGTTCGTTTACAGTTTGATTGAGAGTACTACCAAGGAAATTGTTTTCTTCAGATGAATTGCTAAAAGTTTTTCTGAGGCACCTTCTTGTAATGCTCATTTCGACTATGCACTTAAATATTATTAAATATCATCAAAATACAAATAATCTTGTATTTAGGGTTAGGTAATTGGATACTTTGTATTAATAAGCATAGTACTTCCATTGTGTATTTTGGTGACAACAGAATATGGAGCATAATTCTTGTTTGAAATATTTTTTTTATATTAAATAAAATAATAATAAGGATTTAATAAATGACCAGGATTCTTATTACAGAGGTCGTAATCTTAACAGCGTACTACGAAGTGGTGAAATAAATTTCTACTGCACGTAAAATGCCAGATATAATTATAGGTACTACTAATGTAATAGGTAGTTGTAACTGCATGAAACTGACGGTTAAACTAATTTCTTAACAATATTGAAAGATAAAATGAAGAGATCTCTCTGTGCCACATGATGAGATCTAAGTGCCACATTAGTACTCTAAGAGCATTTCTGGACATTTCATATCTCACTCCATTGCCTGAATCAGTCCTCTCAAATCAGGATTAATAATGATGAACCTTGTACTGAATCAATGCGCATCATATCAAACCTGCCAATCAGAAATAATACGGCAGGTAACTAAAGTTATTCAAAATGGAAAGCCATAGTCTTCGAATGTTGATTGTGATGTTACCGACGTTGATGGAAGTAATGGAACTAACGACCGGACGCTCATTACTTCCTTACATGAAAATTCTAAAAGATTTTTTTTTAAATTTACCAAGTTAAATTTGTGTAATTGAATTATTGTTCAAAGTTCTTTTATTCCTTTTCTCACGCAGCATTTTTTCTACATCTTTAGCTAGTATTCTTTTTTGCTGTTGTGTGCGTTTAACATTATTATTGTTATTTGGTTATTCATTATATAGTACCATCTTTAAATTGCAACTTTAATTATCCTCCTACTTTTTTGTTAGTTTTTCTTTTGAAACTATTTTAACGTGTTTATGCTCTAAAAAGTGATGTTCTTTTTTTACAGTAAATATTTAATGTTGTAATATGAAAAGAAAATTTGTTTTTAAAATGCATTTTCTTTTAAGTTTACATGCGAAATATTATGCCATTATAGCATATGGGTTGCGTATTAAATTTCCAACAGAGTTATTTGCATTTCACAGCTGCCTTAATCAACTGTAAGTAGCCGCCTTTATAGTAAAAGCGTCTAGACGTTCTTTTCATTGCAGTATGCAAATAAAATATCAATGAGAAATGATCTTTACTTTACTCTTCTAGTATAGGGCAATCAAGGACTGAAACACTTGCCATTACTTTAATAATTATATCCAAAACTTATTCAAACATTTATATTTATTTTTATTAAAGTTGGTCTACAGTTATATTGAACCAAATTATACTTGTATATTATAACATTTATTTAGAAGATGATTAAACAGACCTGGTCGTTTAACAGATTTTTAACTGCTGCGATATAACGAATACTTAGCTGACACAAAACCAATTTTTAAATTCTCTTCTCAAATGGCCAGTGGTGAGAGTAATATACAAAGTATATTCTTCATTCCAAATAGAAAAGGTTTATTGTCATCTCTTATTCAATACAACCGAAGGTTTTCATTGGACATTGGAACAAATTGTAAAGACTAATGCTTCTTTGTTTATACTGTAAAGACTCAATACAAATGATAAGAATTAGTTTTGGAATCAATTAAGGAATGTTCATTAAATCTTCAACAAAATTCTATCAAAAAATATACTTGCAGTGAATTGATACAGTCCAAATCATCAGACTGTAGTCCTCTCCTTACTAGTCGCGTCTCCAAACTAGACAGTAGTGAAGCTTCACTGATAGGGTGTTACATTCCTCCCCACCTGGAAGTACTCTAGCCTTGCTGCTTTTGAGTGCTATTTTCATTACTCTTCAGGAACTTAATCCATCTGCTATCTCTGAGTGGTGGCGTAAAGATATTTTGAAATTTTGGAAATTGCTTTGACTCTATAAACAAAACTAAAAATTCCGATACATGCGCACCTGTAGCTTATGTATCACAGAATATTTCTATAAACCTCAATAATAAGTGACTAATAACTTAAGTATATCTGAAAGGAGGTAGGAAATTAATTTGCGATGGCGACTAAATTAACATGACGAAACGTGTTAAACCAAATGTCTAAATACACAACAGTATATATTGTCTAGTGTACTCAAGTAAAAATACAGAAACCAACAGACTATGTAAATGTACAATGAAGAAAAATATGAACCAAAATAATCAAATAAGAATTTTCATTGAATGAGACCATTTAGCTATAAACAGTACACAGAAACCAATGTTACAATATATGTATAAAAGATAAAAGATTTCACATAATTACGTGAAATAACAATCAATGATCAAACCACAATATCTTATGGTTTGATCATTGATATATATAAAAGATTAAACATAATATATTTTATTCTAAAATCAAATTTTACATTTTTACAAACACGAGAGAGAGAGAGAGAGAGAGAGAGAGAGAGAGAGTGACAGATATGTTAATCATCAATAAATGCAAACATTGAGTACCTTCTTCTAGATAAACTTATACCTACACCCCTGTTCTAGAGCGTTATTTGTCCTGACACTAAACTATCAGCTGATATTCTACGCTATCCCACCTCAAGTCACCTTTACGAAGGAAAATGCTTACTGCAATTAACAAAATTGTTCTTTAACTGGACGTAACTTCATTGAAATTCTTGGATATTTGTTCAATAACTGCAAAAGAACCAACAACGACTGGATCCAATTTCTTTCGATTTCATTTACAAAAATTTTTAATATAAATCATGTCTCCGATCTAGAAGCTATGTTCACGTCTGTTTTATCTATTCTATTTTTGTTTGTGGCAAAACTTTTATGGGAATTATTGATTCAACTTTTAGAAATGTTGTTTTTCTATGAAGCTCTAGAAAGGATTATTGATTGTTTTGCAATGTGGAGATATTGACTTTTTTACTTAAGATGATAGGAGAGGGAGAATATTGTAAAGCTGTGGATTGTGCCATTATAATGGATCTCACAGACAACAACTAGATAAATCCTGTCTTACAGAATTAGAGGTCCACGTACAACGGGTGGAAACAGGTGGTCATCTGGTATTTGCAATAATTTCTCAAAAATGTTTTCCTGGTTTCAACAGTTTCAATTGACAATTTGGTAAGGTTTTTTAGCTGGATCAAGTTGTGAAAGCGGATTAAGTTGTACACGGCAACGAACGAATATAGCACAAGTCTCAGAAATATTCAAAACAGCTTTATTTAACCCTAGAAAGTAATAATAAGGACAGATAGTCCCAAAAAAATGAATTGAACCAATATGCATATAATGTTTGTGAATGATATTAGTAATATTTTCCAAAATTCTGGTGACACAGAAAAATGATTTTGTGATGTTATAGATAGCTAGAATAGGAGATGATTCATCCTTTTTGTCAAATTCTCTCAGTTGTCACCAGTCATTATCAAGACATGAAAGAGTTTCAAAATGTATTTTCTTTTATATAAGGAAAGTATAATAGATTAAAGGAATCAAGGGATTAAGGTTGTTTCCCTGAAGCCGTGAAGTTTCAGGGTCATTTGTACTACCTGGATAGACCCTACTTGACTTTGAGTTTATCTAAATAATTTTAACAATTTGACTGAATTATCTAATTATATATAAATATATGGCTTCTTTTTCTGAGTAATTATGGATTTCATTATTTGGATCTTCTGTTTCTCTTTTTTTTATTATTATTTTCGTTGCTTCCACAATCGCTTCCTTCGTCAGTTTAGCATGATGAACATGTTCTGTGTGTCTTTTAGATTTTCCAGCTATCATGTGCATAATGAGTCTCTTAAAAAGTGTAGTTGTAGTTACTCCATTGTATAAGTTTTTTCGGGTTTCACAGTCTCTGTAATTTATTTGTACTCATACAAGATATTCATTACTTTCAATGGACAGCCTTATTTTTCAATGAGAAATCTGTAGGCATTTTAGTCTCGTACATTATTATGTAAACTACTTTTTAGTACTCTTTCATCGATTTTTTTTATTTGAATACTGATTTCTGCAGCACACTTTATCTTCCTTTTCCTGTTTCCCTTCGTGTAGAGATAATGTTAGATAACCATTGATTAATAATACCAACTCTAAGGAAATTGAACCAAAAGCTGAACAAGTTAGGCAATCAAAGAACTTTAGGGTTTAATGACCAAGTTATTGCTTATTACTGTTGGCTTTTGTAGACACTGGACTTGAGACTCTAGCCTATTATTGAGAATTTTTTGTAAAAAACAGAACTAATTTTTAAATTAGTTTTTTAATCGTTAGAAAACTAATTACTATTTGATCGGTTAAATTTAACTTAAGAAGAAGGGGTAATATTTTTGAACAACATTGATTTTCCAAATATGATGAATTTAGCTTCTATCTAATTTATATAATGATTCTCAGCATTAATATGTGAGAATATAAATACAAGTATTTATATAGTCTGTCAGGTGATAATGAGTACAGATGATGATTGACACGTCATCAATGATTCACCTGTTTGATCTCTGTTTATTTTATGACAATAATTGCATAGAAATTGTAAATACCATTACACTCTAGTTCTTTTTGTGTAAAAAACAAGTCTATATACAAAAAAAATTATTTGGTTTCGTTTCGAACAATTTGTGTTCATCTTCAGGTTAATCTGCCTTGAGAAGGTGAAAAGTGATCTGTGGTCCAAAGCGCAACAAAGAAAGTAAAATTAGAGAGCTCCGTGAATATTGTATACCCGTCTTCCTTAATATTTTATCCACTGAACCTTCATTTTATTCAAATTGAGACTAGCAAAAGGTGTCTTGTTAGTTGAAAAAAGAGGAATATACCTGGGCAGAATTTCAGTAGAAATGAAATTCTTATTAAATTTAATATTTAGTGAATATTTTGATCTCATTAGATATAGCTGGTAAAAGAGATTGAATGCCAAGGCTTGAGTGGCCATTATTAACTTATGCAATCATTTATTGCGTGGTATTTGTACATAATTGGAATAACAAATCAAAATTAAGTCTCCACACAAAAGTGTTTATTAAAAAACCAGTTGTTTCAAACTGTTCGTCCTAATCTTTCATTATTCTGCTTTGATATTAAGATACCTTGAAGATGAAGACTAAGAGTACGAAAAGTGTATAAAATATAAAAACATTACCTTTATTTAGGTCAGATGCACATAACACTTAATAACACTTAACATAACTTAATATGTTTCTCCTCAGAAGTTGACAGAGTTACATCCATATGTCGGAGAACCTGCAACCTGTTCAAAAGAGTGTGTGGTTTTCGGAAAGTATGTTATTGGTATAAGTTGTAATTTCAATTACAAGCCCCATCGGCTGTGAGGATGTGGTTCAGTAAACTCTGAAGGGACCCGCAATTGGTCACTCATTGTACACAGTTTGCCTGGTTTTTATTCTAATGTGCGCATGGTATATGAGGATAATCTTTATTGTGCTATGTGCATTTTACAATTTCTGTAACATTTCAATGTGATGTAACATTTGGTTTCTATTTATCTAGTAATTATTAATTCTGTTATTTTCCCTTCTACTATTAATCTTTTGTTTATCCTGAGCTTTATTTACCACCTACTTGGTTTTCCATTCTAATATCATAATATTTAATATTTATTTTTACTTTAATATGATGAAATATAATGAATTGGATCTCGAGATTTTGACAATTTACTTTTTTAAAAATATTTTATTTTTTCCTGATTTACTAATTCCATACTGTTTAAACTTTGCTATTATTATGAAATTTACCATAACATTACCGAAAAAAAACCTTCAAAATTTTTGAATAATCGGAAAGGTCAGTATTCCTATAAAGCTTAATATTTCTTTCCAAAGATTGATTCGAAAAGTTTGTGAGCGTGATGAAAATCGCATCATTTGATAGCTTGTAATCAAACTATACCAACAAATAGAATATTTAAGGAAATGAGCTAAATAGTTTTTATAAAAATAATATGAACCAAACTGGGTGCAATGGCACATTTCATGAATCTTAAAATGCTTTTTTTAATCTTAACGGTAAACTTAAGAATAATGAATTTTTGTCAAAGAATGACACCTGGAATCAACAATACATCAAAAAAAATCTGGAGTGGCCTACACTCTACTTTACTATAAGTAACTTAATGTCAAATTTCTTGAGTATATAAAACATAACGTCTCATTTAAGCATAACGTAAACATCTAAATGGGATATAATTATTAGCCTGTCATTCCTGAGGTAGTACAGATAGTGATTGAAGGACATATCAATTTATAAGCTTATTTTTGTACAAAAATATCACAAATAATATCACAAATTATCACAAATAATTTATTATTTGCAAATAATTTCATTAGTATAACTACAGCAGTAATAACATTTTTGAAAAACCAAAGTGAACATTTCTTGAAACGAAATAGTATCCTACAAGAGAACATGGCTATTGTTCAAATAGCCAGTAGATTTCTTACATCGTTTACTTGACATCCTTCTACATTGAATATTAATGTAAAATTTTCAAATTTGAAACAGTAAAATACTCTTTTTTTCTCTGAAAAACTTCTTAAACAGCGAAGAAAATGTTGTTTTAAGGTGATTTGTTAATTAAAGATGTACGATAATTACAGTTATTAATCTCTAAACGAAAGATTTCAATTTTGAATTATCTTTTACATTTTTGGTTTTTAACAGAATTATTATACTGGGAATTTTATGGCTTCTTAGTATTTAATAAGATCATTTTCCTTCCCCTTTGTCAAATAACATATATACGATTTTTTTTTTAATGAGTGTTATCATTTACCTGCACAATATTATTCCTCTTACATCTCTTATAAGTCAATAATATATTTTCATTTTTCCATTAGAAACATCAATTTTATCTCAGTGGATTCGCTCAAAAAATTTCTAAGTCAATGTAAACAATGTAAAAAAATACAAAAAATTCGACAAGTATAGCAGATGATCTCTTAGTCTAGAATAAACAAAGAGTTTTTATATCGTTATTGCTCTTTCCCGTAATTGAAACTTCATTAATTTTTTTTTGTGAATTGCTAATTTTTTGTTCCATTTTTGGTCAAATTTTCATTATTTTTTAACGAGCCGTTTAGCGTCAAAAAATCATTTTCTGAAAACACAAATCGTTCTGTAACGCCCCTTTAGCGAAAGTAATTTCAAAAAAAAATATCTCAACTCATTTGCCATATAATGTTCTATTTGTAGGCATAGTTTCATTCTTGTCCGTCAAACAGTATGGCTTGTATCGCTCTCACAAGGTTTGAGATTGAATTATAAGTCAAAATTTTTACATTTTATTGAAAAAAAAAATATTTCCTGTTGTCTTAAAATTCTGAATATATTTTTCGTTTGTTGCATTTGTAACTTCAAAGATAATGTCAAAATTTCAAAACTCTAGGGTTATCAGTTTAGGAGAAATAAATGTTTTAAAAAAAACGGTTTTTGGCAAAAAAAGTGACTTTCCCATCATGCATAATTCCTCCCAAACAATAGGGATCTTCGTCTAAATGGGGCCCATTTTTGTGTAAAATATCAACTTGATCCATCAAAGATTCTGGACCGTAGCGTGGTAACAAGCAATGCTAACACACGCACCCACCCACCCACCCACCCACACACACACAGACATCATCGTAAAAACGTCATAAAACGACTTCTGGTACCTCAAAACATGTAATTCCGTCAAAATCTCGAGATCGAATTTTTTCACGATCACTATACTTTACTTATAGTAGGGTAAAAAGAAGAGTTAATTTCAATTAGCTTAAAAGGCAATAAAGCGTTAAAGAATTGTAAACTTAACCGGAACTGATGGATTACACACCAAATTTGTCGATTTGTTTACATTGACTTAATACATTTGTCTAAGATTATAATCAAACATAATTTTCTTTTGATTATTAGAAAAATTTGAAATATAGGATTTTGATGTTTTCATTTGATATGTAAGAAGAATAAACTACTTGAGCCATTTAAACAAACGCCAAACAACCTAAAATTTATGACGCTCTCTAGCGTAGAGGAAGCTTGGCAAGCGAGTATGTTTCAAGCGGTCTACGTGCTACACTCTTCAAAATATTCAATTGTAACGCATATATTCTGACATATATTCTTTGGCGTTTAAGAACTCCATTATTTTTTTAATATTGGATGATGAGAAAGGTACTATTTTTTTTTAACAAGTCTCCTACTATTTCTTAAACACTTTTCGTGTGATTCTATAGACATATATTTTTTTTTATTTGCAGCATATTCTACATTGTATTAAATGCATTAATTACACGTTGTATACAATAATTATTATCCTTACAATCTGATACTACAATTTTATTATTATTATTAGATATTTTCATATCACCAATTTTGATGAGCTTACAATATTAGATAATAGAAATACATTAATAAAAAGTACTATCTATAGTAACATGAGAAGATGTAAGTAAATTAGCATCTTCATGATGAACGATATGACATAACGGAAAAGGTTCCAAAGATTTTGTCGAATCAAATAAAAAAATCATTAAGGATTAAAAACATTACTGTGGACTTCTTAGAATGAACTATTCATAGAACACCCTTGCTTCCCGTTGAATCAGCAGCGATATATAGGTTTCCTAATCTACAGTCTTCAGAATGGATTAATACAATGCTAAGGAAAAGAATATTTACTGTACGTATGCATTGTATAGGCGTATTTCAAAGAATAGACTCCAGTCTGGTATACTGATGTGAAAAAATTAAAAACAAAGCAGAAAAATAAGTTAATTACTATGTTCCTGGAAACAAGGGAATACCCGGGAATCAGCCAACAAACAATTTAGAAATGTTTGAAACCAAACAATCATCCTGCAGCATCAAGATCTTTTCCACTACACACATCAGCTTTCACAGGAGTGGAAATGGCAAATAAATCAAGAAGAAAGCATGTGAAAGGCTCGGGAAAGACTGGAGTTAATTTAGTTGATAAAGCTCATTCCAACTGAACCTACATTTGTATGAAAATACTATATCTGTAAAGGCTCATTTAAAAATGAATATAGAATACCTGTCCCGTAATTTGTCTCCTTAACTATTATTTATGCAAATTAAAAGCAATAAATATTGAAATTCTATAAATATAGAAAGCAGAACAAAATATAGATCTAGATTCTAGATCATGAGAGTAGAGTTATCGTTTTTGTCTAAACATAAATGAAGTTGTCAAAAACACCAACATCAAATTTTGCATTAAATTTAGTTCATAATTTATCATTAAATGAACATTTTATTTACTTTTTAATGTTATTTTGCTTTATTTCATTCAAAATTATCATGGTTGCTATTTTTACTAAATATATGTATTATGCTATAACAGTTAATTTATTATGTTTTTTTTTAATTTATCTAATTGCTAGTGTGCCGCCAAGTTATTAAATTATTAAAACTGACGGAAAAATGTTGAGAATGACTGCCCTATACGATAAATCGACTGTTTTATTTTTTTATCAATTTGATAGCCTGATATGGTATGTCATGGCAGTATTTTTCCTAAAAGTAATGGTGTCTAATTATGGGTCACCTTAAAAATCAGGTTAGCTAGAAAAAGGAGAAAGCTAAAGAAGGTAGGAGCGACGGTGGAATGAAATTCGACTCACGTGGTTCTCTGAGCGAGCAGTGGCGATATTTGCACCCGTCTAGATGTGCACGAATCAGCCAGCGCAGCCCACACCTGACACGAATTGCCAACACACCAGGCCTCCTTCAATCTGCTCTTCCCATTTGATTCAATAGACAGCCTTAAAGTCAACAAAATCTCTTTTAATTAAACTTGCAATCCAGATGCCTTACCTGTCTTTTGATTAACAACACTCCAAGCCAAGTCTTCTGCATTTATTCTTATATCACTAACAACTTAAATTCGTTCGGCAATGACCTAAATCATTACCATACCTTTAAAATTTATGCCAACAACACTAATCACATTTCACCTCTGACATTCCACTACTATTTATTTATGTTATTAAAATATTTTAAAAATTATCAGACACTCATAAGATATAATAGAGTCGTGCATAGAATTTCTCAAAAGTATTTTAAAAAAACAAAATTGTCGACACATATGTTATCAATTCTCAACTTGTACGTGAGGAATTCTATGTGAATTGTGAGGCAATTAATAGGTTAAGAAATTTTGGAATATTGTACCTAGAACAGTAATAGTAAGTGATATTTCACAAAAACAGTTATAAATTTCATAACATGTTCAAGAACATGAAATCTGATGTTGATTTTGTAGTAGTCAAAAAGAAAAGGCTATCAGGTCATTAATGACTGCGGTCAGAACGTGTCCAATGCAACTCAGGGTCTTTATTCAATAATTACAATAAATAATAACTGAACATGTCAGATTGTTCTAAAACAATCTTTTATTTTTTATGGCTGGTTAAATAGATATTGTACATTAAAATAAAAAAGTTATTACATTAATTATCTATGAGCTTCATAATACTTTATTAGAGAGTTTCATATCTCCAGTTTGTTCTTTCTAATTTTTGGTTAGTTATTTCTATTAGTTGGTCGAACAACTATTATTGTGAGCAATGATGAATATTGCAAAATGCTTGATGGTTATATCCCATATAGGAGGAGATGAAACACTTTTCGAAACAATTGACCGAGTAACGCGAGCTAGTGTGAAATCCAACGCGATTGCTTGGAAAGCCTTTATTGAATTGGTCCAGTTTGTTTGCTCATCCTGGTCCTGACTAAATCAGATTTGCCTATTCTTCTGAGTAGTGTTTCCTTGAAGACCAGTTCTTTCCCCCTTTGACCCCAATAACTCTAACCAGACAGTAAATAAATTACTTTTCTTTACAATAACAAAGATTCTATACCACTCCTTTCTATCTATACTAGTGAGTTCTATTTCATTATCTTTTAAAAAAAATCAGTTTATAGTTTTATTGATTTTTATTATTCGATCAAATTAATAAATGGAAAATACTCCCATGAATGGTAAATGTAATATCTATACCTTCTCTGGATAAATTAAAAACGTTATATGATTATCACGTAGCACAAGGGAAGGAAACTACGTTTCAGCAAACTAATATATACTTTTATAATATATCCGTCATGCAATAATTTTTTGTTGTTGAGAAAATATGTATTATTTTGTTAAGTCTTATAAAAATAATGTAAAAGAAATAATATAAAATAATGAATACCATATAGAAATTTATTAAAAGAACTTTTTTTTTTATATGAGGCAAGATGTCAAGACCTAATAAGAACTACACATGAATAGGGGTAATAAAACAACTTAAATAATAGTGTAGATATTTATATTCCTTTAAGTGTGAATATTCTTTAAGTATGAGATTTGTTGGCTCTCAATTTCATGTGAGAAACTTAGGTTATATAGGTGACATAGAACGGGTCCCCTCCCTTTCTCACTAATAAATTTTGTTCTATTTGATGAAGAAAATATTTCATTATATATTCTTCATAGTATTATATCTCAATGAATTTGAGCAGTCATCGTTTCTGAAATTTTAGTTTCGTATAGATAGATTTTGTATAATTTATTGACAAAATAACAATTCACAGAGGAAAATAAAAAAAAAATTTCCAACCAACAGTTAAAACTTATTTAGTTTATTAATTGGAAATAAACTGGGTAATGTTGAGAGTTTTAGGACTTCAGAAAAAGTCATGAAACCGATCCATCGGTGAGCAGTCCTTGTCGTTAATTTAATAACTCAATTCTTTGATACCACAATCCGCCCTTCCCAATATTTACTTTAAGTTTTTTTTTTTTTTTGGACTGCTTTGGAGATCAAGGTGCACTGCCAACTAAATTTAATTTTGTTTTTCCAATTAAAAGCATGACTCGCCAAAGCCTTTTTAATTAATATCGCTCCATGGTGGAGCTACGCTTAATGGTTTATGCCCCAACTGTTCAGCCGCCTTTAACTTAGTCCAAAACTTTCTTTCTCAAACCACCTAGCCACTTCAAGCACTAATACACTTCACTGCTTATGAATCAAAATTGGCTGCATTAAATTTTAAAATAAATTAAATATTTTGTTTTACTTTGTTAACTAAGTGCAAACACAAGTGCTCATTTATGGCAAGTTCATTCAACCATTTTATGCTTTAAGCAATCAATGTTAGGATAGAGGTTGAATTATTTTTTATATTGCTTCAACTGTATCTTCAAGTATTCAGGTCTCAAGAAGATGATACAAATGATAATAAAACTTCAATGTAATGTTCAATGTAACTGACATAAGATTGAGTAGGTGCTTTGTACCAACTATTTTTGAATACCCGGCATATTCTTTTCTTCCCTTCTGCCATTCAGTATTGGGGATTATGTTAAGGGACTTGCTCCGACTGAACTACAGGTAAAACCTACTGTATGTAGTCTATTAACTAGTGTCTCGGTCAAAGCTATGAGAATATATAGCAAAACCGTTGGAATGGAATCAGTCTGGTTCAATCACCTTCCCATAAAACAGGCAATGTTGCAGGATTTTGGCTGGGAGGACTCTATTCCTTAGGTGCCTGTGTATACTCGACCGGTTTGTAAATAATTTTAATATTTTATCTGACCCCTAATTCTGTGCATTAATAATGTTCTGGCTTTCCCCTATATAACTATTGCTCAATTACTTTTATTATAATATTAATGCTATATCTATATATAATATTTATATTATTTACTAATATATTTCTTGAAAGTTTGGATTATATATCTGAACACAGTAAGCTTTGGGTGCTCAATTCACAAGACCCATAACAAAATGATAATTAATGGGCCATATTAATAATAAATAGATGTCTTCGAAACTCTTGATTATATTTGATCTTCATATATCTGATTAGCTATACATGTTCTGTGTATCCTAAGAATTTTTGGCCGTTTTTTTTTTATGATGATTGTTTTTTTCTCACAACCGTAAACCTGTTATGAGAGTTTATTTATGTGCACAAGTATCACATAGGGTACAACGTGTAACAACAATAAAGTTATACTAAACTAATAATTATAATAAAATGGTACTATTGCAGGACTAATATTAAGTAAATATAACACAGAAACATCAATTAAATAGGTAATAATATATACATAAATGACTAAACCAAAATAATAAATGAAAATGGAATCATGAGTTTTATACACTGTTTTTGTTTTGTTGTGTTTTTTTTTACTGTTTAAACCGATTGAACGGTGATTCTAGAGATTCTACATTGGGAGTCCTAAATTTTACCTAACTCAAGTGAATTTCGAGTAGGGAACTTTAACGAGTATCTGACATCGTACAGGATTGGGATCGACCACTTAACGTCCTCTCCGAGGGGTGACGTACTCAGATTTATTCACCTACCACCCCGGACTACCATCCCAAAGATGATAACGTTAATGATTGAGCAATCCTGGTCTCTTAATGTTGTTCGCATATATAATTTTTTTTGTTTCAATTTACAATATTACGGTAATTAAAATAAAGTTAACAATTAAATATATATATTAGCTAAAAGATATCCAATGAAATTTTACACAAAAATTGTTTAAAATAATGTAAGAGATCAGGTGATTTTACTTCATGGTATATTGTTCAATAGGCCAGTTCTGTCGTGTAGTCGTGGTGATTAGAATTAAGTTTTGCGGATATGGATCCAATAGTTGACAGTGGTATATTAAGAAATACGAGTACCATGTCTTGTCAGTAAGTCCGAAACATATACAATTTGAATTTTGAATAATGTGGAATTATTTCAGTTATGTCCAGTCCATGTCCAGTCAGCACTTGAATCAGTCTGACTTGTAACTGTCTAGCTCATTCTGATGTATATGGTCGGAAAATATTACCTTGTTTCTCTTCCTTTATTGCTGTTATTCCATTTTTCTTCACACCATTCTTCTGTCATTCCTTTCAGCTCATTCATTAAGTAGGATGTAGGTGCTGCTTGATAATATCTGTGTGTAAGAACACATTAGTAGGTGGGTGGTGGTTGTTGTGTTTTCAAAAGTTTATGGATACGCTGCAGTCCACACACCCTTTGATGACACTCATTCATATTCAATAGGAAAATAGGATCTAGAGTCTAGATGTGCCGAAATTGTTTCAGGCAATATTACCTCACGAGATAGTCACATATTTGTTCAATTTGTTTTGGACATTTTTTTTCTTCTTAGCTACTTACTGTAGAGTGTTGAAACTGATAAGGAGAAAATTAGAAAATCTCAGATTTTTATAACAATAGGTTAATAGGTTAGGTATCATCTGAAGGTAAAGATAATTGAGTGAGTTCTTAAAACCTTGATTAACAAAGTAGAAAACACCTGAAAACTTAAACAAAACATTCTGTTTACTGCTTGGTTATTGAAGAATCTTTTGTATCAGTGCTTCAAGTTCAATAGGTCCGATTTAATACGTTGATGTCTTAATCTAATAACTATGGAATAGAGCACGACAAGCTAATGCTTGTTATAATTATATATTTTTCAGTAATCATGCAAACTTATATCGTAGAATTGGTGTAACATAGGATTTTATTTTGCGTTTAAAAAAATCTTTGTAAATTCCCTTGCGAAGCCAAGTAAATGTTTCAAGTGATTTTTTTTTTTAATTCCTACCATAGTATGGACGAATAGCTTTGCTTTCTTCATCCAAAGTCGTCCACTCATTCCTTAACTATGTGGTTGATTTGATTAGAAAGCTTAAATTTGAAGTATTTTTCATTTCCCGGCCAAACAGCTTCACCCTTTTGCAGGAACATCCACATTACTTTTCTATTATGCATCAAAACTTTAGCTTCAATGTATAGATACCTGCTTTGAAGATATGTATAATTGGTTTATAGTTAATTCTCTCACGAATTTCATCATTCGACTTGAATAGAATAATTCCTTCGTATTTGGCGAGTTTCTCTGATAGCGATTTTCTGCGGTAACATTGTCAAACATTGGGGAATATTTAACTCTCAATATTATACTATTTTTCTTTTTAGTGATTAGTAGACCCAAACCCAATATCTGCTAGCAGATCCAAATCTTTGCTTCATTTTTAGCCTTTGAAACGGTATTTTAAGGTTTTTTATGACGTTACAGAAAAATGCTGAAGAGAAGAAATTTGTTTACGACTAGGTATTTTTCACATGGGCTCTACATCAATTGCCATAATAAATTTTTAACTGACATTTCTTTTCATTTTATGTATGTTATTCTTTAGAATTTTTAGATATGAAGAAATATATATTATCTAAAAAATCAGATGTTAGACGTATAACTTTCCAAGATGTCATTAACAATAGAAGTTTTGTATATTAGGACAGCATCGTTCACACATTGACGAAGATTATGGAAAATAATACCCAAAACGTGCAACTTGGTCTGTGTAACGTCATTTTACTCTGGTTCATTTAGCTTCAGAGTAAGTATGGTTATAAGTTCGTGATAGAATTTTGACAAGAAATAAATAAAGCAATACACTTATTTTTCAAAAAAAAGTACATTATTCAAAATAATGATTTTATTCTTACCTGCAATCTCGCCCAGATCATTTGTTGGAATAATAATAATCGAAAATAATATTTCTGCTTTATAATATGTAAATTTAATAAAACTGAATTAAATAATCTACTATTCTGATTTATCAATTTATTATAAGAAAATTGGTTTAATTATTTCATACCAGTGGCGCTAGTTGAAAAGAAAAGTCAGGAAAATTTTTAAATTTACCATAAAGAAGAAAAAACAAACAAATAATCTATTTCTAATTATTTTATCAGATTAATCAAAACGGATGAAATTAGATATTTTTAATATTATTGTACATAATTTAAAACTTTTTCTTTAATAACTCAATAGCATTAAACCATGAAGAACAACTTTTACACTGATTTGCTCTGGGAAAAATTTTATCAAACGGAAGAAAATGGTTGTTTTTATCAAAAGTAACATCTATCTTGTGCTGTGTAATGTTCCTTCTCAGAAGTACAGAGTACCAACTATCTCGTGTTGTGTAACTGTTTCTTCACAAAGGTACCATGATTTTGTATATAAAATTTGTTGATTATAACTGCTTTGACTAATCATATATCTTGTTGACACATACAAACATAACCACCTCTCTCGCTCTCTCTCTTTCTCTCTCTCACATACAGACACACACACACACACACACACACACACACACACACACACACACACACACACACACACACACACACACACACACACACACACACATATATATATATATATATATATATATATATATGATGACAGCAAATCCTCACGTAAACATGTTTCATTAAAGTACACAGCAGCCTCTGCGTTAACGACTTTTAAGCTGGTCTGCTTCAATTTACGAACAGCTTTGCGGTGGGCTGGTGTTAAAAGCCATACCAATTGTCCATTTATTAGGTGCATGGTTAAATGTCTTGATAGCTTTGTGGTTGTCATCCCAATATAATTTGAAGGCAGGGTCCCCTGAATTACAAGTATATTGATTTATTAGGTGACATTTTTGTATATCAGACAAACTTTTCCCGTTACGGTTTCTTAATACAATTTGCCGAGGTTTTCTGTTTTTATAGTATACTCTTAGGTTGACGTTATCATTAGGGTTGTGGTAACCAAATTTTTGTAAAAGATCTCTTTTAGAGCCGCCTCATCTTGCCTGTATTGACTGTTCATGTATCCTAGGTAGTACAGCAGTATTTCTTGTCCTATGTTATTTATTTCATTTTCATTGTCTTCAGTGTACCATTTATCCATTAGTTTCTTAACAATTTCACTAACAAAGAAATATCTAAGGTTATTAAGAAACTTGGCTTTTAACACCAGCCCACCGCAAAGCTGTTCGTAAATTGGAGCAGACCAGCTTAAAAGTCGTTAACACAGAGGCTGCTGTGTACTTTAATGAAACACATATATATGTATATATATAAAGAAGCAATATATTTCATTGGACGGAGGAGACCTTAGTGTGTGTGTTTCAGTTAAAAACTGGATGTAAAAATATTGACCCAAACTCAGTGCTTTCATTACTCCATCTTATAAAGACGGAAAAAGGTAATCAAAACCACCATAATGAATAAGTGATAGCAATAATCTATAAACCAGTTTAATTACGGGTATTTATTACAATTATTCAGACATTTTTATCAGTTCTTGGTTTTAACAAACATTCCATTGTATTATTAGGTTATGATTTTTCAATCCACTATCCATGAATAAAGACGAATGAAAGGTTTTCCCTTATACAGTCTAAAATGAATCAATTGTTCCACTCAGAGCAGAGACGCAGGAGGGCTCTTGGGAAATTACTACAGCTTCTCCCCAAAGGGAGACGGTTTAAAGGCTTAGTAGGGCACTAAATGCATAAGTGTATCAAGACGGCGTTTAGGTGTCTATAGAAAAAGAAATAATTAAAATGTATTGAACCTTTTTTTGAGTTTATTACATCTCATGCAATAATTAACATGTGCACTTTTTTCTACATCCTATATTAGTGTTGCATTGTTAATTTATATACTTTCTACTAACTATTCTACCTGACATAACTTGAATTTTTATTATCACTTTGAGCAGTTCAAACATCTCAAGGTAGTTAGGAACTTAAACTAACCTATATGAGCAGTCGTAAGAAATAAACTCTCCACTTCATGTGTGCTGCAATTGGATATCTGTTCTTATGAGTCTAATTATTGTTCTTGTCTTTAAAGTGAATTCCTTCTACTGTTGACTTATATTCAAATATAAACCTGTTGTCATTCCAAGTATATCCATCGAATCATCTATCATTGTTCTTATTTTCCTTATAGTTCATATTCCTATAATATACAATATTAACAAGAAAGAACTCTCCATGAAGACACACCAAATTACACTGAAGAAAATTATAAAAAAAGTTGACAGAACTCACGTGTACATATTAGATCTTATCGTCAAGATGAGAGTAGAAGTCTAGACAATACAATAAGTGACCATCAGGCCATCAAGTGATAAGCTTGCAGTGCATTAAGTCAATCGGTACTGCTTTCTAAGGAGGAGAAGAAGGAATAGTAGGAATGAATGTATTAATTAGTTGCAACAAAAGAAAGATTGAAATAAATAATCATAGATACAATAACTAATAAGAAAATAAAAAATCTGGATTGGCCTACACTCAACTCTACTGTAAGTAAATATACTATCAAGATTAATGAGTGAAAATTTAAATGTTCCATTAGGGAGCAATATAAGTGTCTAAATGGTAGAGGTTTATTAGTCTTTCATTCCTAGAGGTATGACAGAGAGAGATTGATCTACTTATCAATATATACCCTTAATTTTTGTATATCACACCACAGATCCATATAATATCATTCATATATCAAAAGTGTTGATTTCGTGTTACGAAATCATTTCTTACAGGAGAACATTGCTTTTGTTCCAACAGCCAGTCGATCTGGATAATTTCATTTATTATTTTTCAAAGAATTTCTTGAATTTTAAATTATGTTTCACAGTTTTTGTATTTTATAAAATTATTATACTGAGAATTTTATGGTTTCCTAGTATTTAATAAAAAATACTTTTCATACCATTTCTCAGAAATAATATATCTCAATTCACTCTAAGCGAGTGTTATCATTTTCTTGCGTGCTGTACTCTGTTATATGATTACTGTAAATGTGGATTGAGATAAAATATATTAGTTACTAACTAGTTCTATGTACTCAAATCAAGTTCAATGCCGGCTTTTCCGTATAATTTAAAACTCATAGCTTCTTTATATAGGATGCTTGAACTAAATAAAAATAATACTTATGAACTATTAGATTGGAGTAGTAAAAAACCTGGATATTTGCAACTTAATACCTCCTCCTTTAGGAAAGAATGCATTTTTAACATTTCAATATTACCCAAAGATACTATGCTTCAAAAACACCAATAAAATTACATCTGAATTAAGTTTTGTTCAAGGGTACAATATACAGATTGATTAGAGCATTTTGTGAGACAAATCTATCATACCATGGAAGGGGCCAGAAATTATGTGTTTGATTGTTGTTGATTTCTTACATGTTCTTACATTATTCATTACATTATTCATTACATTATTCGTTTACATATTTTAAGTTATTAAATTATTTAGAAATTTTTCTTTAAACCTCTAAACATTACTTTTATTTCAGTGGATTCACTAAAAATATTTTTAGGCCAATGTAAACAAGTAAATAAAATAAACAAATACGATAAGTATAGCAAGTAAACCATTAGTCCAGGATCGATAGTCAGTTTTTATAGCTTTATCGCTCTTTTCCGTAATTGAAATTTCATGTATTATTTTTGTTAAATGCTTAATATTCTGTACATTTTTTTGGAAAAATTTTCACGGTTTTTTAATGAACGGTTTAGCGTCAAAAATTGTTTTCTCAAAACGGAAAATTTACTCTAAAGCCCTTTGGTTAATGTAATTTAAAAGAAATTTTCTCGACTCATCCTCAACATAAACTTCTATTTTTAAGTATAGTTTCATTTTGATCCGTCAAACGATATGACTTGTATTGCTTCCACTAGCTTTCAGTTTGTATTATAAGACCAAAATTATTATATATTATTAAAAAATAAAATATATCCTGTTGTTTTAAAAATCTGAGGATATTTTTCGATTATTATTTTTGTAATCTTAAAGATTATACCAAAACTTCATGGCTCTAGAATTATCAGTTTAAGAGAAAAAAATGTAGTTTAAAAATGGGTTTTTAGCAAAAAAAAAAATATTTCCCCATAAGTCATAATTGCTCCCAAACTGTACAGCACATCTATATTATGAGGACCATTTTTGTGTATGCAAATTTAAAGTTTGAATATATGTATGGCAAGTGTTTGGTATTTTCTTAAAGATTTTAAAAAAAAACTCGTTAGTTTTAGTTTGATATGTCCCTTCAGTGTTGGAGGAAGGAATAGTAGTAAACAATAAGGCTGGCTGGAGGTACATTCATCAAAAGTGTAACGCCTTACATGGTGCAGACGAGGTAGGCAAATGTTTGCGCTAGTGTTCGGCATCCTTCTCCAAACAAAAAGCCGCTTTCTCAGGCCATTTACAGAGGCTGGCTGCCACCTGTGTTCGATCCTTGTTGACTTTGACTTTCCACAGAACACTTCCTTCTCATAACACAGAAATTCAGTCAATCCCTTCTTTAAATCAAACTTATAATTGATTCCTGTTTACATGAAACCACTCATCAATTTACTTTCATAATTCTTATATTTACTTTGTAATTTGAATGTATTAGTTATTCATATTGGAAGAAATAATTTCACTGGTTTTCGATTTCCAAATGACAGGAATCAGGGATAATAAACATGGGTACGAAAATTGAACCCATTTCTTTTTCTACTGGTACCTAGACTCTACTGTCTGTACAAGGACTTACTTCCTTAAATTATTAAAACTTTCTTCTGGTATTAAGCTGAGAGTTGAGGATTATTATTATTGGTATCAATACTAAGGAAGTATCGTCATGATCAGGAAGTAAACTTCCTCGTGTTACTCACACTGTCAACTAATTAATTTAAAAAACCCTTTAGATAAGATGGCTATTAGAAAAAAAGACGAATATCGGACTTCAACAATAATGGACAGAAGAATTTTGCTTTGTCGAGAGAGCGAGCTTTCCAGTGTGCCTAATATCCTATGATAAAATTGCATCTATGAAACAGTCACATATAAAGCGACACTTCGACACACGATATACAACATTTGCGTCGAAATATCTTGCGGCGGACAGATGCAAGAAATTGAGCCAAGAGCTAATATCAAGAGTGGTAGGGGTAGCAAGTCTGTGTTTGGAACCAACAAAATGAAATTTGGCTAGTTTTACTAACCCTGTATAAATCATGAGAAACGGAAAGTTATTCATAGATAAGTAGTGTCCCAAAGCATTCATGCGTAATGTTGGCAATGAAATTTGAAAACTTTCCGGATAAAGAAAATATAATTAAAGGGATGAAATACATGCCAGGATCGGCAAGAACTGTTCTGGATAATATCAATCATCCAGACATCATAACATCAAATCAAATTGAGACAGCGCAATACCAGTTTTTTTTCTCTCATATTCAATGGGTCAATAGATATAAGCAATTTATCTATGAAAAAAGACTCATCCTATGTCACAAGTTCTTTATGCTCAGATGTGTGGCGAGCAGCTTGGAGAGGTGATATAGCAAGTCGTTCAGGTGTCAACATCATTGTTCCCGAGTTTTGAATGATCTCTAGTTTAAAACTCTGTTGAACGAAGTTGGGAATAATTATCCTGCTCTTTTTCCTTGGAGTGAGTCAAGGAGCGAGTTATTTTTGCAGCTTGCCGGAGGAGAATCATGAATGTTCTTTTTATCAAAATTGTCGAGCATCCCGAGTTAGATCACACCAGTGTCTCCTGATTACTCTAATTACATTTAAAAATATCTATTCATGGCTGTCTCACCGATAACGGTTCACTACCTCTGGTCTAAACCCAGTGGACCGAATGAAAGTTGCCTGCAATATCTCGTGAATTGAACTGCATTTCAATTTTATTGGAACTCATGATATTTACCTCGTATAGCAATGGGATGTATAACGCGATGAAATTAGAATTTGTAATTGGGAATAATGGGGTGAATGAATAATTCAAGAGTTGTGGTAAAGACTTCACTGAAGGTGGTGAGTAGTGAAACAAAGACAAAATGTTATAATCAAACAATTTAACCTATTTCATTTCGTTAACAGAGTCCAAAGGCGTTTATTTTTAACTAATCATATTTGTTTCATTAACAAACTTTATTGTTTCCTTTTATTAGTTTCTTAGAATAATGTTTCTGATTACTTATAGGGTAATCTTATAGGGAGTATTAATAATGAATTTTAAACAAGATTGATCACCCTCTAAGTGTAATTACCAGTGCTTTAAACAGGTTTTTATTACAACCAGAACTCATTGTACTGATAGCAGTAAGCTATTTCTTTGATTCTTCATCAATAGTGGTTTATTCTGACGTATATTTCAAAAATCACACACTTTATACCAGTTCTTGGGAGGTATGAAGTTCTTGGGAGAATGTTTTTGTAACTATCATCATAATACCTTCAGCCAGAAAAGCTAAGTGCTGGGCAATTCAAATCAATTTTGAAAGGCGGGGGTGCCTGACCTGTCCGCTTCTCAACCCCCTTTCACACTTCACTCCATCTTCCCACAACCAGTCCCTCCCTGTTGCTAAGGACTGCTCATGTACATCCAAAAATTGTGTTTACAAACTGGACTGTACTCGTTGTGATGCGTTCTACGTAGGACTGTCCTCTAACAAGCTCAGCCTCCGTATGAACGGTCATAGAGCATCCGTTAACAACAACTCCAATTTACCTGTCGCCATACACGCCAAATCCCACGGTCTGTCTTTTAACGACTGCTTCAGTGTGCAGATTCTGCGTCAGATTCATCCTGGTGATAATACCGTGACCTTTAGAGCCTCTGAGGAGGCTCACATCTGGTTGCTCGGGGCGCGCAGTGCACCTGGACTTAACCTTAAAAGATAATTTTTTTTTTTAATTCTTATTTTTATGTATTTATTTTCCAGTATTCTTTATTCTCTAGTACTTATTTCTTTTTTCCTCTTTCGTAAATTTTGTGTATATCTATTTTGTCTTCTTCACTTACTACTAGTTTGTTTTATCCTACTTTATTTTTCTAAATTCTTATTCTTAACTAGTTTCCCATACTTACCCTTTTATTCAGTCTCTATCTTTTATTTCCTAAAACAACCAATGAAAATTTTTTGTATTGTATTTATTTTTATTTATTTATTTTTTTTTCTTCTTTTCTCTATCATTATTTTTGTTCTGTATAGTTTGTTTTTATCTTATATTGCTTATAATTTTTCACCTATTTATAGTTTTACCCAACCAGTACTGCTTATCTGAATTTCTGTTTATATCTTCTCCTAATTCTATACTTTAAGACCGGGTACGGTTGACAGCACTGGCGGTTGCCGGGTTGGTTACTTGCCGTTGCGTCTACAACGTGCTTGGTCTCCCATTCTCTTTTCTCCTGAAGACGGATTACCCAAAAATTTGAGTCTGTAAGTGTGTTTCCCTATTTTGTGTGTTACTCTTTGTTAATCTCGAACTCGTATATATATATATATATATATATATTTCGTTGGAAATACGTATATACAGCGTACAAATAGCATTCTATTTTATTTAGTAGTTTCTCCAAAAAATAAACCAACTGCCACAATATTGTTGATTATAATAAACCTGATAGAGTGTTGAAAAATAATTTAATTTCCATTTATAAAAGGGTTTTGAATTAAACACGATCAATTTACGGTGTAATTGACATTTGAGAGCTCTCAGTGATGAGTCACGTATGTGATCGCCACACTATGAAAAAGGAGCCAGTTGAATTAATAATAACATTCAATATATAATTAATATAATTAATATATAACATTTCCTTTCTGAGGGACGGGCGGACATATTGACATGGCTTCTTTATGTAGTATACATAAATTCTTAACTTGTAATCTTTCTGACAGTTTCGTATTTGTGATGTTTGCAGTTCATTAATTTTACGAATTATTGTTATTTGATTAAAATATATTTTTGTGCAATAAAAAGCCTCTTAAATACAAAAGTTTGAATTTAACCAAGAATTGAACAATTGGTCTAAAAGAAATTTTTAGAAAGTAATTAAGGATTATAATCAATACTTCATATTCAAAAAAAAAAAACTTTTATTATTGAAGTGAATCTCAGCGTTAAGGAGTTAAAATATTGATGTTTCTCACAAGTTTGAGTTTGTCCGACAATCAGGTGCAATCCGAAAAAGAACACAGAAGTATAAACCCTTGCCTAGGAAGGGCTTACGCCAGATTGCTTCACTGTTTTGCTTGTTACGCCTTTAATTAAACCAATGGACTTTGTCGAGTGAATATCCCATAATGTAGGGCTGCTCACGGAACTTAATAAAACTTAATCCCTACAGACCAGGTCTTTGTAACTGTATGTAGGCCTTGCTAAGCACTCTTTCGCTGTATCTTTGTTTTTAACTAGTCAGACACTGCTTTCTTTCTGATTAAAGACATTTTCTGTGTCTTAATTGACAGTAAACATTATATAATATTTACATATCCAATAGAATTAAACTAAAATAAAATGATCTGGTTAACAATTATAAAGTCGTATATCCCATAATTACATGCAAAGTTAATTATTTATTACTACTGAATTGACAGAATAATATATGTAGCATTAGAATTATTCTATACCTACAGCATCTTAAGTAATGACATACAATTTCAAGATATATGAACATGCAAGCATATATAGATGCTTCGTAAGTACGTGGTACAAAACACATATTAAACAAACATTCAATATAATACTAAGAGTTGGCAGGGCAACTGAACTTTTTGAAAGACTTTACTGACACTCTAATTTGTTTATTTGTAGATAAAATTCATCCAATCAACTTGGATTGTTGTTGTGTTGCTGGTAGTAGTAGGCAACACTGTAGTCTGGGTAGCTGTCCCGTACAAGAGAACACACGTTGACCAAACATTGAGTCCTTTGTCATACCACACTATCAAGATTTATTATTCTACATTGGGAATCTTAAATTTTGCCTAACAGAAGTATACTTAGAGTAGGGATCTTTAACGAGTACCTGACATCGTACTGACTCGGGATCGACGGCTTAATGTCCTCTCGCAGGGATGACGTGCTCAGATTTATTCAACTACTGCTTGAATAAATCGAGGGCCAGAGTGGGCATCGAACCCCAGACCCACCAGTTAAGAGGCAAGCACGTTAACTACTGAGCTAACCTCGCCCGTGCGTTGCTATTAAGAGTCTTTTATTTTTCCTGTAGTAAAAATATCTCATGTAAATATTCTGGTAAATTGTTAAGACAAACAAAACCAGGTTTGTAGAGCACTTCTGATTTTAAAAATTTCTGAAGTTGTCTATTTACAATTTTTTTGTAAGTAAACGCATTGATAATCTGTATAGTTAACTGATTTTATTAGGATGATTTTCATCATTTTGTTAATTTTGCTGAAACTGTAATCATAATCATACCAGTTGGAACAGATAACGCTAATAAGGAAAACAGAATGAATTATACGTAATTTTGATTACTGCAAAAGATAATATAGCTGTAGAAAGTGAAAACTCAAGTTGGACTAAGGAAAACAAATTTGGACTCATACATTTCTACTGTACTTGTCGGATTTCTCCTCACTGATTTAGACATTTTTTCTCTGAATCAAATCAAATAAAATTACTATTTTAAGGTTTAATATAAGAAATTTGAAGGAAAACTTATTTAAAATATTTTTTATAATATAGAAGAATGATAACATACTTATAACTATGAGCAAACGCCAAACAACCAAATGTTTCATGATGCTTTCGAGGATAAAAGATAATTGTTTAGAGAGAATTTTGCAAGAAATTTACATATTGAACTCTTCAACATGTCTAACTGTGTGATATATAATATTTGTGTGTTTAACAACTCTATTATTTTTAAGTATCAAAAGACCTTGGGAATGATACTTTTTATTGTTTATTACAATACGTACAGTTACTTTTTGTGAGTCACTTATCGGAATATTCTATAAACGTAAAATCTACCACTCTATTATGTATATGTACCCAATTTTTTTTGTGCAATATTACATTACTTGTTGGCCAAAATGTAAGTTAAAACATTTGTTTTCTCCTAAACAACAATTTATAGAGAATTGAAACTTCGGGAATTATATAAATCTTGTTGAATCATTGACTAAACAAAAAATTGTTTAATAACTGAAAAGGTCATCTTTGCATAAAATGTATAATTATTGACTCTAATTATGTTAACATGTGGATACCATTCAGGTCACAGATGTATCTTATTGGCGATTCATCATGAAATTATACTCAAAAATGTCGCCTTATAAAGGGATGAACCCAATACGTTTTTGTCAAAATGACACGGAAGAATATTTTATGACTTTTGAAAAGGTCTGTTTTGATATTAACAGCTAAATAGAACAAGGGCATAGGACTATAAAAACTGAAAACTCACCTTCGGTTAAGAGACGATATCATTTATTGTTGGATTTGTTTACATTGAAATCATTTACCACAGTTGAATTAAAAAGAATTGATGTTTAAATTGTAGTATTTAAAATTAGAAGCGATTTACATTAGTTATCTAAGACTACATTTTTGTTGCTGTAACAGAAAAAGCAAATGAATCTTTTATTTTATTATGTTTTTAAGCGCATGCTGGATAGTTGTCTAACAAATATGATAAATCAATTTAACAATGTGATAAATGCAAATGTTAGTTGCATTAACAAATGTTAGTGACAGATATCTAGGTGTTGATGTATTTTAGTGCTTCATTGCATGCTTTTCATTATAACAAAATGGTTCCTACTTTAAGCCATTTCGTCGTTTATTTAATAAAAAAAAATTTGTTCATTAGGCATTGTTTAACTATCAGATGTATTTCTTCGATGAACACTAATCTGAAAAAGCCTTGTAATATTTCATAACTTTAAGTATGAGAACAGTAATATTTCATTAAAAATTACAACTAGTAGATTCTATATGTAGTTACATGAGAAGTTCTTAATAAATAATAATAATTTTGTTCTGCTACTCAGATATTAAAGGAAGTCATATATCACACCTTACAATCCAGTGCATCAGAACTAATATCTAGATGTCTCAATCCAAGAACTAGGGAATGGATTGCAACAGTGTAACATAATTATCGTATAATTTAGATCTACCCCAACTGACATTGCGACCACTACAGGTTGCTCTCAGGGCTGTTTTCCATCACCTCTGCTGTCGTGATTTGTTGTAGAGAACTTTCTAGATACTTTAAGCAATCAATGATTCGAAACGCAGGGATACTCTGCCGACCATGGTATTCTAAGGGGTGTAATGTCTTATGATACTGCCCTTGAATTTATGAGTCATTTTCTTCAAATTGGCGAAAGTTTGATATAGGAGAAAGGTTTGTTTGTAAATCCAACGTAAGAAAAGTGCTCTTACCTGGTATACCTGAGGCTCAAAAAGAATTGGTTATTATGGTAATAATGACCAGGTATCAGCTGAGTAATGTAGGCTGTACTAGAAGAGGCTGAAACCATTGGACAATTGAAATGTGGGTGTGTAGTCGCCTTTAGGTTGTTAACGATTTTTGACTGAACATACCTAAGTAGATGTGAGAGATAATTATTCAAGGTCTAATTAACGTTCATTAATGAACTGAGAGTCATTTCAAGAAATAAATGTAAACTTTATAAACAACAAAGGATGTCACAATTAAACAGGTATGGTCATGTTAGGAACGAGATCATGAGATATTATTATTATTTATAATAGCCTGTAATAATAATGATTCCAATTTTATCACAACTGATAAAACATTTGTTGTCATATTCAAACAAATAAAGTAATACAATTGATTATCTATGAGTTTGGTAATACTTTACCTCAAGGAGTGATGTTACGTCCATATGCAATATCACTCTCTAATATTAAAAGAAATGCAATATTAAAGTTATTGTAAAGTTTCATATTATGTTCGCATATAGTAAAGTATACTGTAGGATAATCGAATTTTTTGAATTTCGTTAGGATATCCCTCTAAAAAAATGAAATACCATACTCATACAGTATAGTATATTATTATGGTATGTTTCAAAAATGAAACACTGTATACTATATACAATCTATATACATTGATATTTGCGACGTATTGCTCGATTTTTCATAATTTGATATTCGCTTTAACTGGTCGTAGATACTTTCATTATTTCTTTATCAGTCATCGGCGATATAATAAACATAGTCTCGTGACACTATATTTGGTTGAAACCACAAACAGTGGTCTAGATGGCTTAAGCATGACCTTAATTTGTAAAACAATTAAAGAAAGTCACAATGGATGATTTAAGACACTAATAGAAGGAATATACTAGCGTATACTAACAACTTTAGACAAATCAGCATTATATTCTCAGTATTTTCGATGGCGCTATAATTCCGAGTTATAGGAGTAACGGAATCTCTTCGAATAGAATATAGTGACAATGGTATTAAGTATCTATTTAATTCCACATTTCAGTCATTAGATTTGAACAAACCATTGCCTAATAATCGTCCAAACTATTATTTTTTTAACTAAAAACAAAATCATTTACATTAAATGTTTACATAAATAAACATTACATTAAATTTACATATTTAATATTTTTGTTACAAAAAAATATGTAACAGATACTTTTGCTACTGGCGTTATTGCATTAATAATAATAACTTATCAGATTTTTCTAGATCACTGATTTCAAGTGTGTTATGACTTTTCGAATGAATATTGCAACAATAAACAAATAAAATTAGTAAATTGATTATCTATGAGTTTCATCATGCTTTAACATACTTTTTGATATTATGTCTACATGATAGACACATAAAATAAAAAATCAATTGGTTAACGAGTTTGATATCATGTTAGTTCTATTAAAGTTGAGTGTAAGCCACTCCAGATTTTTTTTTCTATTGAATATTCAATAGATATTTTTGAGTATGGCCAAACAAGCAAAATGAGACGTTGTATAACAAATAGCGAAATGAAGTATTAACAGAAACTCATTATAACACCCTAAAGGGATATAACAGATGGTTTATAAGTTGTGTAGTCAATTACTATACCTTATTCATTCTTGTGAATTATACAAAAAGACTTCAGATAAAGAAGTTTCTTGCTAAAACAACGCGTTTCGACCACGTAGTGCTCATTTTGAAAACGAAAGCTGTTGAAAACGTAACGGTACTGGATTCATGTGACTGATAACATCTCTCTTCACTCCAAATTTGTCAAGGCATACTTCCTTCCAACTTAGGGGATATAAAATGTTTATTTGATTATGGATTATATAAGTATTGTTATTATGAATTCAGAAATATAGTGGGAATTATCCCGAAAAATAAATTTAATGATGTAACTAAATATGTTATTTCTACATTCAATACGTCGTCAATTTACTCTAATCATTATAGTAAGCGGGAGATACTTATAGTTCTTTCCAAGATGAAATGACGACACAAGATCTTTTAACTGTTTTGTTTCATTACCTATGGTACTTTAACAAAATAATAATGCTTTATACTTTCTGTTGTTGATCTTATTTATAACATTAATTAACTTTCGTCAAAACTTATAATTATTGTTTTAAGTATTTGCAATAGTTTCTTCTAATATATATCTTCTTCTTTGGCATTATGCAATGTAAAGATACTTGTTGCAGTCATAAACTATTGTCATACTAAAATAAGGTATGTTAAATTAAAAGGATGTATCGACAATTGAATCTGAAAACACAGAGAGATATACTTATAGACGTGGGTAGTTGTGCGGTTTCTACTTCTCTTTCTGTTGGAACACAGTGTTTGCGATACTATTTATTTGCTTGCAGTTTGCCGATATAATATACTGATTAAGCATTTCATACAGGTGGGTTGGCTGAAGGCGGAAGACCAGACAGTTCTGAGTCTAGACGACCGCGTCGTCACCCACAACTCGCGAGTCAGCGTCAGTCAAGACCCAGAGAGGGACGTCTGGAAGCTGCACATTCGCCAACTCAAGCACTCCGACCGAGGCTGCTACATGTGCCAAATCAATACTACCCATATGAAAAAACAAATTGGCTGCATTGATGTTCAAGGTAGGTACAATATTCAATCTTTTTCAGACATCCAGTTTAATAATCTCAGTTTTCATTTAACTGCATAGAAACTTTTTTCTTCTCTTTTTGAGCCTTCTAATTTTTTCTAAAGGCCAATTGTTCTTCAAGTCCTGTAGAAATCGATTTGATTTGTTCTTTTCCATGAATATTTGTTTTAATTTTTATATATTAATATAATGTAAATGTTAATAGTGGTTATTTATTTCGACTTATATTGATGACGATATTAACATTCATTCCCTCTTCCTTAGAAAAGTTGCAGACTATCTATGCTTCCAGTGACATGCTTTCAATGATAGTCTGTCATCGCTAGTGCTATCGACTGATTTTATCTCTAGGTTTCTTTATTTTTCATATAAAATTGTAAGTAATCATAGGTCATGCTAAGATAAGTCAAGTACATATCTAATAATCCTACTAGTACCTAGGATAATAGTCCTCTCTTTCACCTGACTTGTGGGACTTCCGTGTTCTTGAAATAACTTTAGTACTAGTTTGGAATACTAAAGTTAGGGACTCCAAAATCTCAAAACAGAAAGTGTTCATAAATTCAAACAGACAATAAAAATGATTGCAACAAAATAGTGTTCAATGTAGAAAAATAATATTCACGTTGACAAATAATTTAAGCAAACTAATGTATCAAAAGAAATTTCATCGAAGTTACTGATAAGAAGATAGCTCTAAAATTAATCACAAACAGATTATATCTGAAAAGTCATTGGAGAAAGGATCAACCACACTAATACCTTTATGACCAAACAGGACAATCATGACTTCCCTTGGTATGGCCCAGCATGACCTATCATTTATCGGAAAGGAAAAAATCTCACAAGTAATCTATATTCTTTAATGAATATAGTGTGACGATGTTATGTGACAATATTATGAGATGATGATGAACGTTTAGCCGAAAACGTTATGAAGGAAATATAAGGCTATAAACCACTTGAACTGGAAATAAGAAGGGATATCCGAATGAAAAGAAAACCTTTACAGGAGCACCACATGCAAAATACGGCACTTAAATAATATCCAATAAACGAAACAAACACACAAGCACAATCTATGTGTGTATGTAACATATATGTTCAAGAGTAACATATACTCTTGAAATATGAAAAGTAAATCCAAAATGCACAACAAAAGTTCTAAAATGGAAACCAAGTAAACACACTTGAGAGGTTTCTAATAGTCTCACAATTGTGTAAATCTATTGTTTGTTTATTTTGTTTTTATTAGCAATATATAATAAAAACAAATTTTAATATATATATTTAATTATATATATATATATATATATATATATATATATATATAATTGTTAAACATAATATCATTTTTTATTCCCATAATTTTTTAATTACATTTATTATTTTTTTAACTATGTTGCGTACTATGGAGCACCGAAAAAAACAAGTTTATAGATTCCTGATTAGTTTGTTTTAATTTACAATATAACTTGATACAGCATTAAAACGTATACATGTTTATGTGATACTCCTACCACCTTCGGGATAATTGTTCCAAGGGCTATAAATTATTTCCATATTTTTCTTAAAAAAATTGTACAATTTAATGAAGTTTGTTTTTTAAGTTTTTTATTAATGAATTAGGTAGGTTACCATCACACAAATGGTTAAAATTGGGTTACCCTTCAATTTTTCTTCTGTGATGTGTGGTACCAGAGTATAACTTTCATGTATTATAGAAATCTCCTGATTGGCTACTTAATAGTGATTAAAATTTGAAGCCTTTTGCCTTTTGTGCTTGTCAATTATTTTGGTGTTTGCAGCCACTCACAGTTTTGTTCCATTTTGAGTACATTCATGGTAGAGGCTTGGATTCAATTTAATTCTTTATGAGAAAGTTGTTGTGGTCGTACCAATATATGAATTAGATTAGACTACGCAGTTTTCAATTTGGCACTTGTATTTATATATATTGTTTCATTTTTTCTTGCCGTGCTATTTTTACAGACATGTTATGGAGGTGTAGGTCGGCTGTAGCTTGATTCTCTTAGTAGATGATTAGCTGAAGTTTATCTTGATATTCATGACATGTAGCATTGTTTATAATTCTTTGTCTTTGAACTCTCTCATCCGTCTTGTAACAATAAGAGAATTAGTTTTAACGTATAACTCATCCATTTCATTCCAATTGTTTCTCTCACCTTGGTTTTTCTTATGCATATAACTTTTTGGGAGGTAATCATATTTTTAGTTAGAATGTCTATTGTTGAAAACTGTTTGTTTATTTGGCTGATTATAATATAGTAATGAGTTTTAGTGATGTGTTGTGTTTTGTTCCTGCTAATTTCGTATAAATATACATCTGGTGATGTTCATCCAGATATTTCAGTCATTAATCTTGTATTATATTTTAGTCATATGTCAACTTTCTAGCAGCCGCATAAAAAGAAATCGATAATTTAATCAAGTGTTACTACTTTTAATTTCTTAAGTTTGTGGCTACTTTTGTAATATTTTCTTCAGTTCAATAACCCTTTAATAGCAATGAGAAACTTCTGAGGTTATACCAATATATTTAGCTCTAAAGGCTACATTAGGGTTTCAATTGTTTTTAAAAATAGTTTTAAACTTTTCAAACTGCTATATGCAAAGGAAAAACTAAGGTGTTCATAGAAAATCTTCTGAAACTCATTTTTTAGACAACTGTACTTCTTGATAGTACATCTAGAAATTAATTTAAGGGTAATAGTCAAGTTTTTAATAAAGTAACTTGAATAAACTTGATATTAAATTGTATGAGGAACACTTGGCGTTTATTCCCAGTTAGAAAGATTTTTTTAAAATGCATATATGTTATGATTAAAGGTAAAAAATATTAGATCTTCCAAGTGAAGCTCACTCTAATGCTTATAACTATATAGGTATAATGTAGCCGAACAATTCGCGAAAAGCATTCAAAAAATGAAATAAACGAGCACATTTAATTTTTTCACGTTAAAAATAAATTAATAAACATTACTGGCTTATTAACTAGTAATTATATAATTTATATATCTAATTAAATGTGTTATTAATCACGAAAGATGATATATTATAATTTTTGGTTGCACTGAAAAATCAAGGAAATATATATCATCAATGCAACAGGAAAGAAAAAATGAAGTTAAAATTATTTAGATCTTTTTATACAATATCTTCTTGAATCATGATTCCTTTTGAATGAAATTAATATGTTCCTTTCTAATAGGAGTACATTTTGTTTATTCGGCCATATGATCGGGCATTTGAATGTTTCGCCAGCAGCATGTGTGACTAAGTATTTTATGTTACTTTTGAATAAAAATTTTTTTAAATTTTCTTGGTTCTGAATTATATATTTATCGACCAATAAAGACTGGGCAAGGTGGATGCGGGGAGGGGCTGGCTCATATTTCACACCCTGCACTGGAGCTCGAATCGTAAAACTCTTGTTTACCACCCTATTCTACTTGCCACCCCCTTAAAACTCTTTACTCTCTAATGTCACCCTTATAAATTCGTCCAACCCTTCTCACTCAGACTTATTCGTCTTATTATTATTTCAGAAACAACTAATTCTCACTTGCCCCCTTCTGTTTTGATTAATTGTTACTGTTGAACTAAACTTTGGCTTCTGTACGAGTTAGGACTGGCTTAAGGAAATAATGAACTGACTTATCTACCAAGTGCAAATAACTTTACACTTTGACTCTGATTCTCTTTTAGCTACATGACTCTGAAATACAGCTTCCACAATTACTCCCTTAATATAACATTATTTGAAAATTTTCGGTTTACTGGTACATTATCTCTATTTATAGCTCATGATAAGATCAAGTTACATTAAGAGAATATTTAGATCATGTAATTTTCCACAGTCTAACCGTAGAGCTGCCATAATTATTCTTCATACTTTAATCTAAAAATAAATAATGTTATTGTGTGCTTTAATACTACTCGACTTAATTTAACCACAAAAACAACAACATATATCATTACAAGCATAATATTATCAGTACCACAGAGGTTGTTAACAACAATTAAAGATGAATGAACCAATGGGCTTGCAAGTTTTCATCTCTACTCCACCAATTTTGGAATTTTTATATCCAGAAAGTGAAATGCCTCCTTCTTTAGTAAAAATCAACTTACCCAATATTAGCGTTTATTGTCTTATGGGTAGAATAATGAACATATAAAATCAATATAACTTGTGCATTAGACAAATATTTATCCCTGATACTATAGATGATACGTCTTTATTGAAACAAATTTTCCAGCTGGGTAACTCGATGTATATTAAAATTACTAATTACTTTTGTTACTTCAATCTAGTAAAAAATGAAGTAACCTTAAATTTAAAAGCCTATTCAGTTGGGTATTGCGTTTGTTTTTCTTTTGGTAAGTTTGTTTACCACTCATAAAACCATGGCTAAGTCATAAAAACATGGCTGAGACACATGAAACACGGAACACTTCGTGTTTTAAGATTCCTTATGTATGCTGTTAAGGTTTTGTATTTTTTAAATAATAATAAATTAGTAATAGTTATCGTTAATAAACATACTAAATGAACAAAACAGATGTCCAATATATGTAACGCTAGTTTAAAAAGTCTAAATTCTTAATATATATTCTATATTATGAAAGTATTCAGACATATCTGCCAACACCTTAGTAATTATATTTTCTTCAAAATTAAATGCTTATAAGAATTTAATACTTGATTATATTATAAATAGTTTGTAACATGTAAGTTATTTAGTCTAATCCTGGTCGGAGTTCGCTGCTTCTATTTTAGACAGCTGTAAGCTTCAATTCATTAGCTCAACGGCCTGAAATTTAATTGATCAAATGTTGTAAAAACAATTACTCCATATAAAAAGTTTTCGTATGCCATTCCTTGAAGGGGTTAATTAATAATCTCGTCATGCTCTAAATAATAGTATCATACTTGGGTTGTCATACTATGAACTCATAAGTGACTATAAGAGATGACCATAATACAGGTTACAAAAGGATGTTAGATGCATTTACTAGAAGAGATCCTGATGTAGAAGGTATCATTTATAGAAGTTGAAATCTGCAATAAAATATTGTCAGAAATTCTAAGTGTTTTAATGGTTGAAATATATGTTTATGTTCCATAAAAATAATTTTTAGCTAAATATTGAAATTCAAAGAATGATATTGAGCTAGCTGACATCTGCAGAAAATGTGAACAAAGAAATGTTTTCTATCAGACGAGATGACTGTCAAAGATCCCTGGCTCGCAGGTACGTCTTGATGTGTGGGCAAGTAGCTCTACCCAGCTTTCCAGAGTTCGCCTTCTATATTACTGTAGACACTGCAAACCTGACACTGATGCTGTCACTGTAATGTGATAAACATTTGTTTAATATCTTAAAAGAAAGTCATTTTCTCCAACAAAAGTACGTTTCATTGATGTTTCGTTTCTTTGTTGTTTTAATATTTGCAATGTTTCCATAGATATTTTTAATGCTTTATTTATTAATACATATATATTATATTTAGTTATGATTCACAGAATTTACAAAAAAGACCAATACTTTCATGACAATGTTGATAAATAACGATATAATATAATTTAATTAACTGAAAATATGTTTTTTAAATGCTAGAAGTTCTTGGTGATATTTAACCTGTTTCAAGTTACTGAAAACTTGTAATGGACATGAGTCAAGAACATGAGCCTCTTTAAATTCCACTAACTGGAGGCTTTGATTCGTTGAAGAAGTAGAGTCTGTTGAGTGCACAAGCCATTAGACTTACAAAGCAGCCTGGATCACACTTTTTGCTCCTTGAGATGGAACCTTGTTAGTGTCTCCCACACGCCGCGCCCTCTCCCAACTTTATCAATTTATACCAACGCTCATTAAAGTTACCCTATTAATTTAATCTTGAATTAAGACTCTGGAAAGTAAAAAAAAAACAGTAAAATTTTCTAGTTCAAAATAAGTGCTTTTTTGAGAAGAAAGAGTTTTTTTTTTACTTAAAATCCTGTATAACGTGACGAACCAATATATATATACAGGTTTGATTAAATAATACGCCATATTTACGATTAACTAGTTTCCTCATGTATTTTTCAAGGGACCGAAATAATCTTCTTGCGTCTTCATCCAAATTGTACAGAACATTTCCAATGGTTCCATTATCTTCAAATCTTCCATTTCCCCTAATTTCACTACTTTATCTATTGTCACTACTAGTACTATAACTATTACTACTACTACTACTACTACTACTACTACTACTACTACTACTACTACTACTACTACTACTACTACTACTACTACTATCACTATTAATAGATATGTTTCGACTGCTCGTCAGTCATCTTCTGGATAATGAGGTTTTTTGCTGAGTTGTTCGCAGGTGTTGTTGTAGTTGTTGCAGTTGTTGATCAGCTACGAGTGATATGGTTGGTGGGTTTCGGTAATCAGTTTCTGATTAGCTGATTGCAGGGATGGAGTGGGCGTGGTTATGCAGGTACTGTTATCTGGTGGCCAGCAGATGAAGTTATCGGGGCCAAGAGCTTGAGCACTCTGCTACTGCTGTTGAGTGTTGAGGGTTGGTTTCCTTTCCTGTATTAAAATAGCTTCCTAAATTAGCAATTTTTGTGGATCCTTTTCCTTTAATATGATCGTTGTATTGTTCACAAAGTCTTACCTTCGAATGTTGGTTTTACGGATAGATTCAGCATAGTTTCGAGGGGCACCTGTGGCTAACTGCATAGTAAGTCTCCGAGATAGGGAAGTAGTAGTCATACCAATGTACGAATTGTTGCGGGTTTCACAGTCCCCGGTTCGGAAGTGTATTCGTACACTAAACCTGCTTCCTTCAACAGAGAGTCCTCGGGCTGGTTGTTGTTCCTCATGATTAAGTTTCTTGTTGTTGGGTCCTGGTAGTATATGTTGAGTTCTATACGATCTTGGGAGTTGGTAAATTTTACATTGTTCTGGATGATGTTTTCTAAAATCCTCTCGTCTGTCATATAGTTGTCATTGAATTGATTTTTGTGATATATTTTGTTCAGTATATTAGGTTCAGTTTCTTCCTTTCGTGTATTTTTCTGGTTCAAATATTGCCGTAATAATTCGTAAAACAATCCGTCGCTATATCGACGACTGCTTTGTTGCATTACAAGTCCATTTGTCGCTCATGTCCATTACAAGTCCATTTATCGCTCATGTCCATTACAAGTCCATTTGTCGCTCATGTCCATTACAAGTCCATTTGTCGCTCATGTCCATTACAAGTCCATTTGTCGCTCATGTCCATTACAAGTCCATTTATTGCTCATGTCCATTACAAGTCCATTTGTCGCTCATGTCCATTACAAGTCCATTTGTTGCTCATGTCCATTACAAGTCCATTTGTCGCTCATGTCCATTACAAATCCATTTGTCGCTCATGTCCATTACAAGTCCATTTGTCGCTCATGTCCATTACAAGTCTATTTGTCGCTCATGTCCATTACAAGTCCATTTGTCGCTCATGTTCATTACAAGTCCATTTGTCTCTCATGTCCATTACAAGTCCATTTGTCGCTCATGTCCATTACAAGTCTATTTGTCACTCATGTTCATTACAAGTCCATTTGTCGCTCATGTCCATTACAAGTCCATTTATTCCTCATGTCCATTACAAGTCCATTTGTCGCTCATGTCCATTACAAGTCCATTTGTTGCTCATGTCCATTACAAGTCCATTTGTCGCTCATGTCCATTACAAGTCCATTTGTCGCTCATGTCCATTACAAGTCCATTTGTCGCTCATGTCCATTACAAGTCCATTTGTCGCTCATGTCCATTACAAGTCCATTTGTCGCTCATGTCCATTACAAGTCCATTTGTCGCTCATGTCCATTACAAGTCCATTTGTCGCTCATGTCCATTACAAGTCTATTTGTCGCTCATGTCCATTACAAGTCCATTTGTCGCTCATGTCCATTACAAGTCCATTTATCGCTCATGTCCATTACAAGTCCGTTTGTCGCTCATGTTCATTACAAGTCCATTTGTCGCTCATGTCCATTACAAGTCCATTTGTCGCTCATGTCCATTACAAGTCTATTTGTCGCTCATGTCCATTACAAGTCCATTTGTCGCTCATGTCCATTACAAGTCCATTTATCGCTCATGTCCATTACAAGTCCGTTTGTCGCTCATGTTCATTACAAGTCCATTTGTCGCTCATGTCCATTACAAGTCCATTTGTCGCTCATGTCCATTACAAGTCTATTTGTCACTCATGTTCATTACAAGTCCATTTGTCGCTCATGTCCATTACAAGTACATTTATCGCATGTCCATTACAAGTCCATTTGTCGCTCGTGTCCATTACAAGTCCATTTGTCGCTCATGTCCATTACAAGTCCATTTGTCGCTCATGTCCATTACAAGTCCATTTATCGCTCATGTCCATTACAAGTTTTGAGTAATTATATATCAATGCTCAAACCACAATAAAAAATGAAAAAAAAAAGATCTTTCAACCGTAACAAGCGGTCTCAATACCGCTTACGGTTACTTATGTTGACAACGTCTTACGATATCAAGACCGCTTGTTACGGTTGAAAGATCTTAGTCTTTTTTTTTTTTATTTATTATTGCGTCTTGAACATTGATTACTGTTTCACGTGTTTATAATGAAATCATTATATATATATATATATATATATATATACTTAAAATAATAAATATAAATACAATATCATCTAGAAAGCAATCTTAAAAGAACAACAAATATTTCAGAGTGAACTATAGTAACAAAATAAATAGAAAAACGTCGTCTTCAGGTAGAAATACATACTGTTGAGTTGGTATAGCTCAGTAGTAGGCCAATTCAGTCTAGTATGAAATGGCAAACTAGCGAATTATTTCAGATGAACAATACAATGTAGGGTTCAAATTAAACATTAGGAACTTCAATAATTATTATTAAATACCAACTAATATGATATAAAATAAAAAAACAGAGCAGATTATTAGAATATTATACCTACTCAACAGAATATTAGAATAATGCTGAATATTAGAACTGTTAGAATTTATAAAATCGATGAACAGAGGGCAGGTGTCACTCAGTTTTACACTACAGTTTGACTGGTGTAACTTTAACTAGTATACTTCTACCTGAAAACGACGTATGTTAAAATATTGAATAGCAAGTCCATCTGAGAAGTCATATATGCGTTTCTTTAAATTCGTTGTATTATTTACATTAAATGGTCTTAATGGACAAGTACTATGATAATACAAAGATTGTAACACATTCAAACGTCATTTTGATATTTTGACTCAGTTTTTTTCTGGAGAGGAAGTACTTTACCTAGGTAGTTCTTACGTAGTTGACAAGTTGATTCGTAAAAATTTCAGTGATTTTTCAAAAATTTATTCATTTTATGAATTTTTAATACATGTTGAAGATATTAATTTTTCTTAGTGAACATAATTCATGTTAACTGCTTTTACTTCTCTTTAATTAATTAAAATGGAAATAAATAATTAAGCAGCGTATTGACAATAAGTATAATATCCCTTTATAGAAATAATGAGGTTTATTAATAGAATTCCTTATATTTATATAATTATGTAGAACTGGCTTATAGCAGGGATTATTTAATGAAGGCTGTGATCCATGAAATTAAGCATATGGTATTTTCTGAACATTAAGTATACTTTTGATAATTCCAAGATATATAAATGAGTCAGCCCACATAAACTGACAAGTGGTTCAAGATGAGTAATTGAATAAAGTGTTTCAATTTAGCATTAATAACTTAAGCAATTAATTACTAAATACCAGCCAATATGATGGAAATGTAAAAACAGATTCAAATTATTGTAATATTAGAACTACTCATTCAGAATATTTAGAATATTCAGAATTTAAAACTATTAGAATTTGTAAAATCTGTGACTCTAAATCATACTAACTAATATGTTTTCACATAGTGCATGTCATAAGCTTCTGAAACAGCAATGGTGTTGAAACTGCAACCTGTCGATTGTTGAAGGTGAATCCAATTATTTATTTCTTTTAGTCATCAAATCAGTTCTGATCGTTACTCTTACAGGAAGTGCCTACCTTTAACCGTAAACCATACCTCAGTGAAGTCGATGAGAAGTGAACCTTTCTAATGTCCAAAGAATAATAGGTAATGTAGTACTTTTATTTAGAGGGCGTAAATATCCTTTCAAAGAATCCTGCGCGTGTTTTAGCCTAGACTAATCCTTGTTATCTATCTGCCATAACACACTTGCATAACTGAAAAATTCAAGCCTACCTTATTCATTTAACCAGGTTTTCTAACTTTTAAATTCGTTCAGAATTTTAGATCTCATTATGTTTACTATAAAACTTAGAGTGCCCCAATAATCTTGCGTTCAGCTCTGAAATCAATCAAAAATTAAATCTCTTCTCATCCCCTTCTCTCCTGACGTTACGTCACCCTTATAATATTCAAAGTGTTAAACACATATAACATAAATCAGTAAACTCAACATACTTTTGTTTTAATTTATAACTAATTAAAATATTATACAATTCAGGTTAAAAACTAGATACTTGATAGATAATTTTTTACCTTTAGAAAAAATGTAACCCGAAAACAACTTTTCAAAAAAAAAGTTATATTTGTTTTTGCTCTAATACAAAGTTTGTATCCCATCCTGAAATCTAAAAATATTACCGTAGAGAATATAAATTACATCACTTTCAATTTTGTTCAATTGTTCCCAGCGGCAGGAGTAATTAGATAATAATTTAAAAAAAAAAGTTTGACGGTATTATAGTTACTACGTTGGTGCGCCAGAAATGTAGCCATTCTAAAGGATCTAAGATTGGAATGAATTCAGTAATGCACATTGCATTGGCAAAAGCATTGATGTCAGAAACATGTCTTACTTGGCTTTCATGAAATTTCATCTCATAAAAAAATCATTCAACCAAATTTACGATAAACCGTAACTGCCACTTTCCCAATCTGAAGCCAATTAAATATCTACAATTACCAGGCTTACAAACTACAAACAAAAAAAAGTTGAAGAACACGTTACAAACAATATTATTAAGGTTTTGCATCTCAAACCACTAATATTCATTTAAAGTAAGGAGAACAACTTACCAATTAGAACATAAGAATAACTAAAATAAAATTTGTTACATTAATACATGAAAGTTTACAAAATTAAAGTTTTTTGATTAATGTAATTTAGGCATAAATATTGAAATTTGGAATGTTTGAAACTCATCTTTACTCTAAGTATATGTATTCTCAAGCTTATTGATTACGAATTTAAATAGTTAATTTACGTATTTTAATGTGCATATCTTTTAACAGTATTGTTATAATAATTTGAAATGAAGTGAATAAATCTGAGACTGTAAGATATCAGTTACTCATTAGAGTTACTTTAAATATACTTGAGTTATGCAAAATGTAGGGTTACCAAAGTAGAATATGCATTGTATGGTGTCACAAAGAACCAATGTTCGGTTTTTGTGTTCTCTTGTGGGGCTGTCACTTCAACGTAACCTATCCTAAACAATCTTTGTTAATAAGGACCATGGTAACTCAATGGCTAACGTGCTCGCCTTTATACTGGTAGATCTGGGGTTCGATACTTACTCTATCTCTTGAATAATTCACACGGAAGGTGAAAAAATCTGAGAATATCGCCCCTCAGAAAGAACGTTAAGCAGCTGCTCTAGAGCGTTTACGATATAAGGTGTTCGTTCAAAATCTCTGCTCTAAATAGATTTCTCATATTTTAACGACTCAATGATTTCAAGTTTGTTGTAATAAAGTGGGTAAAACAAGATTCAATTGATTGGCAACGTGGTTGATATTAAGTTTACTTATGTAATGTTGAAAGTAGTCCACTAGAGATTTTTATTTTAAGTTAAAACATCACTAATAATTGTTAAATAGGGCCCACAATCATTTTTGTCCGAGCTGCTCTCTTGAGGTCGTTCTGAGTTCTTTTATTGCTTCATAAGTATATTATTTGTTGCTGACTTTCATGCAACACGATGAAAAGTGGTCATCTTAGCTTAAAGGTGTGAATCAATCAACAATAAATTATGTCGTTTCATATTCGGTTTATTATAGATACATATAACATTATTATAAAGAGACCCATCCAGTTTATCATTGTCAATTTCTAGATTTAGTACCCAGAATGAAATAGGTAATTAAATTCAGGAATTAGAATAATGAACATATTATAAAAAGATACTTTGCAAATATATGAGTTTTATGTGTGTTTATTTGTGTTAATTGGGTGTAGCTTTTGTTAAGTTAGATAAAAACATTTTATTGAAAATACAATTTGAAAAAAGAAACAAAAATTTATAGCAGTCATTTTATACTTCGATATTGAAGGGTAAAATTTCATGGAAGGACAAATTCTTATTTATCACAGAACGATTTCAAGAGGCGCAGGTGTGCCAGCCAACAGTGGGATAAAACAAATACCCCAGGGTCTGTATCTAACTGAATTCCCTTACAATGCCCAATTCCTTTGTAAATCCTTGGCAACAGTCTCAGTACCTAATCCTTAGTCTGTTTCTTATAAACGATTTATATTTCAAAATCAACAAATGACTATCATTAATGTCTTACCGACTGCATTTCAAAGCTCTCCTTTTTCGAAGCAAAGAATTTTCAGTTAAGATACATTAATTGTTTAAAAAATGAATATTCATATTCTATATGCATATACTATTCATATTTCATAATTTAATCGCATATATAACCTACTATTGGAATATATTTAAGCAAAATCGTAAAAATAAATTCCAAAAATAGTTTACGATAAATAAATTAGTTTCATTTATTCCTTTACTATAAGTAAAGTATAGTCATCGTGAAAAAATTCGATCTCGAGATTTTGACGGAATTACATGTTTTGGGGTCCCAGGAGTCGTTTTATGAAGTTTTTACGATGATGTCTGTGTGTGTGTGTGGGTGGGTGGGTGAGTGTGTTAGCATTGCTTGTTACCACGCTAAGGTCCAGATTCTTTGATGCATCAAGTTGATATTTTACACAAAAATGGGCCCCATAGTGAAGAAGATCCCTATTGTTTGGGAAGAATTATGCATAATGGGAAATTCACTTTTTTTGCCCAAAACAGTTTTTTAGAAAACATTTATTCCTCCTAAACTGATAACCCTAGAGTTATGAAATTTTGACATTATCTTTGAGGTTACAAATGGAACAAACAAAAAATATATTCAAAATTTTAAAACGACGGAATATATTTTTTTTCAATAAAATCTAAAAATTATGACTTATAATTTAATCTCAAACCTTGTGAGAGCAATACAAGCTATACTGTTTGACGGATCAAAATGAAACCATGCCTGAAAATAGAGCATTATGTGGAAAATGAGTTAAGATTTTTTTTTTAAAAATTACATTCGCTAATGGGGTGGGCGATACAGTACGATTTCTGTTTTCAGAAAATGTTTTTTTGACGCTAAACGGCTGATTAAAAAATAATGAAAATTTGACTAAAAATAGAATGAAAAATTAACAATTTATAAAAAAAAAAATCTGGAGTGGCCTACACTCTACTTTACTATAAGTAACTCAATGTCAAATTTCTTGAGTATATAAAACATAACGTATCATTTAAGCATAACATAAATATCTAAATGGGATATAATTATTAGCATTGCATTCGTGAGGTAGTACAGATAGTGATTGAAGGACAAATCAATTTATAAGCTTATTTTTGTACATCACAAATAATTTATTATTTGCAAATAATTTCATTAGTATAACTACAGCAGTAATAACATTTTTGAAAAACCAATGTGAACATTTCTTGAAACGAAATATTATCCTACAAGAGAACATGGCTATTGTTCAAATAGCCAGTAGATTTCTTACATCGTTTACTTGACATCCTTCTTTAATTACATTATTCCTCTTACATCTCATATAAGTCAATAGACAATTTAAATTGTTCATTTATAAATATCAATTTTATCTCAGTGGATTCGCTCAAAAAATTTCTAAGTCAATGTAAACAATGTAAAAAAATAAAAAAAATTCGACAAGTATAGCAGGTGATCTCTTAGTCTAGGATAAACAAAGAGTTTTTATATCGTTATTGCTCTTTCCCGTAATTGAAACTTCATGATTTTTTTTTTATAAATTGCTACTTCTTTGTTCCATTTTTGGTCAAATTTTCATTATTTTTTAACGAGCCGTTTAGCGTCAAAAAAACATTTTCTGAAAACACAAATCGTACTGTAACTCCCTTTTAGCGAATGTAATTTTAGAAAAAAATATCTCAACTCATTCTCCATATAATGTTCTATTTGTAGGCATAGTTTCATTCTGGTCCGTCAAACAGTATGGCTTGTATCGCTCTCACAAGGTTTGAGATTGAATTATAAGTGAAAATTTTTACATTTTATTGAAAAAAAAATATTTTCTGTTGTTTTAATATTCTGAATATATTTTTCGTTTGTTGAATTTAAAACCTTAAAGATAATGTCATAATTTCAAAACTCTAGGGTTATCAGTTTAGGAGAAATAAATGTTTTAAAAAAAACGGTTTTTGGCAAAAAAAGCTTCGTCTTTATGGGGCCCATTTTTGTGTAAAATATCAACTTGATCCATCAAAGATTCTGGACCGTAGCGTGGTAACAAGCAATGCTAACACACTCACCCACCCACCCACCCACCCACACACACACAGACATCATCTTAAAAACGTCATAAAACGACTTCTGGGACCTCAAAACATGTAATTCCGTCAAAATCTCGTGATCGAATTTTTTCACGATCACTATACTTTACTTATAGTAAAGTAAAATCATGAAGTTTCAATTACGGGAAAGAGCAATAACGCTATAAAAACTGTTTGTTTATCCTTGACTGAGAGATCACCTGCTATACTTGTCGAATTTTTTATATTTTTTTACATTGTTTACATTGACTTAGAAATTTTTTGAGTCAATCCACTGAGATAAAATTGATATTTATAAAGGAACAATTTAAAATGTTTATTGACTTTTATGATATGTAAGAGGAATAATATTGTTACATGTAAAAAAATCACCGCCAATAAACATAAATAAATTACCATTGTCTTCCATGGCATGATCGATTTGTCTCATATAATGCTTTAATAAATCTATATATTGCACTCTTGAGCAAAACTTAATATCAGTTACAATTACATTATAATTGTGAATGTAGTACCTTTCTATGATATTGGTATGTAATGAATGGACTCTTTCCTCAAGAAAGAGGACTTATGTTTGTTGAGAAATATCCAGTTTTTTTTTTACAATTCTAGTCTAATAGTTCATATTTATTATTTTCAAAAATTAGAAGCTCCCAACTATAAAAGATATAAATTATATTGAATAGCTGGCTTTGACTTCGATTTGAGTATGTAAACTGGCTAATTACTAATATATTTTTTCTCAATATACATTCATAGCAAACTTATAAGAGAGTACAGAAGGCAGGAAAAGGATAACACTCACTCATAAAAAATTCGTATATATGATATTTGACAAAGGGGAAGGAAAATGATCTTATTAAATACTAAGAATCCATAAAATTCCCAGTATAATAATTCTATAAAAGACCGAAAATGTAAAAGATAATTCAAAATTGAAATCTTTCGTTTAGAGATTAATAAATGTAATTATCGTACATCTTTAATTATAAATCATCTTAAAACAACATTTTTTCTTCGATGTTTATGATGTTTTTCAGAGAAAATAAGGGTATTTTCCTGTTTTAAATTTGAAAATTTTACTTTAATAATCAATGTAGAAGGATGTCAAGTAAACGATGTTAAGAAATCCACTGGCTATTTGAACAAAAGCCATGTTCTCTTGTAGGAGAATATTTCGTATCAAGAAATGTTCACTTTGGTTTTTCAAAAATGTTATTACTGGTATAGTTATACTAATGAAATTATTTGCATCAGCTGTGTGATTTACCAAAATAAGCTTATATATTGATATGTCCTTCAATCACTATCTGTACTACCTCAGGAATGAAAGACTAATAATCATATCCCATTTAGATGTTTACGTTATGCTTAAATGAGACGTTATGTGTTATATACTCAAGAAATTTGATATTATGTTACTTATAGTAAAGTTGAGTGAAGGCCACTCCAGATTTTTTTACATTGCTTACATTGACTTAGAAATTTTATGAGCGAATCCACTGAGATAAAATTGATGTTTATAATGGAAAAATTAAAATAATGGTGTGATACAAAAAAATAAACTTATATATTGAGAAGTCTATCAATCACTATCTGTACTACCTCAGGAATGAAAGACTAATAAGCATCTCCCATTTAGACGATTATATTATGCTTAAATGATACATTATATATTATATACTCAAGATGTTTGATATTAAGTTGAATTATAGTAAGTATGTAGGCCACTCCAGATTTTTTAGTAGTGTCATCAAAATTGCATAGAAATTTATGGAAATATATGGACACGATTGATGGTTTATAAATCTCAATCAGTCCGTTTTGTTCCGTATATTCATTTAGTTCAGACAACTTTTAAAAGAAATAGGTTTAGAAATTACTTTTATTAATTTATATTACGACTAATTAATTTAATTTATATTGATAATATATTTATTATTTTTAATGAAATCGTTTAATTCGTTTCTTTGTATGTTTGATTATTATTTATAAAAGAAATACTGATAGAAGGGGACTATTTTAAAATGAGATAATTTAGATGGCATTTGATTGGTGCACCAGTAGAGCTAAATCATTCTAAAAAGGCGGTATTACACTCCTTGTTTAGTCCTCCGCGTCCTTCCTGGAACCTTTCAAACTGTTTTAACCTCTCTATAGATTGTTGTGTTCACTAGTTAATTCTTTTAATAATACTTCAAATAGTAAGTACAAATTCCTTTTTAACTTATTTTTGTAAACTTAATGATTTCCTAATTAGTTTAATGCTTAATATTATTACTTTCATAATTAGTAATTAAAACGATTTCACAAACTAGATAAACTAAACCAGCAGAAACAATACACATAAAAGATTTCACAAAAACTTACTATTATATTTCGACTGTTTCGTAGAAAGATGTAATTTGCTACGAAGAAAAGCGACTTTCATGTGTGTTGTTTCTCTGGAATTATTTTCATAAAAATATATCAAAATAATTAATTAGTTCCTGAATAATTACTACTAAACATTTAATAAATATAATAAAGCATTGAATAGATTTATTTTTAGTTATTTTAAACCTCATTCACTAAATTAGTTATAGCGAAAACGATTAAAAATACTTAACAATAGATTATTTAAATTTATTACCCTATATTTATCAAATTAAGGGTTTGTTCGTCTGTGTTTCCTATTGCTTTTGAGAAATGTTGTAATCCATTTGAAATGATTTAATGACTTAATGTGAGATGTAAGAAGAATAAAATTATATGTAAAAAATGAATGCCAATGAAACATACAATTTTTGATGTTTCCATTTACACAACTTCTAAATTATATTAAAAGCCGACTTTGAATTTGATTTGAGTATGCAAAATTGGCTAATCACTGATATGTTTTTTCTCAATATATATTTACAGCAACGTTATAACCGAATATAGCACAAAGGAAAAAGTTACTTATATTATGTTTGGTGTGAAAAGCTACTGGTTGTTGACTTTTTTGTGTTTATGAATCTTATGATCTTTGAGTAATATTGAATTAAGAGGAATGAACTCCTTAGTTTTATATTACCAAAGAGATAATAATTTTAAACTGATTCTAAGGTGATTTAATGACAGTCATTTCTCAGAATCAGGTCCTCAGCTAAATATGACTACCTAATGACTTCACGGTATACAATATCTCAGACAATGAAAAGCCGGAAGACCATACGACCACGAATGTGACTCCTTCCATATTCGTGAAAGACATCCTGACAGACTGACATCCCATCCCCGTCCTTATGATTACTGACCTTAACAAGAAATGCAGAATGAGAATATAGCAGTAGGGGGCCTCTGGTCTAGGGCTGCTAATTACGACGGCGCACTGATGTGCATGGAATACTCGTTGGCCGCTGGAGATCCATTGCTTTTAGAAACAAAAGTCATTTTCGTCTGTAAGAGATTATTTCGTAACACAATATCGTCACTTTGACTTTACAAAACTGTTATTACTGCTGTGCTAATATATATGATAATATATGCATCAATTGTGTAATATACGGTATTGATAAGAGAATCAATCACTATCTGCACTACTTCCAGGAATGAAAGAGTAATAAACATCTCCCATTTAGACATATATATTATGTCTACATACTACATTATCTACCCAAGAGGTTTGACATTATACTTACTTATAGTAAAGTTGAGTGTAGGCCACTCCACATTTTTTTACATTGTTTACATTGACAGAAATTTTTTGAGCGAATCCACTGAGATAAAATTGATATTTATAAAGGAACAATTTAAATTATTTATTGACTTATATGAGATGTAAGAGGAATAATATTGTGCAGGAAAATGATAACACTCACTCAGAAAAAATTCGTATATATGATATTTGACAAAGAGGAAGGAAAATGATCTTACTAAATACTAAGAAGCCATAAAATTCCCAGTATAGTAATTCTATTATAAACCAAAAATGTAAAAGATAATTTAAAATTGAAATCTTTCGTTTAGAGATTAATAAATGTAATTATCATACATCTTTAATTATAAATCACCTTAAAACAACATTTTACTCGTTGTTTATGATGTTTTTCAGAGAAAAAAAGGGTATTTTCCTGTTTTAAATTTGAAAATTTTACTTTAATATTCAATGTAGAAGGATGTCAAGTAAACGATGTAAGAAATCCACTGGCTATTTGAACAAAAGCCATTTTCTCTTGTAGGAGAATATTTCGTTTAAGAAATGTTCACTTTGGTTTTTCAAAAATGTTATTACTGCTGTAGTTATACTAATGAAATTATTTGCATCAGCTGTGTGGTATACAAAAATAAGGTTATATATTGATATGTCCTTCAATCACTATCTGTACTTCCTCAGGAATGAAATACTAATAATCATATCCCATTTAGATGTTTACGTTATGCTTAAATGATATGTTATGTGTTATATACTCAAGAAATTTGATATTAAGTTACTTATAGTAAAGTTGAGTGTAGGCCACTCCAGATTTTTTAAGATTGATCCAATTTTAAAGATACAGAAAATTATGGTTTCAGGGTTACTCCTTTATGTTTTTGATTTTGTAGTGGAAATCGGGTAGACGCCCATTGGTGGTACTCCGTAACTATATTTAATCTTTATGAAGACAGAAGGTCTCGTGACCATTGCGTTTTAGTCGTCTTTGGGGGTTTGTGGGGATTACTAGTTGGGAAAGATTTTGGGTAAGTGTTTGTATGAGTTGAGAATTTACTGTGGAATTTATTGTAGCTGTTTACATTGATTTAGAAATATTTTGAGTGAATCCGCTGAAATGAAACTGGTGTAAGGAGTTTAAGGAAAAATTATTTAATAATTTAATAACTTAATATGAGATGTAAAAGCATAAAATGTTTATGTGTGTAAAATTAACGCCAATCAAACTTATTATTTCTGATGCTTTCCATGGTATGATGGATTTTCCATGGTATGATACTCTAATCAATCTATATGTTAAACTCTTGAACAAAACTTAACATCAGATGTAAATTTTTTTGTGTTATTTTTTTGTAGGAAGGGATTCTTTTCCTACTATGTTGCTCGAAAATATCCAGTTTCTCACTATTCTGGTCTAATAGATCATATCTATTACTTTCAAGTTAACAAGTTCAAGCTTCCAGTTAAAAAAGTTTTAAATTACACTGAGAAGTTGATTTTTAATTTTATTTAATTATGCATAACTGGCTAATTATTAATATATTTTTTCTCAATATACATTTACAGCAACATTACCCTAGAGTACATTGGGGGTAAAAGAGAACACTCACTCAAAATAATGTTTTGAGCATTTGTATTTAGACAAAGGGAAGGAAAGTGTTTTTTTTTAAAAAAACACTAGCATACCATAAAATTTCCAGTATAATAATTTTATAAAAGACCAAATAAGTAAAACATAATTCAAAATTGGAAACATTCATTGAAAAATTATAAATGAAATTATCCTTAAAATACCTTAAATTAAAAACGATTCTAAAACGGCATTTTTTCTTACATTTTTCTGAGATTTTTCAGACAATAAAGGAGTATTTTTAAGTTTTAAATCTTAATTGTAGAAGAAGGTCAGATAAACTATGTAAGAGATCCACTGGCCATTTGAACACAATCATGTTCTCCTGTAAGAGATTATTTCGTACTACGAAATCTACACTTTCATTTTTCAAAAAATGTTAATACTGCTGTAGTTTTACAAATGATATTATATGCATGGTGGTGTTGCATACAAAAATAAGCTTACATATTGATCAATGGATCAATCAGTATCTCTACTGCCTCCAGGAATGAAAGACAAATAAACATCTCCCATTTAGACATTTACTTCTAAATACATGAAATTGTAGTCGAAGTAGAAAAAAAAAAGTCAACGTAAACAATGCAAATAAATGTAAACAAATACAGTATTGCAAGTAAGCCATTGGTCCAGGATCAATATGCACTCTTTATATTTTTATTGCTCTTTACCATTATTGAAACTTTATGATTTCCTTTTCAATAATTTGGCAAAACTTCATAGTCTCTTCATGAGCCGTTTGGTGTCAAAAGGGCTCCTATGTTAAATGTAATTTTGAAAAAAATATCTCAACTCATCTCAGTATATTCTATTTTTCGGAATAGTTTTGTTTTGATTCGTTAAACTGTGTGGCTTGTATCGCTCTTACAAAAGTCAAAATTTTTACATTAATAGAACAAAAAATATTTCCTGTTGTCTTAAAAATCTGAGGAATTTTTTTGTTTCTTGGCTTTGTAGCCCCAAAGATAATTCTAAAATCTGAAGACTCTAGCATTAAGTCCATTTTTGTGTAAAATACCAATGTGATCCGTCATGATTCTGAACCCAATATATAATGTAATTTTAGATATAAAATATATCATATATATATATTATGCATATTTTTTTAGTTATATATTTCTCATTCCTATTTGTTCATAGTCTATATCATATTTCGTTTATTATTTTATATTTAATTTTATATTATTTTACATTTTTCCTTTTTTCCATTTTGCTATTTTTTTTCTTTTTTATTTATTTATTTTACTTGTTCCTATTTGCAAATGTTGAAAATAAATATGAAACATATATTTTAGATATAGAAAAATGTTGAAATACGAGAACCAAATTATATGGGAATGAGGAATTAACAATTACTATCGATCGTAATAGTTCATTAGGCTCTAAAGACAAAAATATATTTATTGGCTGAATAATAATGTTCTTTCAATTTGCAATTATAATTTAATTTAAAGATGTTACATAGAAATAATGGTTGCAAGTAGATGTAAGGGATTAGCATTCAATGCTTAAAGGTACATTGTGTTAAAGAAAAGATAATAATGGGTTGGTTGCTATTTGAATATCCAGTCTGCTATTTCACCTCAGATTAAGGTAAATAGAACGTAGTAGAAGAAATCACATTGCTTGGTATCTGTTGGTTTAACAATATATAGGGCAGTAATAAATTTATGATTAGTAAGGGGATTAAGAGACTAGGCTTGCTTGCTACTTGACGGTTATTCTATGAGTACAACTGCGTTTCCTCTGTCAGTGGTGCCATCATAAGTATTATATGTGTCTATGTGTGGTTTTCTTGGTTACCTGTTACGAGTTTGCCTCCCTTTGATAATAAACTCATGTTCGGGTGTTTTCCCAAACATTATTCAGATATATATATATATAACTTTGTATAAACTGGCAGCAGGTCTTCATCTAAGCATATATTGTTAATAAGCAGAGGAGATTCTGCATTCACGATTTTTTTCATCATTGTTCCTTTTTTTTCTAATTACTTTTCTATGCTGCAAAGGCAATAAAATTAACACAAACTTCCCAGAGACATAGTAGAGGTAATAACACAGTCCAATGACTAATAACATATATTAAGTACTAACTATAACTAAATTATAGAAGAAAACACAAGCTCTCGACCTAGTAGGTCATCTTCAGGTAGAAGATAGTAAAAACAGATAATTAACAACACAGAATAACAGTAAACAGAAAATAGAAAAAGACTAGAAATATATTACAGGCAGTTCTCAATTCATGGAGATAACAATTGATGGAGATAACGCCACCTAGCGTAGGGATATATATATATTCACTACCTGTTTTTTTTATATATATTGAACTATATATATATATATATATATATTGATTTCTATGAGTTGTCCGGGGAAAGAAATATGATTCGTTGAAATGATGACCAATAGGAGAGTAGAATCTGTAGGTCCATGCATGCGGTCCCAGATACCCGCTGCCCAGCGAAGCCTTCGTTATTCCGCCAATGGGTATAGAGGTTGCACAGTCCCTCTGTGAAATAAGATTATTAGCAGAATACATAAGCCTCACTTTGCAGTGAACTACTGTTCCCTTTCTATTTTTGATTTTTGTTGGGTGTTGGTTTTGTCTATTTTCTGCTGCAGGAGTTGAATTTATTTTCATTGATACTCTCATTTGTCTTCTATGAAAAGCAGCCTTTGTCTTCATGTCAATGGGGGTAGAGGTTGCACAGTCCCTCTAGATTAAAATATGCTGACACTCGACTCCAACTTCTTCACACAGAGACCCCTTCGAGTTATTGGTTTCGTTATGTTTCCTCTTCAGTCGATTGTTGTATTACTATTGATGGATGGCTAGTTGAAGGAGAAAAGTTCTGGATTGTTGACCTTGTGGTGGTATCTGCGACATATTTAAACCATTCTCTGGTTATCTTCCAGATGTTGGTCCTTATATAGTGTTTTCTATGAGTTGTCCGGGGAAAGAAATTGATTCATTGAAATGATGACTAATAGGAGAGTAGAATTTGTAGGTCCATGCGTGCAGTCCCAGTTTATATATATATATATTGGTGTAAATCGACAGAAAATCTTCTTGTATGCAAATATTTTTAAAAGTAGCAATTTGTACGTTGACAAAATTGTACCTTGTATATTGTCAAAAGTACCTTGGACAATTGATGTGGAAGCTCCAACCACAAGATAGAAGAATCGCCCGCAAGATCGAGGCCAACAGCTGAAAAATCGTGAGAGCAAAAGCTGCTGCTACTTTTAACAATTTATATATATAATCTATTGTTAGCAGTATTGGATACTTTATCTGATGGCCAAGGGTTACTTCTACTTTCTGATGTTGACGTGCGTTAAAATATCGTGGTATAAGGTGTGCAAAAATAACTTACTGAAAAATAGTGAATGTTGTTTATTCCATCTGGTCTTTTAGTACAATTTGGTGATTATCTTTCTGGACCATTTATTATATTATTAATATATACAGGGGGGGTGCACAAGTAGGTGTACAGTGATAAATAAAGAAAACAACATATAGTTTACTGCATATATTATGCATGCAAACGAATATATAAAACAAGTAAAAAGAATCACGTGTCATACATGTGAAGCTCTAATCCCTCAAGTATTCAAATTTCTTCCTTAGCTATTCACATATGTAACTTTCACTTCAATACAATGTAATAAATTTTACTACTGTATACCTATTTTTGCATCCCCTTGTATATTGTAGAATAAATCACATTTACGAACAAATAATGGTATTAATGTATTTTGAACATTAGAATAAAGCAATAAATAAGATGACTTTTCAAGAATAAATGTATTTATTATTTTATTAAAACATCTAAATAAGAGTAAAGAAAGTAATTTTCTTTGATTGTGGGTTGTACTATCTGATTTTGTTTTATTTAAACTTTTCTTGGATGAATTACAAACTGACATGATTGTCTGCTTTTCTGATTGTTACCATCTTGGTTTAATAATAAGTAGAAAAATAATATAAAGAGAAAATAATTTTGTATTCCATACTCATTACCCACCCTATTTTATGACTCTTGTAGAAAATCTTAATTTAGCTTTATGATTTATGTTTATCCTTTACACATATCTTCCGAATTAAGTAAAATTATATTTAGATTGTTTGAACAGTATTTTGTTAAATTGTTTATCTTTTAAAATTACTCCTTTAGTATTAATGAAACAAATTATTATCTAATAGCTTAAATTGATTTGAATTTAACTGAAGAGACATAATTAAAATAGTAATATGCTAGTGCAATGAGGTTTAATTATAGCCATGTTTCATCCCACTTCCAAGAATCACAACTTCTGCGTTTCACTTATTAAACAAATATATAAATAGTTAAAGTAACGTGCAGCTTACTTGAATAGAATAGAAATGAAAGAAATTCCTTTTAAGATAACACTTGTTTTTGTCAAAACTGTTGAATTTCCAATATATATATAGATTATTAAAAGTCATAATTTATATAAAATTTATATAATGTGAATGATATCTACTATTCACTTGTAACTCATGTTTTTCATAGATTTAAGGAACACTATTCATGTATTAGAACAAATGTTAAAAAAGTTATTTGATGGAACTAAATCGCACGTGACGAAAGGAATACGACATTACATGATTGATCTTGAAGACTGCTTTAGAAACCCTCTCATGGCGGCGCATTCAGTAGAACACAATAGTGTTCTAGTGGCTATGAATTATTGTGTTCTGTGTGACCATGAATTTATCAATGCACATTGATAAACTCACAGAAGTATTGCTTATTTTTCAAAAAATGTAACATCCATTATTAGAAAATTAATATTTAGAACTAAATATTTCAACTTGCTTTGAATGAATTAAAACTTGTTATAGGTGTTGTTTTGAACAGATAGTTGCGGTTTCTATTACTGAATATTGTTGCATAGTTTATTGAGGTTTCAAAGCGAGAATTAAAGTAATAATATTTTTATAGCTAATAGTGAAATTACTGAGAAACATTGCATGGATGTCAAATATTAAGATATCGAATAAAACATAAATCCCTTGTTATCTAACCCAGATAGATCTTCATGATAATGAAGCTTCATATTTTGACTAAAGTTCCTTTTATAATTAAGTTTGTTGATTTCATTGCTAGTGGCTTTAGATAAGGGTTAGATCTGATTGAAAGCTAAAACAAGATAACAAAGTCAGTGTAGGCCACACGTTTGAGAATGTGACGTCCTCTATTATCTCTTTGCAGCTAACTTTAAAACAGTCGCCCTGACTGGCAGAGATAAAAGACAAGAGATTGCCTTGTTATCTTCTACTCGGCCAAAGGTACATCTCTTCCAGTTTCATAGTGTCTTTACCATTCCAAATCTCACACTCTCCAAAGGGTCATTTTTGTTCCCTCTTATATTATAAATACACATATAAACTATTTCATTGAATAAAAGATACAATCTCTTTTTAAAGGATAAACTGTGAAAAGAAGCGACAAGGAATCCCATAATACATTAGTTGGAATGGAAAAAAAAAAGAACAGCCAATACTACCTTATTGTTACTATTGTAATGAAGAAACCTTTCGTTTATGCGAGGGAAAATCAATAGAGGCATATTTTTATTTCCTATATGATATTGCGGTAATGAAAAAATTTGAATTTGAGATTTTGTCAGATTTTTATGTTTTGAGACCTCAAAAGGATTTTTGGCGTTTTGTCGATTAGAACTACATATGTGTTATTGTGTTTCTTCAGGCAACACAATTTGAGGTATCAAATTCATACTTTATACAAATATGCCTTCTATATGTCAATGTGCATTATAGTTTTTGGCCAATATTGCTTCATTTTTAGGTAAAAAAAAACTTTATATAACAGATTTTTCCTCTTAAACACTTTGTGTTGAAAATTTGTAATTATTACAGTGACAGCAGCATTTTTCGAAAGGCCAGTATTAGAATAATATGTAAACAATTTGAAGTATGATAGATTTTGAGAGCTTTTAGACATAACTGAAGTTACACCGTTTTATGGATCACCATGAAATTAGGCCCAAAAATAAAATTATATAAATGGCTGAATATATTTTTGACAATATTACGTAGAAAAATGGGCGTTATGATTTTTTCACACTATATAATCAACTAAAGAACACTATAGAGCAAATTTGTGAAAAGATATACTTTAAAAATTAGTTTGAAACAAAAAATCAAGAGATCCCGAATAACTCTCAAAACTCAACTTGGAATAATGAATATCTAGCTATACTTTTCGGATCTGTAGCGTTATTTTACATATTTATTTCAGCTCTCTGCCAAACATGTATTAGTGTTTAATACAAGAAATTTGATGTTATTTAAAGAGTTAATTGATATATAAGAAAAATAAGATTAATAAAATTATACAGGGAATCACCAAATACCCACAGAGATACTGTCAAGGGTGAAAGAAGACGATTTCATTGCAAACATGTTACATTGTAAATCAATCTGCACGTTGAGCATTTAATGTGTCTAATTGTCAGACATACTCTTTATGGTGTGCTTTTGGGTAATATCCGATCACTTGAAAGGTACTTTGCCATTCTATATTACAATTCGGCTATTATTTTTATGACTCTTCTCAAGACATTGGAGAAACAGAGACATTCTTATTAGGTATTGTCTTACTATGAATATTTCAAGAGCTTACAATATGGGAAGAGTAATATTAGGTACATTAAAAATGACAAATGTTTTACCTATAATCAGATTATTAGACGATTGAGAGTTAATTCATATTGATATATGAAGTAATTCATATGAGATCATAAACCTTTCACAAGGATAAATACCAAATCAGTTCCAAAACATTGCCTAACAAAATCGAAAAATCACCAAGACTTAACGAATTACTCTGATTGCTTCTTGTTTATAGAAAGAGATCATGATAGAAACCTTTTAATCAATGTTAACAGTATTAATGTATACATTAAATAAGTATATCCAGATAATGTATAATGGATTACAATTTTGCAATACGAGAATAATTAGCGAAAGCATTTGATCTACCAGAACTGTATTTGTGTCCAGTAAAGACTGTTGTCAGAGAAGTGTATTATCGCCGCATGTGGTGATTAGATCTGGATGACCTATTGGATACTGTCAATAATTATACATATGGAAGTAATGTAGTTGACCTGGTTGTTATATGAAGAGGAATACTTGACGTTAGTGTCTTTGAAATTATAGAACATCATCTATAAACTGTTGAGAGATTGGTAAAGCAGACAGGTTTTGCAAAAAAAGCTCTGCTAATTCGGTGCTTTCAAATTTCTCAAGCTGAAAGACAATAGGTATCAGAAACATTGTCATTACAAACATTAAAATAAAATTATTAAGTGCATTAAAATACTGTTGAAGTTCCTTTGGATGAAAGACTAATAACTTCTAATAGAAACATTAGTTTCAGCGCTTCAAACATTTGATTATCGTTGATTGTTTGTATGTAAGAATTTTATTCCTTTACATCTCATATTAAGTTCTTAGGTTATTTCAATTTTTTTCATTAAACCACTAAATATCGGTTTTATTTCAGTTGATTTACTCAAAAAAAGTTGACGTAATTCCGTCAAAATGTCGAGAACACATTTTTTCACAATCTCTATACTTTACTTATAGTAATAAGACACTTTAGTCGCGTTAATTACGTAGCACTGATGTTGTTTGACACGCTGTTTTAGAGAGTACCAGACTGATCTAAATATATTTTATGATAAGATTTACATGGAATTTTGCCAATTCCTCTAAAGTATAATTTTCTAGCAGAGTTTCTAGTTACCATTAAACGAAAATAGTTTTATGCTTAAGTTTATGAGCAAGCCTAGAAATAGAAAAATTAACCGATGATACTCGTAGAATATGTTAAAACTACGATAATAAATATTTTACAGGTTTAGTGCTCCTGGTTTGGAGAGCTTTCTTCCCACGCATTAAAGATTTGTCAACATATAAGGCAATCTATTATATCTACTCAGCAGTAGAAGTTGAAGCATTTATACTATCATTAAGGAATTAAGGAGATTAAACTATCAAAAACATATGTTCTAAAACAGATATTTTAACATTCTGTGGAGAGGAGAATTAAAATGTAAAGCAAGTAGTTTGGTTATATGAAACATTATCAATAACTCAGGCGTCTAAGTCATTATAACTGTGTGTTGAACTCGATCAATACTCTTTGTTTAGAGGTAAACGAAGTCATGTCTTATTGTTCAAAATAAATAATGAAAATCATGTTATAAATTGGACAGAAGCTAAAATGATAGGGCACAGAAGATGAATGCTATTAGGAAATATTATCAAATCTTGTTTAATTAAATATAAAATGAAAGCTATTAAGATAAGCATTTTTTTTATTCTAATTGGACTTATTATTCACGACAGCTTTGGCCGCCGAGGTCGACAACGAGCAAATAAGCTTGCAAGTATTTCTCCCTCAACTCCTTTGTTTACCCTGACTGGCTAAGCCTTTTGTTCTCTTTCCTTGTCCTTTACACCTTTAGACATACCTCTTGCCTCCCTCTCTTTTCAATACCACACTATTCCAACAAAGACCAGTTGTTTTGGTTAAAAGACCTTGATCCTATTTCTTAGTTTTTTTTATTTTAATATCTAGGGTTGAAACATTGGTTTATGTTTCAAGTGTTTACTATCAAATCTTGGTATATATATTTCATACAAATTCAAACTAATTTAATTAGAGATTTAAAAATATTGTATTAAATATGTAATATAGTTAATAAGTATAAAATAAGAAAAGTAAATTCATTACAAACCTAAATTTGTTTATTAAAAATAAATTTAAATTGTAGAAATTAATAAATAAAAGTGTTTGACAATTTTATGATTGTATTTATACTAGGATTCTTCGACTATTGAAGATGGACTTGCACTCTTCAGTATGTGCAGCAATATGATAGAAGAGTTTTGATTAGTGAAATAAATTTAATTTATGTAATAGACACCAGAAGTTATGATGTAACATGCATTCTTATTCATATTTCAAAATAGCTAGTCAACTGGAAATTGTTGACATATACGGGAATATCTGTCAGCTTTAGAAGAATAAATTGAACATACAGGAAAAGTAAAAATGAATTTGGAGATCCACGACTAGTATTTTCGTTATATGTTTTTTTTGTGTGAGAGCTGCAGTTATTAAAATTCAGTCACATGTTATGAATATTGGAATCGATTGTGAAGAATCAATACATAGATATTGATGAAAGTTGAAGCAAAAGTACAGGGAGTAAATTACAATATGCAGTTGAAATAATAAACCTATTGGTAATAAATCTGCAGCACACCGTATACACATATTATTTAAGGATGGATTTACAATTCAGAAATTACCTGAAGGTTTGGCTGACTGTGAAACAGTGAAAAAATGAACAAACACATGGAAAATTATTGGAGAAGGGTATTATTCGATCTATTATATCAGAGTGTGCTAGTACAATGGAATTAGCCAAGAAAACAGAGAGGTATTTTTCCTAATATGAATAAATTAGAAAATTTGAATAAATTTTAAAATTTTCTTATTTGAATCATAAATTGAATTCATAATAATTTGAGACCGATATTCCTTACTGAACATTATTATAAAACTGAAAACCTTGATAACTCTAAACCGTTCAGAACATAGATTTTATGAAAATGGATTTTTTTTCCATGTGTCCATGAACGAAAACAGTATTCATGACTAAATTGTTCAACCATGAATGGAGGGGTTTGTACTCAAGAAACTGCTAAAGGTTTGTACATGATATCATAATCATCTCAAGAATAATAGCACAATATCTAACCATACAGACTGACTGGGCGTTTTAGAAAGTTTATTAAAAACTACGGTGTTATTGCTCAATCATTGAGCATGTTATTAAAAAAAGGTTCTTTTTTTTTCGTAGTAGAAAAATTCGATTTTGAGTCTAGTAACATCCTCTAGTATGATCCAGCCAATGTTAAATATGTCTAAGTACGGAGTTTCACATATACTAATTCTATTATTTACGGGGCTATATTACAACAAGAAGGTAAGGATAGGAAAAGGCAATCTGTATTCTTCAGGTGTCGGGAAATCAGGGTACAGAGAAAAGTGTCAAAGCTAGGAACTCGAGGTGCTGGCTATAGCTAGCTTAAGGAATTGGATATTTAGGTAGGTAAGAAATAAGGTAGTTGGGAACAGAGTTTAAAGTTCTAATCGAAGTAAGGATTTCCAATTTAAAGAGGGTAAAAATTAGTTAGTGATACAAGACCAGAACGGATTATACTTATACGGGAATATGTGACATTTAGGCATCACACGTCAATGGAACCCAGATCTCAGGACAAAGAAGTCAAAATTGTTAGAAGCATTGAAGCATCAAAAAGTCAGTCGAAAGGATAAAGGCTGTTTGGAATAACCAAAAAGTGGAAATCACACAAAAGTTCGCGGTGAAAGGTGGTATCCCCTATAGAGAGGTAAATGGAAGTAAGCACTGGCCAAAGCTGAGAGCAGATGGATGAAATAATCCAAAATAATCAAAACGAACTCATGAGTGGAGTCACTTTGGTATCAACAACTGGGATGAGTTAATTATAAAAATCTAGTTTACTATTAATTATATTACTATTTAATCCTTTTTCACTAAAATTATTATGTACCCAACTAGAGACAAGTAAAAGAGGATTGAGATGTATTTTTCTGATAATTCGTGATACCTTTACACAGCAAAGACTTAAAGACAGAGGTAGTTGTTTACAATTTATGCTTTATCAGGCTACTTTTAGGAACTCTGAAGATTTGAGAAGGACGGTCGTGGTGAAAACAATTCAACTATATTCCAGCAATATTGCGAAAAAGAAAAGATAGAGCATTGTCAAATTGGTCAAATTGTCTTTAATTGTATGAATGCAGGGACGATTAGTTAAGTATAGAATCTATCACAACTGAAATCGTGGCCACTACAAGCTTCGCTCAGGAAGATGTGTTGTTTCCTCACGAGATAACCACCTTTTTGGAGTTTAAAGATTTTTTGGGATTAATACCTGAAATCTATAAAGTGCGAGATACTTCTCTTTAGTCAATTATTAAGTTCATTAAAGAATGTAAAATATGAATTTCATTGTAGAAATTTCAAAGAGAAGCATAATATTCGTCCTTGGCCGATGAAACTCAGAACCTCAGTTTGATAAAATGATAATAATAACAGAACAGATTGCTCCAGATTAATGATGTAAAGATTGTTATAACTAACAAAATAAACATAGCAAGATTAAAAAAAGGAAATTATTAAATTGATATTTTAATAATTGGATATTATTTTTTTAGAAAGATATGAAGCCACATTAAATCAAAACTAAAACTAAATTGATTGTCAATAATTTTAATACAATTTTTTGCTTCATTTTCCCTTCATAGCAAAGGTGAGTGTAGGTCAATCCAAATTTTCAACCTATGATACAATAACGCAGAAGTTCACCAAAACTTAATAATAAAAGTTTAGCAAAATAACTTTATTATTCTTCTTTTAGACTAAAAATGCATATTTATACTAATTGTTTAATTAAAATTAAGGAATAAATAAATTTTTGGAATAGCAGTTGCAATCATAAGTAAACGGAGATCACGAATTGTTATTTGCAATCTGTGTTTCTGCATCATATCATCTAGGTTATTGTTCGTTGTGAAATATATTTAGATAATGTTTGAATTGATATTGCCATTATGTTCATTCTTTGATCGTACATTATTATAAAGTTTAAAATGCTCATACTAAGGCGTTGAAACTATCTGTGTCTTTCTTGACTTCAGCAGATTTATCCAAAAGTTTATTATAATTTTTTTCTCAACAATAACTTCACTATTAAAATTTGTACTATGTATCATTTCGAAATGTTTTTTGAGACGCTTAAAATGGAGAGAGTTCTGGAATTCCTTTGTGGGTGGCTTTTGTCTGACAATCTCGGAAATCACAATTTCTATTTAAGACACATCTATTAAATTTTTCTATTGATAAATCCTTTTTCATTGAAAAATGTTTTTACATTATTTCAACACAGCTTTGGTTGTATAATAAATAATTTGTTCAATATTTACCTCACTTTTTGGAATCTGAAAGTATTTCTTTATGGGCTGTTCGCTGCCATACTTCTACAAAATGTGAAGTTTCATGCAAACTTTGAAAATTGATAAGAGTGATTTATTCTTTCTAACACACGTCCATGCTTTTTTTCTACAGTGATGTTCTAGAGACAGAACATTGGCTTTTCCTTCATTGGAAATGGTATGTTATAAAGTGCATACTTTAGTTATAGATGAATCATATTCAGAGGTTGATTTTTTACGTTACCCAGTTTTATTAAAATATAAATTTATAATCATTACCTAACAGCGTACAATATAGACCTGGAAACGTGACATTGAAGGGGTCAAATAAAAGACTGTTCGAATTAATTTGAGCTAGAGAAACGGGAGTAATATAATATCTCTACATGGCTTTTTTACAGAATAGTATTAAACAGTTGGGTCCTCACAAGTTTTACCATAAAAAGGAAGCAGAAAGTTGGAACCAATTAATTCCACCACTTGATTGCAGGTTGGTCTCTTATCAAGTGGTATCGGGAGTGGGATAAAAGAGTTAAGTTTGCCCATTTTCCGATTGCAGCCCACATTGGCCAGTAACGGCAGTGCGCCATTTGACATTATGGGACTTAGTTCTCACCATTTCTTGCCAGGTACTGCCTCTTACCTTATTTAACATTAGAACATTTCCTGAGTTTAGCTCTTTTAACTTGTATTCCAAAGTTCCAAATCGAAATAACTTTAACTCATAGAAATTTAATAATTCCTATTATCTTAGTGCAAAAATTGTAGGCACACATATATGAATCTATGTCTTGATGTGCAGTTGAACCTCAAGATGAAATTTGATTTATTCTAGTAATAACCTCCTTTGTAAAATTAATCATTTGTCAAAATATGCTTCCCGTTAGAAATAACATAAAACCCATTGATACTTTCTAACATACAATGTGATACACATAATCCTTAAATATCTGCCCGAAAAGTGTAAATTATTGATGCAGTCAAACACAGTATGCTATTAACTATAAAGAACACATAATAATTTATCATAATTAAACAAATAGAGGGATTAACATTATATGCTAGATGCATTATATATGTCAATGTGTTCGTCATTGACAGGTATTTGACAAAACTTCAGAGATGATACGTATTCTAAATATTATTAGAAATTATAGAATAATAGAATTTATCGTTATCAGTACAGTGTTAAGTAAGTGCCTCTGTATACACCACAATTGCTGTCTGCCCTTCAGGTGTATGGGAAAACAGAGAGTTGGAGCCTCTGACTCTTGAGCACGCAATGTACAGTGGACCATGTGAGAAACACTTGGTCATGATTCCTGCCGTAAATAGATTTAACCCTTGCTACTAATTTACCTTCATTGGGAAACAAACGCTGACCGCAAATTTCAACCGTTTGATTGGAAACGGAGAGTCCCCACTAACTCTAGTCATGATGTCCGGCACTATGACGTATCTGTGCAGGGAACGAATTCGGAGTCGTGTCCCGATGCACATTTCTGGGACACTCAAGTTTCGTAACTTTATGATGATTTCGTTTTTGAAGCATGATGGTGCTCCTATTTCAAAGTAGGCGGACCTTTTTTAACTCATGGGCAGGCAGCCCAGAAGCAGTTACGGGGTCAAGAAATTCAGTTGGATTATGAACTGTTTCCTCTTCATTGATCACTCTTCTTACTGACTTGTAAGTTGTTTCTTCAGCACCATTAAAGATTAGAACTAGTTTGTTTATTTTTCCTAAAAATTCAGAACTTCTGGGACTAATAATATTGTTATTACAAATATGATGTTCTCAATCATATCTTTGTGAAATAAATTATATTCACAAAGGTGAATAATTTATGATTAATTATGATTATGACTAATTAGTTCAGTTTCATATTTTATATAATGTTAAACAATAACATAAATAGAATGCTCAATGGTTCAATAACATGCTTGAAGAGTTACAAGAGCTGCTGAGAGCAGGCGGGAATGGATGGTGTAAGGGATCATAAAGTTTAATTTGGAATTTATTGAAGTAAAATTCCTCAAGTGGAGTACACTCCACTATCTGAAGAGTACTAAGTAATTAAATATAATACTCACACCATTCATGAAATAACTATTTAATTTCAGATCAACTAGCTATCTTAATACTACCACAACTTTATATATTCTCTTAGAGTTTTTTTTTTCGTTAATTCCAAAGTGATATCCAGGTTAGTATTTGACATGGAGAATTCACTTTTTGTAAATAAATTTTTACTAGTTTCTAAATATAAAAAGGATATTATTTAAAATTATCGTTTGTTTTATTCTAAAATATTTAAAAAACAAAAAAAGTCTGGAGTAGGATCCACAACTTCAGTATAAATAAACATAACATCAAACCCGTTGGTAATCAGTTTAGTTTTGAATTTATTTTAATGTTACCCTCATATAGACGTCAATTCTTACTACCTTAAGCTCATCACATTTATAGTAAGTTTAAATAATTTTTGACATTCTTGAATCACTGAAGAAGTGACTAATCAATCATATTCGTTTTTCATAAAGTTCAAAAAGTACTTTTCTCATCACTCAACACTACTTAAAAACAAACATGAAGTTTTTAATACACCAAGAACTCTCTGTTTAATTTTAAACAAGATATATCTGACATCAAGCTTTCTTAATTGATTAATTAACTCATCCATTAATTGATCCATCCTCGCAAAAATATCTGGTGTGACTTCAATTTCGGTGGTTGTAAACCGTAGTGGATTTCTTAGGTCTTGTTGTTGCCATTCAATGTCAACTTTTGACACATGTGGTCTGATATTTGTTCACAAGTTAGCAGTATGTCGTGTCCTCCCTTGCATATCAGAGAGTGAAGCCACCAGCTCAAGAGCTCGTGTTTGTGTATGTGTTTGTCGGATAGTCATGCCCTGTAGCGGTACGTTCCTGTCCCAGTGTCTGGGAGGGTTGTGCGGTGTTACAGCCCTCGCGAGGCACCTCCAACCCCCTCTTATTGCCGCTCTCTCATGCCTTTTTTACGTCACGTGGTATGAAATCGAAATGAAGCTGGGAGGCATGGTTGAGGATGGTCACATCCTTGGTAGTCCAGATGGTTGTTAGTTTCAATTAAGTGCAGTGACCAGACACATTCTAAAACACAATTTTCGTCTTTCTATAAAACTTGTTACCAAAAAGCTTAGTTGTAGTTTGGACTGGATCACTGTATTAGGAATTCTTCACCCTTCTTCCGAAGTTCGTGTTTTGGGGATCCCACATTTCACATAACGTCTTTTAGTACATTTTATATGAAACATTTTTCCATTATAAAGTCAACATCAAACCTCTAATACTATTCCTGACCAATATCTTCAGCTAAACATTTTTAAGTGGTTTACACTTAAATCAATATTACTATAAGTAAAACAGAACTTATTTCTGAAATTACATAAGATGTTTAATAAAATCTGCACCCAATACAGACAGAGCCTGGTTTTTAACATCTGAAAGTACTTGTTTCTGTTTATCAAAAATTCAATGTAAGCAACTTACCATTATTACATATATCCTAAAGAAAAAAATAAGTAAAGTGATATGGTGAGAATATTGTTACCAAAAATGGATCAAAGATTTTGTTATAATGTTGGTGGGTTTTACAATACTCAAGAATAAAAGGGATGTTTTTTTTTAGCACAATACATATTCAGAATTAGTTTTTTAGACAAATAAGAGTTAAAAACTAGCTGGAGGGAAAAAATGGTAAGGTTGAGGAAGAACATATGAAGATTGGTTCAATATGGAATCTACAGATGAGTAATTTTTGAATAAATTTAAAGTGGAGTTGATAAATAAGTGTCCATTATAAAAGTGTTATAAATGTTGGACAGTGCCCATCAGAGCATCGAAATAAAATACTACAGCTATCAAAGTAGAAGTAAATGTAATATGGTGGTGAAATTATTCAAATGGGTACTCGTATAGTCTCAGTTTTCTCTTGAAGAAAATCATAAACCTCTTTTTAGCAAATAGCAGTTCCAGTACCTCATTTAGGCTATTAAGCCTGGTTCTAGGGTATTTTAAAGACGAGATTTTCTCCTTCGGCAGAAAAGTTACGAGAAAGTTGTTTAAACGCTTACCACAACTACATGCACAAAAATATTAAACTTGGAAAAAGTTTTGGAAGAAATACTTTTTTTAGGGACTTTTGCGAGCAAGTGTTAATTAATTATTAAGTATTAAGAATCATTTAAGATAATATCTCATAGTTTTTGGTATTTTCATTTGCGTTGATCAAATTTCTTATACCACTAGATAAATATGGAAGTTAAGGAAAAGAATCTCTAACAATTTTGAAACATAACTCTAACAATGGTGAGATAACATTGCATTAATGTGTTTATAAAATAGATGGATAGCAAGGAGAAGAGTTATAAGTTCTAGGAGATCATACATATATAGGTAAACTCTCTTATAAGTAATGCTTGCACCAACAGACAAAAAATAATCAAAAATTGAAGTAATGAAAGTGATGGCATAGATTATTATTACTAATTTATTATTCAATTATGACTGTTTTCGATTTGTTTAAATTGATTCTCTTGAAAAAGGTGTGGTCTGAATAGCACATACAATTCTGTCGACTGGAACAAACAATAGAATATATCTATTTCAAACGAAGAAAAGGTTTTGTTAAAACCTGGCAAGTGTTGCCTCGTATAAATTCGGACAGTCAGTCAAATATTCCAAATCTATAAGCATTGTATGTCACGTGAGGTACAACATACAGTTTTATAACATTACAACACGGTGAACGAGTTTTAAAATAATATGAATAAACCAAAGGAAGAGTCTTCATTAATGATGAACTCAAATTCTCTTCCATTAATCATAGTTTTGTTAGTTTCTCCTCCTAAGGCACTTTCTGAAAGAGTTTTTATTGATCGCGTGAGATGGAACTACTGAAAAGGAAGCAGATATTTTAATTGCTGGCGACTACCAAAAGTCGTGTACTGCTAAGATGTTACTTAAATGATTAAAACGACCTTTAAATGAAGAGAAGGTTAATGATTATTTATTGGGTGGAGGTTTTACTTTATAGTGAAACATACTTCGTATAAAATTTATTTATTAAGCCTGATGAAATATTTATCTTCTATGCTCCCTGCTTCTCTTTTGAATATAATAGCTTAATTTGTACTCTCCATTTCTCATTCAGATCAGTTCAAAGGATAATTAAGCCGAAACTAGATTCAGTCGGCCTCAGAATCACGAGGTTCCATAGATGAGCTGATTAGTACGAATGCAGCCAGAAATGGTGGTCTGGTGGCAGAAGGTATAATCATCAGGGCTTCTAGCTATGTGAGCGGCTTTTGGATGAACATTAATAGGCTCAATGAAAGCTCAACACAAATTGATTACAAAATTAGTAAATGTTAATTAAAAATATTGAAATAACAAGTAAACAAGAATGTACAATCTTTCCTTGTTAATCTTTTACCCACTCGACTTGTTGTGGAATTATGTCCATGTTCCCGGAGCATTTTAAACAAACGTCTTCGTCAGAGTATCACATATCTTCACCTACCATAAAATTGTTGTATTTTTTGTTTATTTGGAAACATATTCTGGAAATTACTGTACAAGTATACATTCCTTTTACATTCCTTATTTCTCAGAAGTATTTTCTTACTTTTTTTTCATTTTATTGACTCGGTTATCATGTTGATGGTTGGTCTATGACTTTGCTATTCTCCTGACATCTGTATGTTAGTTTTTTAATCATTTTTTTTGCATTTATTATGACTCTAATCGCATCTCTGATGCATTATGAAAACACTGATATGTAAAAGCTGAGGAAAAACAAGTGCAAAACTTGTGACAATTTGCAATACAACCCTGCATAACTTATCTGAATAACTTTAAATATATGGTAGCCAGATTAATAAAATTATTTATCTGTAGCATCAATAGCAGCAAACAACGGAACGAGTACCTCACACTAGAAATAATAATAACCAAGAAAAACAATCCCTAGATGGGAATAGATGGATAATTTTTTTTTACTTAATAAAAATTATTAAAACTATTTCAAACAGAAAATCTGAGCATCGCATTAAAACCGAATAGCTCAATTTAATAAAGTTAAATAATACAATAGAATGAAGACCATGACATCAATCAAATCAAAATATACAGGATAATATTCAAGGACTCTAAACAATATTATGTAATACATTAATGCAGTAGTACAAAGGATACATTTATAATTTTAAACATCATAAAACTAATTAAAACTTTATCAATAATTTAAGAATATACGCGCACGAGAGTGGCAGTACAGAGAATCGGTGGACTAACTGTATGAAAGACTCGGCTAGCTCAGTGGTCCCGTGCTCGCCTCTGAACTGATAGGACCGGGGTTCAATCCCCACCTGGCCCTAAATTTATTCACGCGAGAGGTGAATAAATCTGAGCACGTCTTACCTTGGAGAAGGACGTTAAATCGTCGGTCTCGAGTCTGTACGATGTCAGGTAATCGTTAAAGATCCCTACTCTCAATACACTTGAGTTAGGCAAAATTTAGGACCCCCACTGTAGAATCAATCTTCTTTGTGTGGTATCACAAAGGGCTACTGCTCGGCCTACGTGTGTTTCTCGTGGGACTGCCACTGCAACCTAACCTAACCTACGTGAAGATTGATAAATAATTGTGATATTCTTGATATGGAACAAGAATATAGTTGGTTTATTTGTCATTGTTTGGTTCGTTCATAGTTTTATTTGAAATGTGGTGAACATTGAAGGGTAGAATGAGAATTCATAAGGACGATGTTGAACTAGAGACTCCTCTTTCAGGTACTAAGACAGATAATGTTGAAATCATCACCATTATGAGAATTCATGCAGAATTTTTTTTGTCTATTTCTTATAGCTACCAGAATTAATTTGATCAGAACACTTGAGCAGCATAGAATTCATACATTGTTACACTGCGTAAATTTTCATGAAGCTAGCAACATTTTTTAAAGATTTGGACTTGAATAAGATCATGTAGAAGTGGAAGGGTCATACTAACTTCAAAACGCTAATAACGATTAATAAATAAAATGGTGTTAATTTAAATTATTTTCATTTTTTTATTTGATTTAGTCAAACTCTAATTAGTGTTTACCTTTGAATTATTGATTTTTAACTCCTAATTTTGAAACTCATTTTAAAATTAGATGTTTAAAACTTATGCTGAAGAATGATTAGATTATGATGTTTATAAAAGTAGAAATAATGTATTCCCCTTTTTTTTTAGTCAAGTGGATTTATTTTGGGAAAACAAAAGAGCTTCTATTCTAATCAAAAAAAGTTGTGAACCTTTCCCATTGCACTTTGTGGTGTGTTTCAGTGATTTTAAGTTTTTCTCTCAGTTATAATTGTTATGAATAATTGGAGTGGTTATTCCTTTTTTGTGAAACTATATATTGCCTGTAATTAAATCTGATATCAAGATGAAGTCTGATTCATTCGACAATAGTAACCTAAAATTTGCCAAATTTCTCTCTAGAAGACATAAAATATTACAATAAAATAGTTAAGTAAATTAATTAGCTATGGGTTTGGTTATAGAGTTAATAAACTTAAAATTGAAGTTAGATCACACCATAATTTCACTTTTCTCATATTTATTGTAGTCAAGAAAAAATTCATTGTCAACAGTTTGACGTGATTACATGTTTGGAGGTCGCCTGAGTCAATTGAATTTTATCGAAAACTTCAATGTGGCGATAGATTGGTTGGGTCAGTGTCAAGGACCTTTAAGAGGAACATCTGAATAATTTTTGTGTTAAAATTACATTCACTAAAATGTGCATTTTATGATTCTATGATTTCAGAAGTCCTTTTTTTTTTTTACTAATCAGCTAACTAAGGAAAAATGAAATTTTATGAAAATTTCACAAACACATAATATTCTATAAACAATGTCAGGAAATTTTGACTGTTGCAAACGAAATATAGATCTGGAAAAGCTAAACTTATCTTAAAACAATGAGAAACTGTAGTCTTAGTTTCCACAAACAGAATTGTGATTTAATTCTTTATTATTGTCTCAACAAAATTCATTCAACAAGACCTGTTTTAATTGATTTTCGGAGAGCCCTGTCAAAGGTAATTCAATTCAGTTGTGCTTAATTACTAGTATAACATGAAAAAGAGACGTAGTCGTTCACAGACACATTCCCCACCAAAAAATAAAAAAGTGGCTGTTGCTTTACAATCAGATCTAAATTTGAGTGCCAAACAACTTCCCAAAGTTAGTGTACCATCCACGAGCGGTGCTAACCTTGATTCAAATGTGTCTGTTCCATCATTCTTATCTCCTAACAAGTTTTCTGTTCTGTCAACGGAAATGTCAAAAGAAGAATCTACTTCAAGACTTCCACCCCCACCTCCCATATATTTAAAATCGGTGACAAATTTCCCAGATCTTATAAGAACTCTTACTGAACTGGTCGGTAAAGGTAATTTCGCTTGTAAATCAAGAGCAAGTGATGTTGCAATATATCCAAAAGAAGCAGAGGGATACCGCAAAATCAACTGTCATTTTAGAATGCTAAACATCCCCTTTCACACGTACCAGCTTAAACAAGACAAAGCGTTTAGAGTAGTAATAAGAAATATTCACCACTCCACTCCAATACAGACAATCCACGATGAACTAAAAGACTTAGGACATAATGTACGAAATATTACTAATGTTCTTCACAATGTGACGAAGCAGCCTATGTCTCTCTTTTTTGTAGATCTAGAACCAAGCCATAATAATAAAGATATCTTTGAAATGACTTCCTTGTTCCATACCAAAGTTATTGTGGAAGAGCCATATAAACGAAAAGAAATACCTCAGTGCAAAAGGTGCCAGCGTTATGGTCACACCAAAACTTATTGTAATCTAGCACCTCGTTGTGTGAAATGCGCAGGTCAGCATAGAACAGAGGACTGTATGAAGTCAAGAGATGAGCCGGCGAAGTGTGCCCTTTGTGAAGGCTGTCATCCTGCAAGTTACAGAGGATGTGAAATCCACAAAAACATACAGAAGAAGCTGAGGCGAAATGTTGACTCAACTGAGAATCAAAAGACAAGAACTACTGGTATTTCTACGAACCCAGTCGTCAAGAACGTTAGCTATGCTAATGTCGTTGCAGCAGGAGCCACATCATCTGAACCACAGCAAGTACCTCACAAAATGCCTACCTTCATTCCTCCTCCCACACCTTCCTCCGATTTCACAGTCCTTCTTACATCCTTTTTAAATGAACTAAAGTCAACTATCACTCCACTTATCTCCCTTCTCACCACAGTCATAACCAGTCTTGTTCCTGCTGTTGCTACCAAATGAACACCTCCCCAACTAAGCAATCCTTAACTATCCTCCTCTGGAATGCCAACGGACTTACTCAACACAGACAAGAACTCGACATTGTACTACATGACAAGAAAATTGACATTGCACTACTGACAGAAACCCACTTTACGTCCAGGTCATATTTTAAACTAACTGACTACATCACATATCGCACTGACCATCCTGATAACACTGCCCATGGTGGAGTAGCTGTGCTTGTACGGAGGTCTCTCAAACACCACATCCTACCTTCTGTATCCACACCTGCCATGCAAGTATGCACAATCTGCCTTGAGTCCCATCCATACAACTACAATGTCTCTTCAATATACTGCCCTCCAAACAAACGTCTAACCCAAAGTGACCTTTCAAATATCTTTCAACACCTTTCACCTAAATTTATTTGTGGAGGGGATTTCAATTGTAAACACCAGTCATGGGGATGTCGAGTAACCACACCTCGGGGTTCTATTCTCCGTAAATCTCTTCTCAACTCATCTTATACTGTCCTAAGTCCTGGAACTCCTACATATTGGCCTTCTTCCACAGTCAAAAAACCTGACCTGCTTGATATATTTGTCACTTCACCCATCTCAAAACTAAACCCTTACATCACAACTCTCCCAGACCTTTCCTCTGACCATTCACCCGTACTTCTATCATTATCTATTCATCCTATGAAAATTATTAATAATCAAACTCTACTCAACGGACATATTGACTGGGAAAAATTTAGAGCCGAAATTGAACGACAGACTGACCTTAAAGTACGCCTCAAGACATCACGTGAAATAGATGACTCAATTAGTAAATTAACTCAGGATATACATGCTTGCATAAATAATGCTAAAGTCCCATCCAGACCAAAAAAGCACACTACATACCTACCAACATACCTCAGTGAATTAATCCAAGCTAAACGACGAGCAAGAGCCAAATGGCAGAGAAGTCGATACCCATCTGACAAACAAACATTTAACAGATTACAAAACCAACTAACTCGAGACTTGAAGCAATATCGAAATTGTCTTTTCCAAAAATATACTGAAGCACTGAAACCCGAAGACAAGTCACTATGGACTGCCACTAGACGAATACTGTCCCATAAAAAAATTAGTACTCCGATCCTTACTGGCGACGATACCTGGGCAAAAAGCGACTATGAGAAGGCCACAGTCTTCTCCAAACACCTTGAAACCCTTTTCATTCCCAATTCAAATATAGAAGACCCTGATACTACAGCAAAAATAACTGATGAACTTGTAGCCCCTTTACAGCTCTCTCTTCCACCCAAGTCATTCTCCCCAAATGAAGTCTCTTTTATAATTAAAAAACTACCATCAAAAAAATCTCCCGGTTATGACCTTATAACAAACGAAATAATCAAACAACTTCCCCGTAAGGTCATAATTTTCCTTACATATATATACAACTCTATCTTACGAACAACCTATTTCCCCATTCTGTGGAAATTTTCTATTATTCGCATGATCCCAAAGCCCCATAAGTCTCCACAACTATGTACGTCGTACCGCCCAATTAGTTTACTACCAACCATGGCCAAAATCTTTGAAAAATTATTTCTTCGAAGACTTCGTCCCATTTTAGAATCGAAAAATTTAATCCCCTCTCACCAATTCGGGTTTCGATCTCAACACTCTACAATTCAACAATGCCACCGTATAGTTGATGTCATTTCCTCTACTCTTGAGAAGAAACAATACTGCTCAGCTGTCTTTCTTGATGAGGCGGAAGCCTTTGACAGGATTTGGCATGCTGGGTTGCTTTGGAAGCTCAAAAAAATACTCCCACATACTTACTACCTTATAATGCAGTCCTACCTCAACCATCGCTTTAGCCAAGTAATAGAAGGCTCTTGTCTTTCTCCAGTTATTCATATTAAGGCAGGAGTTCCGCAAGGAAGCATACTTGGACCAGTGCTGTACTCCATATACACCTCCGACATTCCAGAATCTCCCCATACAGTCTTAGCCACATTTGCTGACGACAAGGCAATCCTTTGCACAAATGACAGTCCTGAGCTAGCATCCTACTATATCCAGCAACACTTAAACGTTATAGAGTCATGGCTGAAGTGTTGGAGAATACGCATTAACGAACAGAAAAGTGTTCACGTAACATTTACGTTGCGGCCAGATGCGTGTTCTCCAGTCTTCCTTAACCATATTCCGATCCCTCAAGCTACAACCACCTAATACTTAGGACTGCACCTTGACAGACGTCTTACTTGGGCTCCCCATACCAAAATGAAAAGAACAGAACTAAACAGACGATATAGACTTTTAATTCACTTACTTGATAATCGTTCAAAATTAACTACTGTCAATAAACTATTACTATATAAATCTATGATTATGCCTATTTGGTCTTACGGAATTGAAATATGGGGAGCAACAAAATCTAGCAATGCCCAGAGGATACAAGCTCTTCAGTCAAAAATTCTTAGGAAAATTCTTCATTGTCCCTTTTACATACCAAATCAAACAATCTATTCAGACCTCAGGATTTCAACAGTTCATCAAGTAGCAATATCTCGATACAAAGCCTTCCATAAAAATCTTTGTAGCAATAGCAATCCCTTAGTCCAAAACATCTCCTCAACAAATATTCCAGGAAATCCCCAAAGGCGCCTGAAGAGAAACTGGCCAAGAGACTTATTAGTGTGAATTACTCTAGTGACTTGTAAATTTAATCTAAGTTTCATAACATATTTCTCACGCCAGGAAGTATAATTACTGAATTATTTCTTCCCTCCTGCCTCCATGTGTAATGTATATATTTCCTTCATCATTGTCACTGGTAATGTACATTTGCATTGTTGTGACTATGTAAAATAAAATTAAAAAAAAAAAAAAAAAATTCTTTATTACAGAAAATTTAAAGATTTATGCGTACAGAAACTGTCGTTAAGAACCAAAAATTAGAAAGTCTATTTCTAATCATTATAAACGAACTTTTAAAGTTTTAAAGTACAAAAATAGTACTTTTGTACTGTTAGGGATATTAAAAGAAACGTCGTCTAATACGCATATTAATATTCAATTATAAAAAAAATGTGTCGTCACATTAAAACTAATGAAGTAATAATTAAACTGATTTCCTATGAGGTTTATGATACTACACCTACCACAGAGTTTTATGATTCGTCTACTCGATGACTGTATTATAATAAAACCAAAGCCAAATTTATTTCAACGAGTTAGATGATATGTAATTATAGTCAAGTTGTGTATAAGCCGCTGAAGTTTTTTTGTAATTTTTTTTAATTTTTACTTTGATATTTGATATTTTGTTAATATTCCGTAAAATATAGATGACATAGTTATTTCCAGTATTTATTTATATTGCTAAATAATCCTTACCTTCAGGAAATTGATAGTTACTTTTTCTCCACAGTTGATAGAATTAGTGATATAAATAAACTTAATAAATTGGTGGTCCGCAACTTCTGATAGTGTTTTACGTGTAGTGATATTGAGTGTAAACCACTTAAAAATGTTTATTGAAATCGAATATTGAAGAGAATAAACTTCGGATGAATTTTTGTACATTTTCTAAGATACAGAATATTGTTAACAGTTTTTTTACACTAAAAAACATCTGGTTGAACATTCAACTTCACCATAAGTGATCATAAGATTTAATTCGTTTATAATTAATTGAGTTTTTGTGTGACCATCGTGATGAACTCATATAGTGTGCTGTCTGACAAAGTATTACAAGAATTATGAGATTATAATAATTGTAATATTGAAGTATACAAAAATGTTGGAGAGTCTTTAAATGAGAAAAATAAACTGGAAAGCCATGTAGCAGATAAATACAAATAGCCACAATCTTTTGTTGTATTTGCGAGGCAATTTCTCACCTGGCAATCCTGGAGAGGAAAGAATATAATACGAGTAAAATTGTTAAGCGATTATATTTATCCAGTGAAATGCACTGGATAAATTTTTCAGTTCACTTCACCAGTTTTAGATTGTTTTTTATTGAAAATTGCTTAATTTTTACATTCACTGTTCAAATACTGAAAAGAAATGTGTGGTCAGGCTGTTGCTGTGCCTTTCGATATATAGCGCAATGACTGTTAACTGTGCTGTCATGCTCTGCAGGGCCACTATATTCCCACCTTTATGTCTATAGCTATTAACATGTTTAAACACTTTTGCTACATTAAATAAATTAGTAATTGATAGTGTTTTTTGTCAGCAATGGTAAGTATTTTAGTATTTTCATATGGTGAGAGATTTTTTCTTGTGCAAAGAGTCACTGAGGCACGCAGTTCTCTTCACTTATAGTAGCATACTCCTGTGACTCTAGGATCTAAATAGTCAGTACCTCATATGACATTAACTTTACCGCACGTCACTGTTTGATAGATCGTAGTGTCTTGGCAGAAATCAAAACTTTTGTTCTAAAAATATCCCTTATGGCTGGGACAAAACAATTGTAACATATGATTTGGTGTTAAAAAAGGATACCCATATTAGTCTTAATTAACTAGCCCACAGTCTGTACTGTTATCTATTAGAGTATCATTAACAAGTTTAGTCTGGGGAAAGAGGAGCAACAATAACGTGATCTAACTGTAGTATGAAAAAATATTAAACATGCTCCATACTTAAATATTTTTGCCTTGACGATGCAATTTGAAATGGTTCTGTACAAACTGGATTGTAGTTCTATTGGAAGTGCAGTTGATTGGAAATGGTTCAATGAAAGATAACATATTCAAAAATTTATTAGAACGAAACAGTAACACTTTGGTTACATGTGCCAGAGGCAATGCCTCATAGGATATATTGCAGGGCATGTCAAAATAGTCGCAGGTAACAACCTGATTTAAAATCTCCTTGAATTAAATTCAAGTCCAAAAATAACAATAGTAAAACCAGTAAAGTAAGTTAACTTACATCCTCATACTTTCACACAAGAGAATACAAAGCAATCCGTCCGTGGATAGGTTGGAAAAAGTTTTGATCCAATGAAACTTTCTGAGAGCACTTTTGCACAAGAACCACAATTTTTTTTAATAAACAGATCCCACCTTTAAAAAATAAATTTGCAGAATAGAAAATGAAACAATCACATGCAAAGGTGGATAGAAGATTTTTTTTTTAATTTAGTCTCATTAAATTATTGTAAATTAAATTTGTGAAGAAAATATTAAATCTTCAAATGAAGGATTTAAAAATATATGCAGAGTTTTTATTTTACGTTAGTGCATTTGTATTATATATTTTATTTGTTTTATTATATCTGTACAATTTTTGTTTATGTACAAAAATGTTTAATATTTAATAGTCTTGACTACAGCTTAAGCGAGGAGAACTAACATCGTGCGAAGAATATAATCCTTACCTAGAAGTGGAAGAAACCTAAGGACACATTACGTTTGAATACGATGTAATCACCTTTAAGAGGATAATGATTTGTGGTAAATTATTCCTAATACCAATAGAACTGAGAGATACTTCTCAAAAGGTGATTATAGAGTTCATTGGTGAACATAAACTTTGAAGTTCAATTTAGAATTTTAAGGGAATGCACAGTATGACTTTACATGGCTGCGATGCTCACTTGTCTAATTATCCCTTGGTTTAATAATATTAATAATAATCAATCAACTCCATATTGTAAACATATATTAATCAACTTCAGATTTTATATTTACTGTTTAGTAATTCTCATTAAATTAAATTATAACAAAACATCCCTATTGTGTTGTGGTGGAGAACTTCTGTTTCTGTATAGAATTATTTCTAAGAGTTAATACCATTGTTTATTTATATTTTCATAATAACTGGAGACATGACTTAGAGTACATTAAAATTAGTGACTTACAGTCAGTGTAGGCAGGGGAGGCTGTGCCATAAGAAAACGAGTTCATAAAATAACACGAGTAATAATATTTGTCCTCTGGACTCTAATTTTCGTGTGGTTCTTAATGAGTTTTGACCATTTTTATTGTAAAAATCACAAAAAAAGTCTGAATTTCCAGCTTAAATAAACGGAGTCTCCTTCGGAGACAAGAGGTCAGGCATAGATAGCCCGAGTCTCGCTCCAGATGCGCAATCCTTCACAATTGGATTTGCGTACAAAAGTCGCGTGCTTGTTCCAATTTCTGTGTGTTTCCAATATGATTGTTGAGAGCACTTTCATTAATAAAATTATACGTTTTCTTTTCCGTGGTTTTGGTAATGTATTACACGTATTTGCTCAATATTTATGTACATCTTCTTGTTATGAAATACATCGACAAGGCTTCAAGAGTACCTCTTTTTGGCTTCAAGAGTACCTCTGCCTCAAGGAAGCCTCTTATTTGCTTCTATTATTGTCTCATCCAATTCTATTGGAATCCTACTGTATGTTTGTAAATCTGAATTGTGAGTCAGTGCTTTCCCAATCCCCCAACCTTCATTCAGGTCACTGATTAAGAAAACATAATGAAAGAGATTTCCTATGAGTATGAAATAACTTTATAAAATTTGGTGCAGTTCATCTCACATTACTATAGTCTTCAGGAATATATTTGAGGTCAAAATTTAACAGATATATATTTTAAAATATTTTGGATAGATATTCTCCTAACCATATACAGGTAGACAATGGGATTTCTATTGATTAGACCTCAGACTGTCATCTGTAGAAATAAAAACATTTTTTTCAAAGAAATGAGCTCCTAAGTATTGAGAAAAAAGAAATTGCCTTTCGATCATTAATTTAATTTAAGGATCAAAAATCATTCAACAAGTAAAATGTAAACTGTAATTATACATCATAACTTACATTATCATACTTATCTTACAATTTATAACTACATATATTATAGAAAATATTGATATCCTACAATTAGTTACATAGAAAAAGAATAAATGAATGCTAAATGAATAAATACCTAATGCTGCAAACCAGAGAACTAATGCAATAATCTTAAATGTATGCAGATTATAAATCAGCATAACATTCCCTGTACCATTATCGTATATTTTTCCTTTTTTTACATACACCTAGAAGAACTTTAAGATGCTCTAAAGATGGTTTAAAGTTTAAATTATCTGTATATCTTTAATTCAATAATTGGAACAAGTAGAATTATTAGAAGATCAATTTCGGCTTGTTTGACCATATCGACCAATGGCATCAACTTTTTCATTTTTTTTTTCATAAAATATTTATTTTGACGTACATGCTGTCTCCGAAATTACAATATTCCAGTGTTTATAATTTAACGGAGTTTTGTTCAGAAAGACTTCTGTTATTCGCTAATTGTTTGATGACATTTATTCCATAATAATACATTTCATATATTTTGTTATTCTTGTTATAACACATTCTACAAAAAATATTACATGTGAAATTTAATAGCCACCATTTTTAGTGTAATATTTTAATTTATATTATCTCAATATTCATATCTGGATAATATATACTTTGAACATATTTAATATTTATATCAACTAATATTGATATGTAACAAAGCATAACATTTCAAAAACCTTGCAAAGAATAGACTTCTAATAACAATACTTAAAAAAAACTAATATAGACTGTGAAGTTCTAGAATCACTAGAAGCGCAGGTTAAAAGTACTACATCTGTTTCAGTATGTAGAAAACTTAGAGTGTTTAATAAATCTAAAAAGATACAACCTCGGTCACACAGAAGAAACGTCATAAAAATTGACTTAGCATACGACAAATGGGGTATTCAGTAAAAGTCTAAAGCCATAGTTTTATTTATTACGAATCTTTATGGAATCAACAAAGGAAAGTAGGATGTTTATTGTTTGAAATAATTAATTCTCTATGAAATGAATTGTTCAAAATGACATTCCGTCAACAATGATTATAGACCATCCTATAAAAATGGCATATTTCTTACTTACAACCAGTTATATTATATATATTCATAATCATTTTACTATTCACTAATGTAAATAGTGCAACGTTTCCCAAAAGAGAGGGAGCCTATACCTTCAAAAGTAGACTGCAGAGATTTATATTACCACATAATATTCGCCCTACTAGATTAAATAACTTATTCATTTTTGAAATCATAATAATCTATTTTTAGCATTTTTAAGTTTTAGAAAAACTTTTAATGTTCATTTATATGTGTCGTGAATTTAACAAAAAATGTTTAAAGTTAATTTAAACAAATCGAAGAAGTCTAGCAGATAGATTTTATTAAACCAAGGCTTTTTGTTCGTTAGTACGATTCCAACAAAATTAGTGGAGTTTTCATAATTTTGGACATGTGCAGCACACACATTCTTAGTTTTCTACTCTTTCTAGTTTACCAATACACAAATATTCTCTCTCCCTGATTCATAAAACGTACTATATTTCACCTTTCCCGTAAGGCTATTTAATGCAATAACCTATACTGCTCCTGCTCAGAAGCTGTTTTCGCGTTTAACTTTATTATAATCTGTCAAACTGTTTGGCCAGTGTTGTTTTTACAATGTTTTTATTCAGTGATAATTATTTTTTTTTTTGAGTTTTACATAAAATGAAAACACAACGCACTATTTCAAATCTTATTTTTTAAATACATATTTTGAAATAAGTGTAATGTTTGTCAACTAATTGTCACTGGAAGACAAAGCGATTCTGCTTGTGAGGCCATGCCGTTCATATTGACTATTACATGTTCTTTGTTCCTCACTTCTTTAAACCGTTTTTCAAAGTGGATGATAAATTGCAGTTGTAAAGGGCACGAAACAAGCATTGTCTCCTGATTAATACGGGTCTCACAAAAGATTGATACAACATATTTCTTCACTGTCTCTCATAGCCGAGTTTCTGAGTGTAAAGTTTTAAAGATTTTAATCAATATTTTCATTTTCTTTTTTGATTTTTAAACGTTTTATTTATTTTAATTAGAAGGAAATAATTTTACAATTTGATATATTTTTATGATATTCCAAAACCAGAGGGATCTTCAAGCTTTTTTACATCGCGTCCCATTTTTGACGCCAAAATTTATTCGCGACCCATTAGTGAGAACAGAAATAAAATTAACAACAAATAAAAAAGGGAAAATTAAAATAAAATTGATCAATAGTAACTTTAATGAGATTACTGTGCTGCATTAATAATAAATAAATTATTCATTTAATTTAACCCTTTATTTTCTATTTAAAAATAAACATTTTCAAACATTTAGCGACCCAACGATTGAAGAACAAGTCGTGACCCCTTGCCATAACAACATATAACCTATAAGAAATAGCATAAATATATTTTCATTTTGTTACAGTTAAATTGAGGTGCAACGTTTTTTCCTTCCGTTTTTTTGACTAATATTCTCTTGTATGTATGCGTTTTTTCAGTTCTGAAATGATTGGCATTCCAAAATTTATCATTACTATTGCATCTTCTATCTTCTTGAAACATCTTACATTTGACAGGTAAACACAGTGTAAACAAATAGCACTGTCGTGTTACACTGAAATTAAAGTTTACTGTTTGGAAAAAATAATGTGAAACTAAAATACCTAACTGAAAATGAGTAAGATGGTTTTACCAATTAGTTTCCCATAGAATAATTCAAGGTAACGGAATGTTCTATAAAATATTGTTCATTGGAAATGATTAATGAGTACATATCCTATGAAACAAGTTGTTTACAAAAAAGGATAGACAATAAATAAAATAAAGAAATGAAGTTTGAAAATATGTGTTGATAGAATAAATTTTAAACAGAATGACTAAACGATAGGAATGCTATCTAAATTACGAAATATGAGTACTACTTTAAGTAGTTCAAGAACATTGTAGAGGATGGATGGTTACACACAATTACAGAAACATGCTGTTAACGAAGAGCAGGTATCAATTCAAGAGTTATATTAGAAAATAAAAAAAAAGAATTTAAGAAAATAATTATTGGAAGAAATGTAAATATTATAACAGGAAACTTTGGACTACATAGTAAAAAGTAATTTAAAAATCAAAACAAAGAAGAAAATGTGTTACATTAACAATTAACTCTAGCTTTTTAATTGTTTCAAAGATAAAGGAGTATTAATGTATTGGCCTTTTATTGGAGAGTCTATGAAAATGTGTCTGAATTGTTGTGGAATAACAGGAAGAAGAAATTTTTGAGAAGAGATAAGTTTTGAGATAAAGTGGTGAAGAGCGGGTGGTCGGGAGGCTGACAGCCGATAAGCTGAGATTGGTAGGAGACACCGGGACGTCTTTATCTAGTCTGCTGCCGCCTCTATTGTTTCTTACTTCTTGCTTCCTCCATTAATAACGCTAAGCACAATCCAGGCTTGCTGACTCTTTTTACAAATGACAATAACTCCCCGTACCATATTAGTAACGGCGCCTTTCCTTATCTCGGCCTTGTTTCAATCAGCACATCCTTTAAGTCAAGTCATTCTTTCCCACATAACGGGATAATGTCATATCTTATTTGCTTCAATATTATAAAGACACAGCATCTAAGTCTTTTAGATTTACCATGTTGGTACAAAATAATTAAAAAAAAAAACACAATCTTACATAGCTCTCATAAGCACAGAATAAACTAATTCATTCCTAATACTAAGATTGCATTTTAACTGAGGCATTAATTTAATATAAATAATACTGACATAGCTATGTCTAAAAAACATTACAAGCGTTTAGTTTTTATTATAAAAACAAGTTACATTTTTTAAAATACAGACCTAAAAATTATTGACTGATATTTTAAACATATTCTTTAGTACTACAACGTAAGGATAAATACAAAAAATCTGGAGTGGCCTGCACTCAACTTTGCTATAAGTAAACTTAATATCAATCTTCTTGGGTATATAATGTATAATATCTCATTTAGGCATAATGAAAACATTTAAATGAGAGATGTTTATTAGTCTTTCATTCCTGAGGTAGTACAGATAGTCATTGATCGACTATCAATACATAAGCTTATTTTTGTATATCACACCACTCATGCAAATAATCTCATTAGTATAACTACAGCAGTAATAAGATTTTTGAAAAGCCAAAGTGAAAATTCATGATACGATATAATTTTTAGTATCTAGAAATGTATACTAAAATGAAATTCCCCAAGTTCATATAATGAGGAGAATTATATGTCCTCATATAATTCTAGAAGAGAACATGGCTTTTCTTCAAATAGCCAGTGGATTTTTACATGGTTTACTTGACCTGCTTCTACATTGAATATTTAAGTTAAATTTTCAAATTTAAAACAAGAACACACTCCTATTTTCTCTTAAAAACATTATAAACATCAAAGAAAAAATGCCATTTTAAGATAATTTATAATTAAGGATGCACGATAATTACATTTATTAATCTTCAAACGATAGATTTCAATTTTGAATTATGTTGAACATTTTTGATCTTTTATAGAATTATTATACTCGGAAATTTATGCCTCTTAGTATTTAATAAATTAATTTTCCTTCCCCTTTGTCAAAAATCGTATATGCCAATTTTCTCTGAGTGAGTGTTATCTTTTTTCCTGCGTCTTGTACTCTGTTATCAGCTTGCTATCAATGTATGTTGACAAAAAATATATTATTAATTAGACAGTTTACATACTAAAATCAAACTTAAGGCCAGCTATTCAGTATAATTCAAAAATTTTATAGTTTGGAGCTTCTAATTTTTGAAAATAATAAATATGAACTATTAGACTAGAATACTGTTTGTTAACAAACATAACTCGTCCTTTTAAGGAAAGAGTCCATTCTTCACATTTCAAAAGCATGGAAAGATAATACAATTCACAAAGATAAAGTAATGTTAACTGATATTAAGTTTTGCTCAAGAGTGTAATATATAGATTTACTAAAGAATTTTATGAGACAAGTCCATCATACTATGGAAGACAAAGGACATTTATTCATGCTTATTGGCGGTGATTTTTTACTTGTAAAAATATTATTCCTCTTATATCTCATATAAGTCAATAAATTATTTAAATTTCTCTACTATAAACATAAATTTTATATCAGTGGACTCACACATAAAATTTCTAAGTCAATTTAACCAGTGTTAAAAAAAATCAAAAATTCGAAAAATATAGCAAGTGATCCCTTAGTCTAAGATAAACAAACAGTTTTTATAGCTTTATTGCTATTTGCCGTGATTGCGATTTCATTGTTTTTATTTTATAAATTGTTAATTTGTTGTTCCATTTTTGGTCAAATTTTCATTACTTTTTAATGAGCCGTATAGCGTCAAAAAAAGATTTTCTGAAAATAGAAATCGTACTTTAACGTCCCTTTGATGAATGTAATTTTAAAAAAAATTATCTCAAATCATTCAATGTATGGCTTGTATTGCTCTCACAAGCTTTAAAATTTAATTATAAGTCAAAATTTTTACATTTTTTTGAAACATTATATTTCCCGTTCTTTTAAAATTCTGAATATATTTTTCGTTTATTGAATTTGAAACCTCAAAGATAATACGAAAATTTCAAAATTCTAGAGTTAGCAGTTTAGGTGAAAAAAATATTTTCTTAAAAACGGTTTTTGGCAAAAAAAGTTCCCTCATGCATAATTTTTTCCAAACAATAGGGATCATCTACACTATAGGGCCCATTTTTGAGTAAAATATTAACTTGATGCATCAAAGATTCTGGACCGTAGCGTGGTAACAAGCATTGCTAACACACCCACGCACCCACCCATACAAACACAGACATCATCGCAAAAACACCATAAAACGAATTTAGGGACTTCCAAACATTTAATTCCGTGAAAATCTTGAGATCGAATTTTTTCACTGTTCACTATACTTTACTTATAGTAAAATAAAAATAGTAATTGGATTTCAAAACTGTAGGATGTGAAAGTTGATTGAATAGTTTGTATAGATTCAGTTTTATGCATTTTAATATTTAAAAAATAGCTGATTTAGAGTTTCTAAGAAAAATGTAATTAATGTTAATATTTAGAATCAATCTTAGTAAAAAGAAGTATCATTCTTTATATTATTCAGTATGAGTTAATCTGGAAGTATTATCCCGTAATCTGTAATCACATAAATATAATGTATGGTAGAAAAGAGAAGTATTTTTTATGAAATTTTGGGAAATTGTAGTTTTACGTAAAAGACTGGCGGTGTAGAATATCCAAGAAGTTGATAATTCGAAAAAAAATTCTTATTTCATTGAAAAAACAAACACAGAATCAATGTTTGAAAATGATAAGTTTGAATATAAAGGGTAAAAGAGGATATTAGAAAAATCACAACATTTAAAAGTTAAATGTTGATAAGTCCATGGACAATTGAACTTCAGAATACAGTTGAAAAATGGAATACTTAATGTTTTATTAAATTTCCAATCCATTCTAACTCCCCTTTTAAAACTTGTTGTTTAGACTAACCAGGAACGTCGATCTAAACAAACCCACCTTGCTAAAAGAAATAATGTCCGGAAAACATAGGAAAACAAATAGGGATCTCTCACATTATATACATAATATGAATTATAATTATTATGCGTCTAAATTATAGGGTAATCTAAATAATCGATCTGCAGATTTAGTGGCATTGTTAATAGTAAATAATGACTATTTTTAAGGAATAAATAAGGAATGAAATATATATAGCAACTAAAGTTTGGTTTTTTGTATTCCAATGCACACCTTTATAAGGCTTTCACCTATTAGTGCTTTTCTGGGGGCGAAATTTGTTGCTCATTTATTATTTAGCACCTATTTTAGTAATGGCCAAGACATATTACCTGTTGATTATAAATTCGGAGTCCTAAAATTTGCCTAACTCAAGAGTATTTAGAGAAGAGATCCTTAAGGAGTACCTGACATTGCTAAGGCTTGGGACCGACGGTTTAACGCCGCAAATTGGCTCCCACGTCAATAAATCGAGGGCCACCTGGATAACGAAACTCGGACATTCCAGTTTAGAGGCCTACCACTTGGCTAACATGACCTCACATACCAACTAAAGTGATTTAGTTCTTTGTACTATTCGAAGATATATTTAAGTTTATATCAATAAACGTATCATTGTGAAATAGAACAAGATTATGAAAAATGACTGTTGATTGGTCTTTATTCAGACAATCTGTTAACTCATAGATAATCTCCTATGTATAGATTTAATTAATTGATAGTTAGCAAAACACTAATAATCGTACACTATTCTTTTCAATTTTGCTAAGATAAAAATGTATTGTGTATTATTGATTTTGATTTTATCAAAACAAGAAAGATACTAAAGTTAATTCTGAGGTCATGAATTTACTGTTATGATATTTCTGTGGGTTATTTGTATTGCGGAAAGTATAAATATAAACTATTATTATAGAATTCAAATAAATCTATATATGCATTAATGCTTCTTATAATCCATCTACTGTTTCAATAATTTAAATAGAAAAATGTTCGAAGCATGTAAAACTGGAATTTCTGCTTCTTTTTGCCTCTTTTCTTTCTTATAGTGAAACAAGAGTACACGGAGTATTATCCTTTATGTTCAACTACTATCACCCTGTGGTGAACAAGTGAAATTAACTTTTCAAAATAGATGTATACAGAAAAAAAAATTGAGATCTTTAAATGAGTCTTTTAATACAAAGTTTGTTGTTTGAAACTCAAAATCCATTAGATACTTGCTGAAAATTTGATGTTAAGGCAGGAGAATTTGATGTCAAACCTTGCACGATGTGATTACTCACGAGAGAAATTATACTATGATAATAGTCATTAGAATGTGAATGTAATGATAACGTAGTGGGGATAGTAAAAACATGTAGGATGAAACAGCAAGACTGAATTGTGGAACTAATAACAAGAATTCTATAGGATATAGTTTGAAGCAAATGATTAAGCGAATGAGTTGAGGGAGGTGACCAGGTCTAGGTGCAGGGGCTTGGAATTCCATCGGTGGACACAATAGCTCCGGACAAAGACATGCCTCCCATAACTGCATACTCACCTCTTCATTGTACCACAACAGACAGCTTCCAATAAATTTATTATCTAACCAAACTTTGCTACACATAGTCAACAATACATTAAGCCTTAATTAATTGTGGTTACGGAAACGCGTATGGGAAAGGCTTAAATTCCTCTAAATGGTACGAAGCCCAACAAAGTTCAAGTTGAAAGTTTAATTATACATATAATTAGTTAATACAACAATAATTAGGTTTTAGTTTGCAAATGGAGTTTGCAAGTTATTACAATGTAAAATGAAAACATAAATCAATCCCTAACATAGAGATTTATGTATGTTAGCTATCAGCTTCTCTGTAAAATGGGTTTTATGAGGTTTGTACTCTTTTTCAAGGGTACACATTTCTTCTATACTGACTTGTACTTCTACTGTCGTTTGCGGTTCAGGAGGTTTGGAAGTTCTCAAGAATCTTGTGAGCATACGATGCTGAAAATGCCTAAGAACAATGGTAGAACTATTGACAAAGAATGACAGTAATTTTACTGTTGCTTGTGATAGCAATTATTCAAACTTTTCTTCTTAATTGCACAATGAGAATAATTTGTAATGATAGAATCCGCTGCACCAACTTTAAATGATAAACTTGCTACAATGACTTTGCCCGGAGTGTAATGAATGAGATCAGCTTTCTTTTTTTGGCTGTATCCATACGAGTAAAGTAGTTCACTGCAAAATTTTACATGATTTTTCATGTACGCAAACATGGAATAAAGTGGTGTTGCGTTTTGAAAAAAATGTTTAATCATTTTACAAAATATACAAGCCTTTTTTATCTTAATATAAATAAAGTTTAGTCATGGCCATAAATTATAAATAAATAAAACTGAATTTTGACTGATTTACACATTTTCTGAAGTTAAAATAAATTTTTGATATCTTTTAGCTGATCTCTCTCATATTTGTGTGTGTGTGTGTGTGTGTGTGTGTCTGTGTGTGTGTGTGTGTAGATGATAAGCATATGAAACTGACAGTAGCTTAACAAAAAAAAAAAATAAAAATAAAAAATGTAAAGTTAGTTGAAATATAAAAACTGTAACTTGATTGATTCTCAAGGCTTTTGGGCACGACGCTGGACGGTTTGACGGATCATATTGAAATTATTCCCAGAAATAGAACCTGATGAGAAAATTGGATTTAACCTTTCTCTCAGAAATACGTCGACAAAAGGGGATCCGTGGCACATTTTATCAATTACATATTTTTTTTTCGATAACCAATACGTATAAAAAAATCTGTTTTAATTGGTATTCCAAGAAACGATTTCAAGTAATTGTGATGGCTCTAAAATAAAATATAGTTAAAAAAAACTGACAATTGAACTTAGAAGAACGATAAACTGCTGTACTTGTTGGATTTGTTTACATTAACTTAAAATTATATTTACGTAATCAACTCGAATGAATTATTTCATAGTTAATAGTTCAATGAAAGACATGTTATAAATAAGAAATATAATATTTATATTTATTTACATATAATATTTAGAGATGTAATATTATATATAACAAAGAAGAATAAATTTCTTGAAACTATATTAGCATGTTCAAGCCAACGACACTTGTATGTTCAATAATGATTTGCATCCTGTGATTCAAACATCCATTAGACAAAGTGGATGTTTGACTAATGAAAGTGTTTTAATCTACCTACATGACGCTTGCTTTAACAAACTTAATGTTTTTGGCGTAATTAAAAACTCTATGCTTTTTAGTGATATTGAAGCCTAGGAGTGGTACTTCTTTTATGACAAACAGCTACTAATTTTTTTCCTCTACTCTAGTGATTCAGTCAACTGAGAAAGTTGTGTTAACTTACTAGGTAAGTTAATTGGTATCTTACCTAGTTACCTTACTAGGTAAGATAACTTAAAGGTGGGGCTGCTATCCAGAAACTTTTGATATCATGGACAAAGTAGGATAACTAGGAAATTGGAAGAGTAATGTTATAGTAAAAGTGACAAATATAAAGTTCTATCTTTCCATGAACTGTTGAGATTCATCTAACATGAGAACGTTTTGGTAGAAAAACCTTCTTGTAATATACAACGTACCTATAAGAAAGACAAATTTACATGAAGGGCTCTAAAAAATTTATGGATCAAAATTAAAGAATTTCATATTTTAAAGGAATTATTCCGGGCTGACTTTTGGATGCAGAAGCATAATTACATCAATACTAATATAGATATTTATTACTGAAGTAACAATATAATCGATTATGACGCAGAAATAATTAGTGCTAGTTTATGATATAGCTCAACAGATATTGTGGCCACTAAACGCTGTCCTCAGGGAGGTATGCTGTCACCATTATTTTGGCCATTAGTTGTGACATGACAGATAATGTAATAATCAAGGTTTCTTGTGGTTTATGAACCACGATCAAAAATTAACTTTTGACAGATGAGTAAAAAAGAATCTTCCAGATATAAATCGAACAAAACATACCTTGTAATCTTCAAAAAGAGAAAGAAATTGGTATCAAAAACCTTTTCAATAAAAATAATAAACAAGTGAATTAATGAAAGAAGTGAATGAGAGCCTCGTAACTCGACAGACTAAACTGAAGAATCAAGCAACAGATATATTATCTACAGCTGTCGAAGCAAGGGTGTGTTGTAACAGATTTTCTGCAATTCTTCGGATATTATCGTCAAATCTACTCTTAGCCTCTACACTTCTGTGATAACATTCGATGGCATAATATGAGTAGTTTGCATAGTGTTAAAAGATTAATGGTTGAGTTACTCAAATCAGATTTTTATACTAAAAAAAAAATAATTGGAACTCTAAGTATAATAGAACAAGTGACCACCTACGTGCAACCAGCTTGAACAAGTAATTAGTTCTACCCTCTTCCTTCAGCACTTTTTGAGGAGAGATGTTTTGTACAGTATATTGATAAAGTGGATAAAACAAATTTAACAACTTGGACTATTGTCAGCTCACGGAATGCCCCTCAAAGAAATGTTTATAGGAGCTTAAAAATAATCATAAATAATTTCACATATAGGACATATCATGATTTCTACATTTTTTTTCAAGATTACTTGGTTACAGTATTGCCTATCGTAGACCCGAATTGCAACATTTCTACTGATCTATCAGGAATAACCACTCTTTTTTCTTATATTTGCGGCAAGCTTTTCTGAGCGTGTCGTAAAAAAAACTGCCCAGAAACTCTAGGCTATAGATATTATCAAACAGCCAGGTTGGTCTGAGGGCTTTGATCTATTTTTTTCAATAAAGAGCAATTATCACTGCTTTTTATATTCAGATAACCCAGAAGAATGTATTACAGGATGCTTTCCAATAATTCTCTATGTGTGGTGAGTGTAAGTCATCTGCCGTGGGCATAGAGTTTATTTATTGTTGACGTTTAATGGTTATTGTTATCAGATTTGAAATGAGATAAAATTCTTGATATAGTATTCTCAAGATATAACACCCGCATTAACTTCATGTTTAGGAGTGTAATTTATAATTTAACTTCTCTAGTATATTTGTTAATGTTATTTTATATATATGAGAATCCTAATCGGATATCAGTGAAGATCACTATTTTGTTTGTGTACATGCAAGTAAAAGATAACGAGATCAGTATAATAACAAATATATGGGGACTAGAAAGGTTTGATTGCTTACGATTGGCATTGTTGTGTAGAATAAAATATCATCAGGGTGGTGTGAGGTTTAAGTTGCTCTTTGTTGATGAATATCGATTTGCGGTCAGTGTTCTGTTTATCGAAATGACCGGCATGCCTACTAGAAACGTGGATCGATTAATGCTACATAATAAGTGCATTAGTGGAGTTGGAAACTGGTTTGATGCTGCCACTCGGCAGAGTGGCTAGTTGTGGTTAGCAATGTTCCATCAAACAAACCCTATTACAAAACAAACTTTTCTCACGCAAAAATATAATGCATTTTACTTCATTACCTATAATATACTTGAAAACATTTACATAACTGTTGCCAATTGCTTACAAAGTCAATCAGTACTTAATCCTACCTTAAGTAGATATCATAACCTTAAAATACATTAACCTTAAGTTTATCAAACCAACACTTTTACGATTTTAAATTTTAAGAATTCTAAAAATATAACAAAGTCTTGTTTGTGTCCAATGTGTTTCTAAAGTTAATTAAAATATCAACCATTCTTAGAGTTTTCTATACTTACTTATTACAAATATTTGGGAAGAATGTTAAATGGGTGTCAGTAACATGTTACATGGAATATCAGACATGTTTGTACTTCTTCGAAGATAGAAGACATTGCACACTGTATGTTTAAAACTCAACTAGCAATTATGAATTATAATGAATTAATTGAAACAAAGTCTTTCAATTAAGGAAAAAATTGCTTATCTAATTTTTGTTTGCCCTTATATCAAAATTTTTCAAAGTTCACTCAGTTTTACTTGTATAGAGTGTTATTAATATTTGAACGATTTCGCAAGATTGATTAAAGAAAAACATAAAATATATGTGATATTTTACTGTACTCTAAGTGAAGTGCATTCATCTTGGAAAACTCTACTTGAAGATTTGGACAGATATACACGATTCGAAGTCCTCTGAGTCTATTACTGCAGATATTTATGATGAATGTGTGTGTCTGTATGTGAATGTGCATGAGTGAGTGAGTGCATAGGTGTGGTAGAGCCTGTGGGGGTAGCTGTTTATCCATATATAGTGCTTAGAGGGGGTACCGTCCGCACCGTTTGATAGATCAGGTTTATATTACACCAGAAAGTGATCGCATTAGTATAATTGTGTTTAGACAGTGAGAAAATATGTTCTCGCTAACTGAGGAAATAGCTTTTTGTCTACTTTACTTGACTTAAAAGTCTATACATTTTTCTAGTACAAAAATACATATAACTAGGGACTCTTTCTGATGACGTCTAGGAAATGGGTTTGAAATGTTTACCAAAGCACTTCTATAGTAACGAACTTATGAATGCTTAACTGTAGAAGTATGCGTCGCTGTATTAAGTTTTGAATGGCTTATTAGTCAGCGACGGACGTCCTCCGCCTATTGTGATGAGTAACTTGTATTTGAAGAGTTGTCCACATGACAGCATATTGTTTTCTATAAGTTAACGTTAACAGACTTAATAATGTTATAACAAACTTCTTAGAATGATCACATCATTTTAAAGATCTTATTTGGTCTTACAAAACTTCTAACAGTTGTTGATGGTCTTTTTAAACTTGGAAACAGATGTGACCAGTCAAGCTACTGACAGTAGTAATAACTACTGTAAGCCTCCTACTTTCATGAGCTGGAGACCGAAACATCCTTTATTAAATTAACTTTAAATTAACCTTCGTGTTAATCATGTTATCCACAGATAATTTCAAGTTCTAGTTTTTATACAACTATGTTGAAGAATATTTCATATACTTTTCTTACAGCCCATCAGAATTGTTTGTTAGACATTTTATCCTTGTTTGGTGTCATATATTATGTTTACTAGAAGGCGGTTGTAATAACTTTCTTACTTGACTAGACGTTACAACCCGATGGGAATCGCTCCTAATATATTACTCTAATATCTAATAATTAGTTTATATATATATGTATATTACTTAATTTTGCAGCAGATTCTGCATTGAAAGTCATTGAATTTCAGAACCTCTGTATATAAAATACCATAACTGGAACCTTAACAACCCAAATAGCGATTTGAATTAGACCTTCATCAGTGATTTTAAGGTTGTTAGGTAATTAGAATAATGCCTGCTTGCTAAGAGTGCCTAATAATACGAGCAGGTCATATTTATTGCACCCCTTCTACCCTTGACGACCTTTACACTTCCATTTCAGTTAGCCTTATACTCACACCTAGGAAATAGTCTACATTTCTTTTATTATTTTAGATTTAGATCATTTATTACATTTAGCCCGACAATGACCTACGTCATTATTTTTTAAGTAATTATATAGTTAGTTATAGAATTTAAGATTAATTTACAGTAATTAAAAATAAAATTTCATTGGTAATTCTAGGTGAATATAATCGCCCCTCCCCTCCGCCACCTTTAGATTACAGTGTAATTTGTACTGATAGTGCATTGTTAATGTCCCCGGCAAATTTAATATGAAGATTGCAGTCAACCCAGTGTAAATTAGTACATAAATTGGAGGCAACCACCAAAGATTAGTCAAAATATTATTTGTTTAAGAGATTTGCTGCCCACTTGTAAATATATATATATATATATAATAATGTTTTCTCATCACGGCCACATATATTTAGCATTTCTGTTTTTTCTTTATGGAGGATAACATGACTAAGATCTTTCAACCGTAACAAGCGGTCCTCGTCAGACCCAAAAACCCTTCTGAACTGACGAGAACCGCTTGTTGCGGTTGAAAGATCTTAGTCTTGTTTTCTCATTTCATATTGTGGTTTGATCATTGATTGTTATTTCACGTGTTTATGTGAAATCTTTATATATATATATATATATATATATATATATATATATACAATACCGTGACCTTAGAGCCTCTGAAGAAGCACACATCTGGTTACTTGGGGCGCGCAGTGCACCTGGACTAAACCTTAAAAGATATTTTTTTTTTATACACACAAATATATATATATATATATATATATATATATATATATATATATATATATACAACTAAAAAATGATTGATCGGGATGCGGTCAGTTTCTTCCACTTTCAATTCAAACTCTCATTGCCGACGTTTCGATTTTATTTAAAATCTTTTTCCAAAGACCTACAAACAGAGGAAAACAAGGATTTTAATACGTACATTTTTTTAAAACACAAACAAACGAAGTACACTATGAAAAAATTAAATACAATCTTGAGTAGTAGATCTTGAGTAGTAGTATCTTGAGTAGTAAAAAATTAAATACAATCTTTATTTAAAAAATTAAATACAATCTTAATTTTTTCATAGTGTACTTCGTTTGTTTGTGTTTTAAAAAAATGTACGTATTAAAATTCTTGTTTTCCTCTGTTTGTAGGCCTTTGGAAAAAGATTTTAAATAAAATCGAAACGTCGGCAATGAGAGTTTGAAGTGAAAGTGGAAGAAACTGACCGCATCCCGATCAATCATTTTTTAGTTGTATATCTGTCACACGGTCGAGAAGTTATTAGTATATATATATATATATATATATATATATATATATATATATATGTATATATCTTTTATATTTTTTTCTGGTATTTATTTCCTCTCTCCTTCTTTCTTATATTTTCCCGTACGTATTTATTTATTTCATTTTTATTCCTTACTTCCAGTTTGTTCTATACATTATATTTATATTTTATTTTATTTTTTAATACACTCTTTCTTAACTAGTTTCTCTTTTACATCTTTTTATCTAACCTTACCTTTTATTGATTATTGCAGATATATTTTGTTGCATTTTATTTATTTATTTTATTTTTTTTAAATTGTTTAAAAAGTTTCTTCAATTCTCTCTGAATCATTTATATTTTCCCTTTATAAGCAACTTGTATTGCTTATCTGAATTTTGGTTTATATTTTCTCTTAATTCTATTACTTCAAGACCGGGTACGGGGGGCAGCACTGGCGGTTACCGTGTCGGTTACTAGCCGTTGCGTCTACAACGTGCTTGGTCTCCCTTTCTCTTTTCTCCTGAAGATGAATTACCCAAAAATTTTAGTTTGTAAGTGTGTTTCTTTACTTTGTGTGCTACCTATCTTCAATTTTGAACTGATATATATATATATATATATATATATAAGGACCATAATTGCATTAACAAATAAACAAACTGAAAGACATTTAATTGTTTTTTCTGTATGGTGCATGTTGTAATACGGTGCCCTTGGAATTATCTAAAGTTACATGGACATATAAGTCCTTCAAGGGCGCTCCTGTCGAGTAGATTCGCCCAAGATGTTCTCTATCATAGAATGTCCCAACAGTGTGTAGTTTTTCTCACTCTTGTAGTCGGAATATTCAGTAAATCCTTCATATACAGTCCACATTTTTCCATTATCATTACAACCTACGGTAATAATACCTAATAATAATAATCCTAAAATTATGGTCATCATAAAATATAGTCAGAAATCACTGTTAAAATCTATCATGAGTATATATTTTGTAATGATCTGCAGAATATAACTGATTTATTTCTTCCGTTTATAATACTACCATATTTGAACTTAAAATAAATTATCATCATGAATAAGAAAAAAAAATGTATTTTGTAAAATAAAAGAAAGTTATTTTTTCAAGGAACTTCAATTGATCCTTAATAGAATTAAGCTGTTTTAATCTACGAATAAATAAATCACTGTTGTAAGCAATACACTAAAAGTATGAAGAGTACAACACAATGCCTGTAGTGTTGGTTAACTATTTCGGTGTTATCGGGAGGGAATTGATTGCCATCAAGGCAGTTCCGTCTCTCTTTGGACATTGCACGCACAAGTCTTAATCCCACGATTTCAGGGTCGTGACATGAATTATTGACTAGAAGCTTTCCATTCAGCATTTTCGAGACTTTAGCCTTATTTCACTTTGTATATTTCTTTCAGTTAAATATTACGATAATCCTTGGTAACTATTAATGAAAAAAAAATGTAATTAATTAAAAGTAATTTTATTCATTACTTTTAAGTAATTTATTTATTTCATAAAAAGTGAAGTAAATTTATTAAAAGTAATTATTATAATCCCTAAGTGTAAATAGAAAATTGTATTATACTTTTACTTTTATTCACTCTATGAATTATAGAGAAATGGAAGTAATGATTTTGTGTGATTTTGAGGTCCCATAAGTTCAATAAAATAAGTTTTGAAAATATTTTCCTCTATATTTGTGCAGTATAACCCCCTAAAAAATATACACTAGTAAAATTTAATATTTTGGGTTCCTTGCGTTTCTGAAACCGTATAGGTTTGTACGGTTGTTTGGTTGCTTTTCTGGCTATTTATATTACTTTCTATATATATAAATCTTCAAGAGTACTTTTGTAGTATAATTCTTGAAATTCATACTTGCAATAAGTATTCAGTATTTCATAACTCATGTATAGAATATATCATTCATTAGAATTTCTATAAAACTTCACGCCAGTACAGATCTTGAGATCATCGTTAGAAAAATCGTAGGCTCAAAAAGTAAAATAAAAGCGTTAGACTCTAGGCTGACCTGGTGACATAGACAAACCGAACTTGGCATCACAGCAAATACAGGTCTGGTTAAGTGGGACCTGGAGAGGTGACTCAAGTCAAATCAGCTGGTCTCTAGCCTAGCTGAGACTAAACTGAAAATAACCTTTCCTAGTTCTGTACAAAACTTTATTCATTAATGCAATTTTCAATAATATAAATCTAATAAGAATCTATTGTAAGCTTACGAACTAATAACTTTTACTTTTAATTCTGCATGTTTACGAAAAAAAATTGGTATATGTAAATAGCCTACAGTTTGATGTTTACTGTAAATTTATTGTTTGAGGTTAAAAAAAATACTAAGCTAGAAAAAGAAAATTAAATTTACCGTGGGGAAAAATTACAATCCTCAAATTTCTGAGATAATTATGAAATGTGGTATAAGTGTAAACAGGCAGTAAGATTTTGTCATTGATGAACAGTCATAATGCTGCAGCTACTTCGTAGTGTGGTAAAATATCTTATGGTGCATATAATTGTGATTCCCGATAATGTGGTTTTATGGTAATTTTATGATTCCAACATTTGTAGGAAACAAATTTAAAGTTGAATATCTGATGTAAACTTTATTTATTTTACTTTTCCAAGTTTTTTTGTTTTAAACCGACGTATAATAGAGATTGACTTAACTCGAAACGACGAAAGCAGAGGTATACCAGTATAACAAACAAACACGTACTGTTTGAAATAAAGAGTTCATTAAATTGCATAACATTAAAGAAACTTTTAAGAGAACAGTTTATATTTTATTTAAACACTATTGCTATTGCTATGTGACTTACTCCTCATTACAGCTCTGCCTAGCACATAACTGACCTGGTCATTTCTCCATTGGCAGGAATAATCACCACCTCGGTGGTCCGTACATTATAATACAACGATAAATGTATATAAGAGTGAATTCGAACCGCAAGGGCTTATGTTATGTATAAAAAACATTAAACGACTTTAGAAAGCCTCATTTTAGTTATGTCTGGTGTAAATTAATTCATAGTAACTTAAACACAGCAGTTACAATTGCAATAATTGTAGTGGTGATTGATGTACTAGTTAAATTATTATTGACTGAAATAGTTGTGATAACTACGACGCAGAGTGTGCAAGGGAGAGGTACTGGAGGTAAGCGTGAAGTGAGCAATGACTGAAGAGAAATGCTCGACACGATGATGACACGGGTCAGTAGCAGTGGACAGTAGGCGAGCATGTCCCTCCAGTGCCTATCAGCGGGGAAACGTGCTTCGCGGAGCGGAAAACTGGCCTCAGACTCAAAACAGTGTCTCGTTGTATCAATAATAAACCAGCTCCAACGGAACTTCTAATAAATGTCCTGCTGCAGTCAGTCAATAGACAGCAATCAAATATTCCCATATAGCACGAATATTTTGAACACACAGTTAAAAAAAAATGCTAATATTACTATACGTGTTATACCTTATTCTGACTTTAAATGGTCACTGCAGCTTGTACTGATTCTGTTAAATGAATTGCTGTAATTATTTTACGAAAGGATAAAAAAGTTACTTTATGGTTTCTCAAAATTTTTAAATTGAACCCATCTTTCTCTTCCGTTATCCCTTCATTGTATTGAAGAGATTCTTAAAATTTCTGTTCCACAAATTATTTTTTTTACGTCTAACGTAATTTTCAATGTTACTAAAGAAAAATTTTATCGTGTGTTTTAATATCCAACGACCAACGACCAACGACCAACGAATATAACCGTGCACTATAGTGCACGTCGTAACTAGCAGTTCCAGACCAGAGGCCTTCTACTGCTTGATTACTGTGCTACTATAACATGGAGTGTCAGTAATTCATGTCGGATATTAAGTTAGTCTGTACAGTAATGATGTCGTATTCGCGGTCATGTGGTCTTGTTAGTCATAGTTTTCAATGCTTTTAGTCATGAACTGGAAAGTTAGTCAGATAGTCACTGGATGAAGTAATTATTCAGTGAGGTTGAGGAAGGTTGGCGACAGGATTTAGAGTTTGTACAAGGAGGTTTGGATGAGTAGATAGTTTCTTGTCTTCATTGGTAGTAAGTCGAGTGATGTAGCTATCTATGGATTCCATTTTCAAATCATGGTGAATATCAACATTACGGGCGTACCAAGGAGCCCTGGCTATAAGGCGGGCACACTTATTTTGAACAATCTGGATACACGCCTTGTTCGTTGGTGCAGCTCTAAACCAGACGGAGCATCCATAAGTCATCGCTGAACGAAGAACCCCCTTATAGACAAGGTCCTTGACCGAATCAGGAGAATTTCTTGATTTGAAAAGAGAATATAGATTACACATCAAGTAAATTCCAAGCTTGGATTTCTTATGGAGGTGCTGCTTGAATGTTAATCTGGTGTCTAAAATAAGACCCAGATATTTTACATGGGTTTGGTAAGGAATGATCTGGTTACCAATGAAGACAGGAGGAGGACGGGGAGAGACACCCTTGCAGAAGCGAACATGGGAACTCTTTGTTGGATTCACCGCTAGTTTCCACTTTGAGAACCAATGCAAAGCCCCATCAAGGAAACATTGCAATTTCCTGGTGGCATAGCTCACATTAGCACATCTATAAGCTACAGCGGTGTCATCCGCGAAGAGTCCGAGAAATGTCTCAATCTGATTGGGTGAATCGGGAGTTATTATAGCAGGAGGCTTGGGGAAATCAAGTGTATACAGGCAATATAGAATTGGACCAAGAACACTGCCCTGGGGAACACCTCTATGCATTTGTCCAGTTGGAGAATGTCTGTCATTAATAGAAACAAAAAAGTTTCGTCCAGAGAGGAAGGACCCAATAATCTCCACAAACCATTCAGGCAAACCAAAACAGCCTAGTTTGTGCAGTAGACCCCTATGCCAGACCGAGTCGAAAGCTCGCTCCAGATCCAGAAACACTGCCACTGTCTTATAAGGGAGGAATGGCCTCGCCAGTGACGTTCCCTGCTTGATGAACTGGACCAATCTTCGAAGCTGTAAAGTGGTCCCATGTTCACTTCGGAAGCCAAACTGTTCCGGCTGGAATGGCAAATAGGGCTTTATTTTCGAAAGGATCAGCCTCTCAAAGACTTTACCCAGACAAGGTAACAGACTAATAGGACTATAGTCCTGTGGAGAATGACCTGATTTGTGTGGCTTATGTAATAAAATAACTTTTGCCAACTTCCACGCAGCTGGGAAGTAGCGCAGCCGTAGACAAGTGTTATAAAGAGCAGTCAAGGCTGCTAAAACTTTAGGGGGAAGTTTAGAAAGTAATTCATTACTAATGCCATCACAACCGGGGGAGGATTTTGATTTAAGGGTTGAAATGATCTGTTGTATTTCGGAGGGAGAAAAGAATATTGGAATAGGAGGGTGGGTGGTAGTTATAAGGGTGGTTACAAAGGGAATGGGAGAGGGAGGGTGAGGTCTGTATAGGTTTAGGAGGTAGTGGTAGAAGGTTGAGGCTTTCTGGGTGTCGTCTATGAGAGGCTGGTTATTCTCCCTCAGGGGGTGAGACACCTGGGATATACTTGGCCCTTTCTTCAGGTGCCTGATGATACGCCACGCAATAACATGGGACGGGTCTCCTTCAGAGCTAAGAAGATTGGCCCAATGTCTACCATTGTGGGACCTGATAAGAGAACGAATCTCCCATTGTGCTTTATTCAACATGTTGCGAATTCCTTGATCTCTTGTGACCTGAAACAACTTCCTCAGTCTGTTCTTTTCCTTAATTTTCTGTAAGATATAGGGAGGGAGAGGATTGAGATAGGAGCAGGAGGGTTTATTGACGGATGATTTTTAAGTGATGATAATAGATGTTCTGTAAAGGATTGGAGAAAATTGTCAATATCTAAAGGAGAGGAAAGGTTTTTCGGAAATGGAAGGTTCTGAGAAACAAGGGATTGAAACGATTTCCAATTAGTTTTAAATTTACTTAAGTTAGGTCGGTAGTTTATTTTAAATTTGTGTAGGCAGAACAGAACTGGTAGGTGAGTTGAATCAAGGCAGTTTAAGGCCTCAGAAGTCACAACATGATTAACATTACAAGAAAGAGAAACGTCCAAAATATCAGGTCGGCCAGCAGCAGGGCGAGGGATATGTGTGGGTGTTGAGGGAGCATGAATGAGAACATTGGAGTTGAGGATAAGGTCAAGGAGAATGGAACCTGAATGATTGTCAGTGCAACAGCCCCAAGCAGTGTTTTTGGCATTCAGGTCTCCCCCTACGATAGAGGGAATACCTGAATGCAGTAACTGTCGGAGGTGATTGACGTTTAAGGGAGTATGGGGAGGTTTGTATACTGCTGATATGAGCAGGGGGATATTGGAGTTAGGGAACTGGATCTTCACTGTGGTGTGTTCAAGGGGAGCCCAATCGCTCATAATTCTAGCATAGGGGATACTATTGCGAATAAGAACTGCTGTACCACCCCCAAAAGTGGGCCTGTCAGTTCTCTCCACTTTGTAGCCCGGAATGGAGAAGCGAATATTGGGCTTTAAGAACGTCTCAGACAATAGAACCAAATCAGGTTTCAGAGATCCTAGCAGCTGAGAGAGTTCTGTCTTTCCTCTCTGGACACCACCAGGATTGTACACAATGTAAGTCAATGAGTCGGGGGGAACGTTAATTGCTGTCGCAGCCATTGGTTTTAGAGTAGATGTCATCGTCTGTTTGTTGGTCAGTGAGGTTGTCGGAGTGGAAGTTGGAGGCCTCGGCTATCTTTGTTACTATCAGATCCAAGACCCCTGACGTTTTGAGGATGTTTACGATATAGTCGTCCAATTCCGAAGGAGATTTGATAGAACTCGATTCTGGACTTTTCTTCCGTCCAAGACTGTCTCGATAGGAAACAGTCAATGGAGGTGGCATTGGAGCAGGAATGAGTCTGGGATCAGTGGATGGAGAAGGAGGAGAAGGGGGAGGGGATTTGCTAAACACCGGGCAACCACGGTAGTTAGCAGGATGTGCTCCCTTGCAGTTTACACAAACTGGTGATGTCTGCTTGGGAGCGGGACAGGACGAATAGTGGTGGTTACCAGGGCAGCGAACACAACGAGGAACCTCTCTGCACCAAGTCTGAGTATGGCCCAGTCGCTGGCATCTATAGCACTGCGTTGGCCCAGGCCTTCTGCGGGATTCCTCGACCGTAATCGCAATGCCTAGACAACTGGACACCGAGGTAATCGTTTTGATATTAGGGCCAGGCTCAACCGTAATTTCAAAAACTGGGAGTGGTCTGGGTACTGTGTCGTCAGGGAATCTTGGCCTTCTGGATACTAACTGTCTAGCTCGTGCCCTATGTCCTTTGTCCAAGAAGTCCTTCTCTATATCTGTCGGGTCTGTGTCCGTCGGTAAATACTTAATTATAAATTTTAAAGATTTAGGTTCCCAGGGAGGTCTAAAGGAGTGAAATTCAATATCCATATTTTTTAGTGACTTTGTCACCGTCCTGTAGGCAGTAGGTGTCTTGGTCTGGATCCTAATTGACTGACCACCTGATGTGACAGCCATGTCGTCCAAAAGGCTCTGCTGGGCTGATGCTCTAAACCTTTGGAAAGACGACATGGACCTAATAATAATTGGAGGCGGAGAAGGAGAGGAAGAGGTAGGAGGGTTATTACTTCGATCCGTCGAGTCACTTGTCAAGTCGCTTTGGGTAGAAGTGGCGTCTGGAAGGTAATTCTCAGACGTACCTTCGGCTATATCTTCTAAGGGTGCAAATGAATTAGGAGTAAGTATGGGGGCAGGAGGTGTAGTTTTACTACTAGAGGCCCTAGTAGTGGGACGAGGAGTTTTTGGGAGTGAGGCAGAGGAAAGATTGGGTTTAGTTGGTTTGGAGTTTGACTTTTTTGAATTAGATTTGGGCAGAGGTTTTGAAGGGATGTCTATAGTGGGATGAGGAGACTGAGGGGCAGATGAGGTAGAAGAATTGCCTTTGGACTCAAGACTAGCCATCTCCCGTGCCAAGGCGGGGAGAATGTCCAGCCCCTGAGCCTTCCACTCAATCAGTTGTGTCAACATAGTTTTCAAGGCCAGGTCAAAGGAAGTCATGGTCAAGTCAGTAGCTGTCGATAACAGGTAAAATAAATAAGTATGGGGGTTTCTGTACCTTGATCTAGCGTCCGTTGATCGTTAGCCTGCCGGTCTCACTATTGCTACAATGTTGAAAACCACTAAACACAATCTACTCTAATACTACAGGAATATTAAAAAAAAAAAAAAAAAACAGAGGTATGAATAAGTGAGTCACTGGAAGATGCACAGCACTGGTAGATACAGAAGTCGTCAGTGGGGATGGATGTTAGTTGGTTCTTTGAAGTCAGATGGTCTGTCGGTGGCGATGCTGGCTTCTTAGGACGTCGTTTGTTCGGTAGGTTTCCGTGTATTTCTTCGTGTAGTTCTTCGGACAGATCCGTGTATTACCTAAGTAGCTAAATAGACTGGGGCTCCAAATTAGTGAGTGTTGGGACGATAGACTGTTAAGAAGGGTTTTGAAGGCAGGCGGCGAAGAAGGATCAAAGTTAATCCCTTATGAGACGGGTTGACAGTTGAGGGGCTGCTCGGCTAGGCAAACAGGGCGATGCAGGCTGAGAAGGTCTTCCAAGTAAACTTTGGGGGTGCAATAAAAATATTTAACAACAGGAGAGAGCTGCAGCACAGATGTTATCTCTTCGGCGTCCCAACACAGACTGTTAATATCCGTTAATTTGTTCATGGACATATTACATGCTTATATTTTAGTTTTTGTTTGAACCTGTGAAAATGTTTTAATAAAATTAAAATGTCAATATTGATAGTTCTATTTAAATTTTCCAAAGATCTACTAACTAACCAATTCCTGATTATTTTTTATTTATTTATGTATGCTTCGAAATTAGAAAAAGGAGATCTAACTAAATTTACTAAGTTAAAAAACATAAGATTTATAACAAAAAATCTGGAGTGGCCTACACTCAACTTTACTATAAGTAAACTTAATATCAAACATCTTGGGTATGTGTTATATAGTGTCTCATTTAAGCAAAATATAATCGCCTATTATATTTATTAGGGAATAAATATATTAACGAAAGGGAAATGTTTATTAGTCTTTCATTCCTGAGGTAGTACAGATAGTGATTGATCCACTTATCAATAGATAAGCCTTTTTTGTATGTCACACAATTAATGGATATACAATCATTGGTATAACTACAGCAGTAATAACGTTATGAGCATGGCTCATACAAGAGAGCATGGCTTTTGTTCCAATTAGAATTTGAAAATATTTTAAGTATTTTAAAAACATTACCAAGTTTTTGTCTGAAATGTCAAAAACATGTAAGAAAAAATGTCATTTTCAGATAATTTTTAATTTAAGATGTAGGATAATTTCATTTATTATTTTTAAATGAATTTCTTTTTTATTTTGAATAATGTTTTACATTTTTGGTCTTTTATCAAATTATACTGAAAATTTTGTGGTGTGGTGGATCTCTTACCAAAGGCTGGTTGATGAGTTTTATGTTGTATGTCCTACATGCTTCTTTGGGGCCTCAAAACCAAGTGGAGAGTAAACGCCGGGGTTTTTTTGTTTTAGTTAATCCTATGTACATGAAAGGCAGGACTACACAGATTCCTGAAGTTCATTTATGTACTGTATTTGTGTCAGTTTGGCACATTTGTAATTAATAGTAACTCATATGCGCATAATAATATGACTTGATGTAACTGATTTGCACATAAATTGTAATTTTTGAATGATTTCATTTATTTATGATATGAGATAGATGACATCACGATGTAATGAATGATTTCATTTATTTATGATATGAGATAGATGACATCACGATGTCATCTGCAGATATCTAGTATTTTCAGAAAGTAAAAACTAAATTTATTATTTGTAGAAACAGTAAATTAAATGAGAGAGAATTGAATAATCATTGAAACTATTGAGGAAAACCTGCGTTTACTAGTTTGTTAGCAAAAGCCCACGGGCCAATTCCAATCAAATGTTAAGTTAAGATGTAAGGCTAAGGTATATATTCTAAGATTTCTTTTGTTAGCAAAGTTTTAACAGGGAGTGCTGCAGTAACTGTACAAATCTGGGTCTTTTTTATGTAAAACATGAATCTCTGAAAATCATAAAACTCAATACTTGTTTCAGTAGGACTTTTTCATTAACTTCTTTAGAAAATAAGCAATCTTATAGTCAGGTTGTTGTGTTGAATTATTACTCATTTTTCCCATTCTTTATTCTTTCCAGACTTTAAGAAGGCAGCCAGTTTTAAGGCGCACATTAAATATGTTTAACGAATAATTTGTATAAATAAAACTATGGAAAATGGCGTTATGCTATCTTATAGTTAGTATAGGTCACATAGTATCCCAAATCAGCTTCACATGTGTATAAACCAGTGTACTAACGCGTAAGGGTCCACGACTGCGCATTGTGCAAGTTGAACTAAAGAAGTAGAACTCAGTAAGGAATGGTTGGTTCAAAGTTACATGACTTCGACTTCAAACAGAGGCAGGTTCAACTCAAGGGCTGTGATTCTGAATTTCGAAAATCCCCAAACTTGGTCTGCAGGTACAAGATGGTAGGGAACAGGTAAAGCAAGCCTTGATCTGACGAAACTGTTGATTTGACAAGGGTTGACAGCTATCCGGTAACCTACTTTATCGGATGACAACAAAGAATTAATAGAGTCAGGGACTGCATACCAGATAGATCTGCAACTACATTGCATCTTCAAGATCTACAGAATGATGACAGTGAGAGTGTAGAGTGTGTTTTGTTGGTTCCATATATAGCCCAGAATTCAACTTCAGATTTCAAGTGTTTCAATTACCCTCATACCTATACTTAGAGAAGCATCCCTCATTCCTATAGTTTTTAGTATGGTTTGACAAAAATTTTAGTCCTTTTCAAGGCGATTGTACCACATTCAATATAATATGATCAAAAGATTCTATCTGTTCTAGACTGAGAGTCTACATTTTTCATATGATATCAAATACAGGTTCCATCCCAGTATTTAAGTAGACAAATTTCTAGTAGATATTTTACAAATACTCTTCAATTTTTTCTTTAAACATAAAGTATCCTTAAGAAATTGAAGTTCAGTTGGGTAATCCTTTATAAAATAGATTTGTCCTTTAGGGATTATGAAAATAATATATATTTAGTTACAACTCCAATTAATACTTAGTATCTATGAATAAAACGAACATAAAACAAAAACCTTTGGGAACCCAGACTCTCAGTGATCGTTGACAAGTGTTGCCACACTTTGTTGTTTTCACCATCTTTTGATGCTTTCTTCTTGATCTATTGTCAACTTCCTTCTTGTGAAAGCTGAGGTGTACAGTGCAAAAGTGATTGGGAGTGCAAAATGTTTGTTTTGTTCCAAAGATTTTCAAATTGTTATTATCTTATTCACAGGTGTACTCTTATCTCCAGGTAGTTACATTAAAATCAAGTTTTAAACAGTTTCTTTTAATAGATTTATTACCCGTATCAGTCTAGTTATTAATTATCAACGTGAGAAAACATCGAATCCAGTTGATAATTTGTGTTAACTTCGACGCCCTTGTAAAATAATCTATGATGAGCATTGTATCTAACCAAAATACAGGTCATGCTACTAATGCCTCATTCAATTAATTAATTTAATGTTTCATCTCCCATATATGTTTTTCCATTTTGTAAAATAATCATTTCCGTTGTGAATGCCAAAGTGAGAGATGTATATTAGCTTTATCCTGCAGGTGGTACACTAGTGGTTGATCCACTTATCTCTAAAAACGCTTGTTTTCGTATATCACACAACCGATGTATATTTCATCATTCTATTAAGTTATTTCGTGTTTATATCCTATTAATTTATTTATTATTTAGCACAGCAGTAATGACTAGTTTTTGTAAACCCAAAGTGAATTTTCGTGTTAAGACCTTACGTTCTACATAATAATCTCTTATTCCTTTAGTTCCATTTCCAGTAGACCTGTTACATGGCTTTTCCATTTTCATTCTTTGATCTAAAGAACCTCCAAGAGTATGTCCGTGACTCTAATAGCTTTAGGTTAAACTTTGTTCTTCTTTAGAAAATCATAAGAACCTTTTTAGGAGAATTTATACTCAGACATTCTTCTCTGGAGAAATTTCTGTAGAATCATTTACACATATCATAGAACTATTTGGGTAGCATGCCAATCATCTAAAAGGTAGCATTATCAAGCATTACTCTTCTTCTAATAAAAGGTCCTGCGTGTATCATTACCATAATTTTATAAATTACTCAGGAGGTCATCTACAATCAGTCACTAGAATAAGAGGGATAGCATACATGTTTGAGAACATCCTTTAGTGTTCAAAACTGTGGTAGTTCCAATTCACACAGTAATTATTCGTTCACAATGTTACTGTAATCTGTTTAATAATTCGTTGATAAATTCACCTATACATTGGTACTGATTCATCTATTAGAATGTGTTTATCTTGTACTCTTTCATCATTTAAGAACGAAGCAAAATTTAAAAAATCTGGAGCATCCTACACTCAACTTTCCTATAAGAAAACTTAATATCAATATCCATGGGTATATATAATAATAATTAGAAGTAAAGTGTTACTTCTTTTTTAAACACCTTAAAATGTGTTTCCTTTTGTCAAATATTATAAAAATTCAATTTATTCTGAACTGGTGTTATATTTTTACTGCGTCCTGTACTTTGTTATAAGATTGCTGTGAATGTGTATTGTGGAAAATATATTAGTAATTAGCCAGTTTTACATACTCAAATCAAAGTCAGGCTATTCAGTATAATTTAAACCTTTAAAGCTAGGAGCTATATTAGACAATTAGACTAGAATAGTAACAAACTAGATATGCGTCAACAAAATTCTTCTTTCTTGAGGGAAGTGTTCATTCCTCACACTTCAGTATTATCCAAAGAAACTATGATTCATAAACACAAAAAAAATTCATCTGATATTAAGTTTTGTTCAAAGGTGCAATATGTAGATTGATTAGAGCATTTCGTAAGTCAAATTCATCATAACTTAGAAGCAACGGGTATTTATATTTAATGGCAGTGATTTTATATATATGAAAATATTATTCCTCTAATATCTCGTATAAGTCAATGAATTATTTAAATTTTTTTCATTATAAACGTCAATTTAATTCAGTGGATTCACTCAAAAAAAGTTCTAAGTCAATGCAAACAACGTAAATAAATATCAAAAATGTCGACAAGTATAGCAGGTGATCCGTTAGTCCAGGAAAAACAATAAGTTTTTATAGCGTTGTTGCTCTTTGCCGCAATTGAAATATTATGTTTTTTTTATAAATTGTTAATTTGTTGTTCAATTGTTTGAAAAATTTTCATGGCTTCTTAATGAGCTATTTTCATCAAAATAACGTTTTCAGAAAATAAAAAATGTACTCTAACAGCTTTCTGTGAAAGTAATTTGAAAAAAAATTATCTAAATTCTATTTCTACGTTGGCATCATTTTGATCCGTCAAACAGTATGGCTTGTATCGCTCTCACAAGCTTTCAGCACATGCAACAACAAACCAGGTTTGTATTCAGATTGTTCAAAATAAGCGCGCTCGCCGTATAGCCAGGGCTCCTTGGTACGCCCGAAATGTGGATATTCATCATGATTTGAAAATGGAATTCATAGATAGTTACATCACCCGACTCACTACCAATGAAGACAACAAACTACCTACTCATTCAAACCTCCTTGTGCAAGCTCTCAAAACTGCCACCAACCTTCCTCAACCTCACCGAACAACTACTTCATCCACTGACTATTTTTCCAACTCATGATGAAAATCATTGAAAACTATGACTAACAAGACCATATGACCGTGAATAGGACGTCATTACTGTATAGACGAACTTAATATCTGACATGCATTACTGACAGTCCAAGTTATAGTAGCACAGTAATCAAACAGTAGAAGGCCTATGGTCTGGAACTCCTAGTTACGACGTGCACTATACTGAGCGGATATATTCGTTGGTCGTTGGTTGGTAAGCTTTCAGGTGTATTATAAGTGAGAATTTCTACATTTCATTCAAAAATTAATATTTCCTATAGTACTAAAAATCTAAAGTTAATTTTCGTTTATTGCTTTTGTAGACTTAAACATAATTTCAAAATATCAAGACTCTAGAATTAGTGGTTTAGGGGAAGAAAAATGTAGTCTAAAAACAGGTTTTTTGGAAAAAAGTGACTTTCTCATCATGCATAATTGTTCCCATACAATAGGGCTCTTTCACACTATGAGGCCCATTTTTGTATAAAATATCAATTTGATCCATCAAAGATACTGGACTGTAGCATGACCACAAACTTTGCACACATACACACACACACACACACACACACACACACACACACACACACACACACACACACACACACACACACCATCCAATAAACTTCATAAAATTACTTCTGGGACCTCGAAACATGTAATCCGTCAAAATCTCGAGATCAAATTTTTTCACGATCAGTATACTTTACTTACAGTAAAGTAAAAACAGAAATGGAATAAGTTAAACTAAAAATTCATAGTTAAATCATTAATAAACTAAAAAATATGAGTTCTTTAAAAGAAAGAGGTGAGGTAGTTTGACTAGTTTTCAAATAAAGCGTGTTTTTATTGTGTCTTAATCGAGTAAATTTAGTTGGTTCTTCTCTAAAGTTGAACGTCTGCTGTAGATGTCTACTTGTTTAAGTACATATACCTTAAAGGTCATGCAAAGAAAGATCATGAATCTTCAAGTGAATAGGAAAAGGATATACTGGTAAATGAATTACCATAAATAAAAACAATAATTTAAAAGTGAAATGAACTAAGTAATTATACAAGGAAAGCAGCATAATGGTGTAAAAACTAGGTTTTTCAATCAACTCTAAGTAAATTCAAGCCATGCTGTGTATACAAAAAGTCCACTAAGCGTATAAATGATAACATTTTAGAACCAATCATTTCATAATTTTAAATGTAATATAGAAGATCATTTTGTGAGCATTCTTGCCGCTTTATAGCTAATTCTATGAGGCAATTTATTGTTATTTTGGAAAGTATGATTTCAAAATATATTATATATATATATTGGAAAGTATGATTTCAAATATATATATATATATATATGTAAATTAACACATTTAAGAAGCATTGTACCTTAGCCTTCATTTTGTTTGGAATATATTTTTTCTGTTAGTGGGGAAGCAAATGTAGTACTTGATGACAAGGAGGTTTAATTAAAAGCAAAAGTGAAACAAGTTAAAGCAGAGTGCAAAGACAATGGCTTTCACTAATAATTTAATTGAGACATGTTAGGAATTTGAAGGGAAGGGAATTCGTTTTTAAAGAAAATAAATCTCGCAGAGAAATGATATAGTGGGGCGGGTGCTGTTTGGGCAGGCAGGTGATTTGTGTGGGTTGTAAGCAGGCTGGTAGGGCTTGTTCGTAAAGACTGACCCATGCTTAAAGGCGCAATCCTCTTATTCATTTCGCTGTCGGGCCCACTAAATCGAAAACCTGTCAACTTCATGAGAACTACTTCTAACCATTTCAAAAGAGAAGAATAAAAAATAAATTATCATCTCCTTGGTCTTAACTTTGAATGAATTCTTCGAACCACAATTTTTTTATTAAACTATTTGTACAGTATCAACTATGATATATATCAGTGTAAAGGGGCAGCAAATCCTCTTTTAGACAAATTGTCTGAAATTTTGCAGCAGCATCTGCATTGACTAACCTTTTACTGGTAGCCTCAAATTTACGTACTAACTTACCCTGGGTTTACATTTTAACATTTTTTACATTTAATGTCCATATTACATTAGTCAGAGACATACACAACACACTATTACTGAACATTTCACCATAATCCAAAAGGGGAGGGGGGTTGATTTTGTTGGCCGAAGGTAAAATTTAATTTATTATTATTTTTAATAATAGTAATTAAGAAATGTTATCAATACAATTTAAAATTAAGTTATAGTCGTTAAAACTACAGCTAGTTAAGTACTTTGGTGCAATTGACCTCCCACCATTGGATTATAGTAAAATATTGAGTGACAGTGTGGTGTGAATGTCCCTCACCCATTTAATATTGAGATGAAGTCATCCCAGTGTAAGCAAGTACGCAAATTGGAGGCTACCAGCAAATGGTTAGTCAATGCAGAAGCTGATCAAAATGTAAGACAATTTGTTTAAAAGAGGATTTGCTGCCTCTTTACACTATCATAATTGATACCGTACAACTAGATTAATACCGTATAACTAGGAAACAAGGTTTTAAAAAAAATAGTTAAAAAAAAACAAAAATTTAGTACAATATATATATATATATTAATAACATATGCTTAAGGAAAGACCTGCTTCCATCGTACACAAATATATATATATATGTTACAATTAGATGAAACGATTCTTCGAACTGAATAAACTAGAATTTAAAAAGAACACATAGAAAGGAAATCAGCCTTTGATAACACATGAGTCGTTATCAGCCTTTGGAGCGATTCACTTCTTTTCCTGAAGACGAGGACATCGAAATATAGTAGTGAGTTCAGTGATTTCCTTTCTATGTGTTCTTTTTAAATTCTAGTTTATATATATATGTTAGTATATGAAATAAGAATCATTATATAAATTGGTTAGAGGTTATCTAACATATATCGTAATATATATAAATATTATCATGTTCTGATTTATTAAAATTAACCGATCAATCCTGTAAAAATTAGTAATATCTATTAAAATTAGAGTCAGTATTATCAAGAGTAGTAGAACTTCAGACCAGTGTTAAATACTAGTGGGCATTAATATAGTTATTTTCTCCCTAACTTTTTTTTACGCTGACTTGATCAGTCTTCAGTTCAATGTAACTGACTTTTCAGACCTTTGAAATAAATCTCCTGCCACCCTCACCTCTCAATACCACATCACTTGCCCCTGGATGTTAGTATGTGTGTGGTGTGGGTGTGTGTGTAGGCGGGTGGTTAGATAGGTAGGTAGGTGTATATCAAATGGATTTTGGTCACGTTACAGGCTAAACTGTTTGATGGATGAAATTCATATTTTACTAAAACTTTACTGTTGTATTGTAGATATGCCCTTCTTTTTTTGAGTCATATTGCTTCCAGAAAAAATCAATTGTTTGGTCAATACAATTTCAGACAAGTTTTCTTTCTCTAAATAGAAATTAATAACTTTAGATAATTTTAAATGTTAGAATAAACATTAAGCTGACAACAGCATTAACACTTGTACCAACATAACTCACACAGGATTTTAAAAGATTGTAATTCATTAAATTGACATTAAATAACCTTTCTCACAGATATATGACACTTAAGAGTCAAATTCATCGTTATTAATTCAGTTTCCAGTTTAGAACAAAACTAATTCATTTACCTATTCGCCCTTTAGTTGAGTTATTCGTTAAGTTGTATTTCACTTTTTCTCTCATTCAGGCTTTTCCACTTCTCACCCACTTCTTCTGTGTTCACTATTCACTTACTTGTCACGTCACTAAGGCTCATGATTACCATGGCCACACAAGCTCTTAGTCAGGAAGATTCTTATTTAAACTTTTAAAGGAAAAAAAAACACGTCTCATGATAATTAAATTGACTGTATAATTTAAAACTTTAAATAAGATGGACTTCCCTATTATAACGTTTTATAATTTTAAAGCTCTATTATAAAATAAAAACATTATAAAAACACAAATATGATATAGATTCAATTAGTAGTGATATATAATCAACAAGGGTGTTTACTTCTGTCAATAATATAGTATTAATCAAATGTTTAAATTGAATAAAACGCTAGATGGTATACCCTGAGCAAAGAAATTATAATAATTATAATTTATCTTTCATAATTAATAATTAAATTATAATTGCGCAGATAATTATATTGCCTTTATGATTTTGTTAACTTTTGAGTGACTCTACCGAAATATTATAAACAAAGAAACTAAAAACACAAATCCTACACATGTTTCTTGAAATGTATTATTTACAATTTGTCCTTGAAGCAGATACCAGATGGAATGTGAAGCTCTTGGTGATGTGAATACGTTTGTTTGAATACATGTTTGTTTGTCGAATGATTCAATTGTCAAAATTGAATTATTTCAATGGATATTAAATATGTGTAAAATCTTTTTTTTTAAAAGAGTTTCCTTCAAATAAATTACTTTTTTTAAAATCTAGAAACCTTGCTACAAAATCAGAGTATTAAACTAAACAAATCAGAGAAATTACTATAAGGGATTTTATTAGTAGTTGGCATTAGTGTTACATAGCCTCTTCAAATAATTAAAAATTATTGCAATTTTGGTCTGTTAATACTGATATTAAGCCAATAAAAATAAAAAAAAATAATATTTCTAAAATTACCCTAATTAGAGTTCATTTTGATAAGAAATACAATAAATAACCTTTCCCATGCATCAATACTGTCTATAAGGTATGGTATTTCTTTCATTTCATACAAGTCAAGCTTATTTATTAAAGGGAAGAAATATACCTCCTATTTCGGTTGCAATATTAAATGTGTGACCTGTAAGGTTTTTCGAAATTTAGGAAACACACAACCTTTTAATTTAGAAGCTTTATTTCTGAGACTCGATTTACAAGTGATTATGTTTTAAGTTTGTTGACTGGCGTAAGGTGGAGTTTATTTTGAAGTCGATTCGTAAGTTGTTCAGTTGCGGTGTTTCTCTCCTTGTCAATATGATCCAGAATATGAAATAGAGACCAGTCACGATATGATTACTGCAGAATGTATCTGATACTGTCGGTTCAGATTCTAACAACAATGACTCCTTCCCGACGTAATCCATTCAAGAACCATTTATACATTTCAAAGTGTAAATGTAATGTATAGTGGACTAATTGTTATCATCTATGTATGAAAAAATATTTCAGATATTCCATACTTCTTGCGATGTTAATTTACAAATATTTGAGCCATCACTCTGTTGGATTTTCTTGTAACAGTAAACTTAAAATTAGAATTTACTTTAGATCTGCCATATATTTTAGACTGTTACATTAGTTCTGAAAACTTTTAGTCATTTTTTAGCATTTTCTTTACTAGAAAAATTATAAAAAAACAAATAATTTATGAATATGACTTAAGTTTACCTCTTTTGACTCCTTATTTTCAAGCTTAGCTGACAAGTTCTCTATTGCTGTAAGTAATTCTTCTGTAATTGTAATTTAATAAATCCTGCCTTGTTTTTGCTAGTTTTTCAGGGAAATCTTTGAATAAACAATTAAAAGGTTCAGCATTACTTTTATAGGCACTATGTATGATATAAGAGTGACAGTAAATTTTTTAAACTGTCTGACCTCTCTTGATTAATCATTAACAATTTTCCCCCATTCCTAGGATCAATAACTTTTCATGATGATCTTGACTTTGTTATTCCTGAGGAAAAATGTATTTAGGCTTTTCTAATATTCATTGAATGAATTTGACTATAATATGTAATTATCTTCGTGTGCGTCCTTTTTACCATATTCAAATTGAACATAAACCTTAATACAAACTGGTGATCTATCTTATTCCAAAAACAAATTTATAATTGTGTATTTCCTTAAATAACTATAAACCGATTTCCTCTAACAATACAATGTATTTTTCATTAGAAATTGAAATATAAATGTTTTATCTTTACTGATGGGAGTTATTCTGTATCATTTTGATGTTTACTAACCATGTTCTGTCCATAATGTTTCTTCATTAAATATTATGGCGTAATATTTTTTTCCTTCAGAGAGATCTCTACCCTTTTTTTTCTTTGTTGCTCTAATTACTGTGCAATATCTACAAACTGGTAAGAATGTTGCTTTTTATGGAGTTGTTTGTACTATATTGTCAAAGTTTTAATATTATACTCTATTGCATGCACAAGCTGGTGATAATTCAGTTTTCATTTAAACTGGAATGAACTCATTTTGGCATAACTTGTCTGCAGGTCTAATATAAACGTCATTTAATTTCGTGTGTTCTATTTTCAATCTGTCTACAGTAATCCAAAAAATTACATTCCATGTAATTATGCCATTACATACCAAAAGTTACTGGAGCTGACAATTAACTGCAACAAATAACAAATGAATAGACAAATTACACATCTAAAAAAAATCACTTTTTAAAGTTGATATCTCCTAGTTCTTAATTTATACGAATAATGTAACCTAGATAATATAACAACAGTAATACAACATCTCTTGCAAGTTTCCCATCATTTCTTTAACGGTTTTCCCGATTATTAAATAACTGATCTGAGAGTCACGATAAAATATTAATGATACGCATATGCAATGCGTACCATTCGATCGACACACTTTCTTTATTGAACGTCGATTATTAGTGTTTTCAACAAATGATCAATCATCTCAAACACATTTTAATTTAATCTCTACAAGTTTTTCATCAATTTCTTGTTATTAACAGCAATTTTGTCAGATATTAATTATTTTTACCATTAAAAGAGTTTCATAGTTTTCTGTTTGTCTGCCACATTTTCCTCGTCACTCACATATATCTACACGCACACTATTCATTATCTCTATTTACATAATAGAATAACATATTATATAAAGTAACATAAAATTTTATTGTATTGGATTCGTTCACGGGTTTCGAACTGCATTTTTCTTTCGTGATCAGTTATGACTCAACACTCTAAAATAAATCTCACAGATTTATATGTTAGACAGTAAACCCTATTTTATCGTAATCCTCAGATGAGTTATTTAATAATCGGGAACACATTTAACAAAATACTGGGAAACTTCCAAGAGTTATTGTATTACTGTTGTTATTTTTATCAAGGTTACATTATTTGCATAAATAAAGAACTGAGAGATATCAACTTCAAAAAGTGATTTTTTTTGGGTAAGTAATTTTTCTATTCATTTACATAATTTTCTTAACAGAATTATAATATCAAAAAAAAAATTATTGGTATTCAATCATAAAAAATAATTCTTGGAGTTTTCTAAGAAAAAGCACTTGATGCTATGAGACCTCATCATTATTAACGGTGACATGGGACGACTTCAAAACTATTTTAAAAAAGGGCAACTAAAGGGTACAAACTGCATGTTCTAAATGAAGTGATTTGATTGGAAATTTGAAATTCTTTTCCTTTTTTCATTTATAGCAGTTCTCAACTTTTTTTATATCTCAAATACAAATACTATCAAGTTAATCGCTAAACATAACCTCCACCATTCCTGTCATAACATTAATTAATACGTGCATCCATTACGCACTCTTATTGCTTTGTTCTCGTTACTTCGTCTTCATAAAGAAAACATATATCTTCTCATTAGCTTTACTTTTTTCACCGTACCGTCAATGTTTATTCGCTTAACCTAAAAGTACCATCCTGAACAAAACAACAGATGTAAAAATCACTTTCAATGCTGTAAACTGTAGTGAACTTATTACCTATACTCTAACAAGCTAAGCGTTTTGCCGGTCATTACTGACTATTACTCCGAGTGAAAAACAAAGAAAAGATGTGTAATGCACTGAAGAGGCAATAGGTGGAAGTACAATTTTACTGGAGTGTTTTAAAGACGGCACTAAGCGAGGAAGCTTTCCGTTTTATTTCTCATCGTAAGCTTTGTCAGGCTTAGCTGTCTCGTTTCGGCTCGACTTTGAGGGCTTATGTCATGTGGCAGCTGCTCTCTTCAATGTACTGCTCTAACTGCACCATGTACTTTCATGTTTAAAACGTAAACATTTAACAACTTTTAAAGAATGTACTGGTAAAGAGTTACTTACAATTAAGGATGTTACTTCATATGAAAATAAATATACATAATTTGCGTACTGAGGCATTCTGAACCCTTGGAACAACTTAAGTAACTGGCTTGATTAAGTCAATCAGCTCTCGTCACGCCTCGAAATCACCCCAGTGCTATCTTTTCCCGAAGCAATAGTTTATTAGGCCTGCTAACGTATCAAATGTTGTCTTCAAATATACTTGAGCTTTATTCGTTTAAATGTGATGAGGAAAAAAATCAACATCGAATAAAACAGCTTAGCTTTATTGATTTATGTGTTGTGCAATTAATAAATTGAATCCTATTGTTTGGGAGCAATTATACATGATCGGAAAGTTACTTTTTTGGCCAAAAGTTGTTTTTAGATATTTTTTTCCTAAACTATTAAATATATAATCTTGGAATTTTGTGGTTATCATGGAAGAAACAAAAGGAATAGCAGAAAAAAATCTTCAGATTTTTAAAACAACCAAAAATATTTGTTTCAATGAAGTGTGAAAATTTTTATTTATGATTCAATCTGAAAGCTAGCGAGGAGGATACAAGCATACCGTTTCACGGATCAAAATGAAATTGTACCTAAAAATTAATCATTGTGTGTGAGATGAGTTGCAGTATTTTTATTGACAATTTGTTTACGAAAGGAGCGTTATAGTATATTTTCTGCTTTTAGGGAATTTTTTTGACGCCAAACAGCTCATTAAAATGAAAATTGTCCCAAACATTCAACAACAAATTCGCTATTACAAAAAATATCGTGAAATTTCAATTTTACCTTAAAGAGCGGCAAACAATAAATTATTTGATAATTACATTTTTTAAGTAATTTAGCATGGTGAGAAAATATATTTTTGACAAAATGTGGTTTTAGACCATTTTTTTCGCCTAAATAATAAAAAAATAAAATAATAAATAGAATAAATAAATAAATAAACCTCCTAAATATCGCTGTTAACGAATTTTGTATTATTAAGCAACAGACGGAAGCAATAAATTTAAACTGATACATCTGAAACTGCAGTGAAGTTATTTCCCGTATTAATATGTAAAAATTATAACTAAGATTCATTCACAAAATTTTTGGGAACAGTACACTTCATACTGCTTGAAGGATAAAAAACATCTTACCTAATATTAGCTCTGTACATTACGATTAGTTTAGGACATTGTATTAAAATATCACAGATGGTTACGGTACACTTTTTGATTTTAATATGAGCTTTTAACCCTGAAGAGCTAATTATATGTGAACAAATTTTGTCGAATAATTAAACCCACAACTGTTTATTTAAAAAAAAAAGCTCATGGCATTACGATTACACTTTAATGGTAAAAACTATAGAAACTGGATATTCATGTTTGAACAAAAGATCACCTGCTGTACTTCTTTGAGTTGTTTTCAATGGCTTAAAGGATTAAGGAAAATTTTAGGAAAATTGTGTGAAACATAATTGTTTTTTGAAGATTTATTAAAAGAAATTTGAGATATTTTAATAAGTTAATATTACATATAGGATGACTACATTCCTTACATGTCAAACATCAACACCAATCAGACATTCATTCTATGATGTTTATCGGGGAATGATGGATGGTTGTCCAACTATTGTAATCAAACTACATGTTTGTCCTTAACAAAAGTTAATACCGGTTACATAATGTTTGTTATGTTTAAGAATCCCGTGGTCTTAGGGTATACTGAAGAAGGGAAAGGCAATTTTATTTCTTTATTACAATTGTGTCATTCATTTAAAGCTATTATTCGGTGATTGAATGAACTTGACGAATTCTATTAAGTACTGCTTACTACTAGTGATTACCTTAAGCATTGAACATGTAATTTTACTTTAAAAATGTTGATGAAGTTCTGTCTGCAGCATTATAAGTTATTTAAGCATCTTCATAATAGAAACATACATACCAAAATAGATACCAAAAAATAAACATTTAACTTAATTCATTCAAAAATTTTGTTAACAAAATATAAAAGTCATTAATTATTAATGCAGTCACTCTAGACTGTTTCATGGCATTGAAGAGGCTTTTGATTAAATTCCCTAGAAAGTAGGACTAACTAATGAAGTAGTACTAATAGATAGATTATTAATCTAAGAACTATACAATTTATTACAGCATCAAATGCAAGAATAATTAATGTAAGTGGTGTGTTTACCCCAGCTGGAATTGTGACTATTAGAAGCTCTCCTCAGGGCAGCGTCCGTTTCCAATATTGTGGCGATTAGTTATTGGTGACCTAAATAACCCTAAATAATCAAATTTGTTGTACACAAGGATAGATCGATGAAATTGTTATCATAAAAGGGGTTATGCTAGATGGTACTTCCGTTGAGTTTGTGCAGCATTCTCTATAAATTGTAAATGAAATGATCGGGGTTTAAATCATGGTAAAATGTCCCTCCTACCTCATTTAAATAAAATAAAGTAGACGGCTAAGACTATTCTATTGAAAATGATAAGCTAAGAATATTGATGGTACAGAAATATTGTTGAAATTTTCATAGTTCAACGACTAAACCGAAAAGACTGTATTAATTACATAGAGTAATGCAGACACCGGCTGTCTTGCGGTAAGGAATCTTCTAGCAGATGTTGTTTTAACAACGAAATTTCACTATGGATCTAAAAAAATTACTATTACTGCTGTCAGATTCCTCTAAATCATTGATTCCAAGTTTATTATTACTAATCAAATAGATATAACTATATTGACATTCATGAAATCACAGTTTAGTAAATTCATTTTGGTAAATAGCCTTGATAAAATTTACCATAACGTTTGATGTTACCTCTGCACTACAGTCACTTTCCAAATAAAACCAAAACTCAATTGGTTGTTTACAAGTTTACTTACAATAAAGTTCAGTATAGGTCATTCTCTTCGATTAGCTTGTCCTGTAATTTCTTTGTTTCACTATACCTACTCTAAACTATTCACCATATTTATCAAGAACATACTTTTTTAGTAAGAATTGAGTGGTTTTAGTTAAGAACGCATTAATCCTTTATTCAGTAGTGCACTTGAATGTTTTGCTACTTACAAGCTATCAAGTATTTAAAAAATTGAGGTATCTTCTTTTTGAATCAATTTAATTTTTTGTTGCATCTAGTCCAAGTAGCAGGTTATGCTTCTACTGTATAAACTAAGCATTTCTATTAACATAAATATTTAGTAGAGCTTATATTCTATTGCTCTTTAAATAAAGTCGTACACAGTCATAAACAAAATTCATTAATTTTTACCTTAGAAGTTCTGAAATTTTATATGATCTTACTGTCTAATTACATTATTATATGTTAGTTAAATTTGAGGCAGCTTTGTAAACATCAAGAACATCTTTTGAGTTATTGATAGTCAGGCTACTGCAATTAGTTGTTGAAGTTCAAAAGGTGATTTTGGTTTTAAAACACAAAACTTGGAATGACCTTCTGTATATGTTTCTTTTGTTTACATTGATTTGCAATTTTTTTTTTATCAGAATCAAGTCAATTAAAATTGTTTAATATCTCAGTTTAATAATAACAGCAACATATCAGATTATTCTAGGTCAATGTTTTCAAGTTCATTATAAATTATACAATGTATTCTTCAATAAAACAAATTATATAATTATATGGTTTATCTATGAATTTAATACGCGGTAAATACGTTAAAACTGGATCAAGACTCACTTGATCAGAGATTAATGTGATCTTAGGTTTACTTATAGTAAAGTTGAGTGAACTCCTCTCCAGATTTTCTAACTTGTTGGTAGTATTGGTAATAGTTATCTACTAGAATGAGATACCCAATTTGCCCAATAGTATTTAAGTAGTATTTAAATTGTTTAAATACTACTACTACATATTCTAGTACTACTATGGATCACGTACTCCATCCCTTGGAGAGAATCATTGACCCTAAGTTTCAATATTTAAACCGCTAATGCAGTACTTACTCTTTTCATGTTCCTTGAGAAGGGATTTCAATTGTTTTCTTACATAATCAGGATTGTTCTGATCGTGATGATATGATGACGGGAGCTGTTTTTGATGGGAAGAGGGCACTATTTCCCAATTACTCAAAACGGGCAGATAAGAACAAGAAATGGTCAACAAAGACTGAATTCATGATTTACTAAGAGATCTAAATGTTATTAACATTGCTTCTATAGTATTAATGTCAATGCTATTACATTAACATACCTGTAAGTGTGATGTGTTTTCTTTTATTTGAAGAATTATTTGTTTCATGCAGACAGCATACGAGGTGTATAAATAAAGTAGTGAGACTGAATTTTTTTAAATTTTCTATTCAAATATAATTACAATGTGATGTGATATTGTCACCTTCAAAATAGTTCCCTTCGGAAGCCACACAGCGCTGGAGACGGTCCTTCCAATCATTGTAGCATTGCTGGAACTCGGATTCTGGAATGGCCTTCAGCTGGTCGGTTACAGCAGTTTGTATGTTTTGTAGTGTCCCGAAATGAGTTCCCTTGAGGTGATTTTTCAATCTCGGGAAGAGGAAAAAGTCACAACGACTCAAGTCTGGTGAATAAGGAGGCTGAGGAGCAACAGGAATGTTTTTACTGGCCAAAAACTCGTTTATTGAGATGGTTTTTCGGAACCATTTTCGCACAAATTTTTCTCATCTCCAATTCATTGGTCAAAATGTGATGAACGGAGGTGTGATTCAAATTCAACTGTTCCCCGATCATTCTGACTGTCAAGCGTCGATCTGAACGCACAAGGTTCCGTACTCTGTTGACATTTTCATCGGTGTTTTGATTTCTGCCACGCGTCTCCAGCGTTGCCAGATCGAAAGCGACGTTGCCAGTCTCACTACTTTATTTACACACCTCGTATTTAGAAAAACGAATATTATCATTCGTTATCGTAGTACTTAAATAGACAAAGAGCGACTAAAGAAAGAAAAGCTACGATTCCTTCAAAAAATTGATCTCAAATAAGGGCTTTTAAGTTGTTATTATTGTAATTCTATGACGGCTGTGAGAAGCAGTAATGCTGGTGTTAAAACAGAAAGATGTGAAATCAAATGAAAGGTAATGACTGAATGAAACTATCCTGGAGATGGGGTTGCCATGCTATCGACCGACTGCCTTAATAGGCATCCCAACAAATAAATGCAAACTGGGACTACACCAACAAGGGTTAATGGGATGACCTAGAGGTCTCGGGAGTCCGGCACTTAACCACGTGCTTTTACCCTACGTATTCTTTTAAGTTTTTTCCAATCATTTTGAAATCCATACACCTGGATTGAATAACATTTTGTTTTACTCCTTTGTTTCTTGTGTATGATTGAAACAAATATGACTAGAGTTATGATGATCACGTTGCATGGATGTGCTATCAACAGCTCTTTCTATATTTAAGAAGTTTGAGGTAAACTTCCTTAAAAATGTTTGTTCAAAATAATTTTTGAAACTGATTCTCCTGTCTTGCTTTTGTGATAGGCATATATTAAAACTTAAGTCAAAAATTCAGTTTGACTTGATTTTGAGAAAAAAATTCTAAACCGATGTAAAACAAAACTGACAAGTGCAGGCAATTTATTAGTTTAATTCGACTTTTCAATTTTTAGAGGTATATTAACTCTTCCAGTTATCTGCAGTTTTGTCAGAAAAATTTGATGTATACAGTAATCATTTTATCTAAAAAAAAAATAATAAAATGTACCATAAGACAAGTTTATATCAATGCTTTTTTAAGAAAGCAATAATTTTAATCGTTATATTAAAGTATGCTAGTCTTTGGGGTAATTTCATTCTGATCCGTTAAATGGTGTGAGCTGCAGTTACAACACTTACAGTTCAAAATTTATACATTATATTATGAAACGTGCCTTTCTCGGTATTTAAATTTTCAATTTTCCAACTTTTTCCAAATTTTTTCAAAATTCCCGTTTTTCCAACTATTAGTTGACTTATATATAATAATCCGAAGTTGTCAAGCGACTAGAACTGGAAGTTTAAGGGAATAAAATTCTCTGAATATATATTTTTGCCTGGAAAAATGACATTGTCAACATGCATTATTACCCAATTGTAATATATAAAAATCTACACATTCTAAAGGAACATAATAGGCCCATTTTGCCCTATAATTTTATCAAATACTAATTTCATCCATCAAACAGCGTTACTTGTGGCGTATCCACAAAATTTGCATAATCAACCGAACACCTATGTGGTGATGAGGTCATCACCAAAACAATGAAATCATAACCAAAACAATGACCTCATCACCTAACTATATCGTCATCACCAAAACGATGATTTCATCGCCAAACCATATTTCATTTTTTTATTTAGATACTTTTTTGTGTTTTTTCGTTGATACATACTTATTATTTATAAATTATTTCATTTGTTTTGTTTAACTTCTTTTTTGTGAAATTTTTATACTTATATTATTTTATTCTTCTTTGTAAACTATTCTTTCGTCATTTGATGGAGTGCTTCTGAGATGGAGACGTTGATTTAGTTTGCATGTCATTTCACACTCTTGATGGTTATGGACGTCAACATATCTTATTCAGCTTCTTGGTTTGTTCTTTAGGTTTTTCCTCTTTTGTTTTTATTTTGTTTACTTCCTTGAATCATCGTCAGTAGTTATATATAAAAATGTGTAAACTAGAGTAAGAAATTCAGACATGGGACTGACATCTTTGGGGCAAAACAACTCTTTTTACATCAGTCATACTCTCTCTAACTGCAGTCCGACTGTGATTCTGACAAACAAATGTAGTGTCAGATTAAAGGTATAGACCTATTTCTATTTTTTTTAGAAAAAAATTGAGGATTTGACGTTGTTTTTTGTTTCATGTGTTTACTACCTTGCTGTACATATATTTTCACACAAGATTAATATTATTTAAATTAAACATATAAATTAGAGATATGAGTATTTTTAGAAGAAAACGCAATGTTAATAATGAGAATGAATGTTTCAGTCAGTAATTTGTAGTAATAACAAAAGATATATTGAGAGACAGTAAAATGAAAAGGTTAAGTAGAATTAAGCGTAGAGTGAGAGAGACAGAAAGTGGCTAAGTGTAATTGAATATCAGATAGGTTTGAGTAAAAGAGAGAAAGGGACTAAAAAATTCTTAAATAATTAATACATTGAAGAATGGGCACTAAGTCATTAATACATAAATGTTGAATGGTCTCTAGAGAAGAAGGGCAAGCAGTGAATTCAAAGGACTAAGATTTGCAAATACCCAGTCAGTGGAAAATTTCTTAATTCTCTTTGCCTGTAAAATTTACGGGTTTATCTTCCATTTGATTATTCTAATTTAATAATATGTCTCTCTTTTATTAAAAAACACTTAATTTATACTATTTTATTAATTTTTTAACTATGTAGTCAGACATACAATATATACACATAAATTTACAACTTTACTATTTTGTTAGCATAAATAACTTATTTTAAATCTATGGTATTACTACTGCAGAGAAAGTGCTCAATCAAATATCCTATTATTTATAATTTACTTAGCATTACAAATAAGCAATAACTTGAAGGATGGACCTTGAAAGTCATCTAGATTATTCTAGACAACAATCTCTAAAGATCGTTAATATTTTTCAGATTACTTTCTTAAGCAGCACCCAAAAGTCTTACATTACAAGGATTCCAAGTATATACTGATGACAGATATTCTTGTAAACATACTTCCTTTATATGTAATGCCACTCAGGGCATAAAATTGAATATTTTATTCAATTCAAATAGTTTTTTTGCTATCGTTTCATGAAGAACTACTAATAAGTAGTTATTTGATTCAATGCAGTCAGCATATTTGTTTTCTTTTGTTCACTCATTACAACTAATACATTTTAAAATATTTGTTTTTAATATTAAATGTAGTGTGGATGTCATGGGACTTCTGCTTATTTCATTAAACTGAGTATACCTTATCAATCCAGCACAGTGAACAAAACTAATAAAAAAATAATTTACCAATTTGTTTGTGGTAAAAAAATACTGGCCTACCGGTTTTTAATTTTTGGCATATAAAGCATCCATACTAAACTTCATGTTAGTCAGAATTCATTAAAACTAACTAGAGGATAATAATGAATATCATTCATACTAATGGAATTACGAATATCTGGTATTTATGGTTATAAATATCAAAAAGCATGATCTTAACAGTTAATTTTATTATATACAGATCTAAAATTTGCACTGGAATTAAGTTTAAATGAAGAAAATGGTGAGGTTATAAAGTAACCATAGTTAATATAAACCTCTTAATTAAAAATAAATATTCTAACAATGTCACGTGAAATGTAAAGAAATGACAAAGGCTATTAATTAAATATAAAATTTTAGAGTCTCCAGATGTCACAGAGAAAAATATTTTAAATAAAGTTGTATAAAAAATTTTTTTGCCAATTAAGTATTTTCAAACCTTTTCTAAAAGATTTATTTTTTATAAATATTTCAATGTGATTATTTTATTATTTTTTTTGGTATATTATACTTCTTATTAATTTTAAAGATTTATAAGTTGAGAGGATCTAATATGTCACCAATGTTGGGTTCTTTAGGACCTAATTAATAATACAAGAATCCACATTGAAGATAAGTTCCCTTAAAATAATAAGAGTTCTGACAAAATGATTTGTGCCAAAAAGTCGTGCTTACAAAATCATTGCAAAACTCAGACGTGTAAAACATAAATGAAACAGTCGTTTGCACGTAGTCTGGATTAGGTAATTTTAGAATCTATACAATTATGGGAGTATATCTTAACCCCTGGGAGGATTTTAAAATAGGTAAACATATCAAAGTTGTTACATTTTTAGACTAAAAATAACAAAAAGTATTTTCTATAATCTTGACCAGAAATATTTATTTGGAAGTATTTTCAACATTAATAATAACTCTATTAGAGACTACAAATTTTGCTAAACTATATAAAAAAATCAATCACTCAAAACAACATTCATCTACTTTCAGGCTTTTGATAAACAACATATATAATGCTTAGGTAACTAGTTAATGAAATTTGCCACTTCCACGCATATTATTTATGAAGCAAATGTTATTCTTCTGAAATGTTATTCAATATGTGTGAATAGATTTCTAAAAAAATTGGGAAGAACATTTTTTCTATGCAAAGTACCCCATAGAAGAGAGCAGTACTGGTGTGAGCCTTGCTGTTTTAACAAACAGACTGTTGTGGTCTCATTCACTACCAACTGTGAAGTACTTGTTTGCCTGATACCTTAAATAGTAATTAGAATAGATTTGAAATGATATCTTTGAAAATATATGACATTTGTTTTCACTATATTTCTGCTTTGACACGTTTCAAAGAAAATCATAAACCTAAAGTTAAATTTGCAACAGGAAAATATTTAAAATTGTTTATTTAAAAAACTAAATTGTGTAATTTTATATCTTACGCAAAATAAACGAATTGAAGTAAAATGCTGTATTTATGTTCTACAGAAAAGGTTACACGAATGATCATAAGGTCAAAAGTCATCAATGCCAACCTCTGTTGCCAACCTGTTGAAAGAGGAGATTAACGGTTAAAAAACAATTTAACCTATAGTCCTTTGAACATTCATTCTTCGCCAACCTTATAGTCAATCAATCAGACTTCAGATTTAAACATTTTAACAGTCTTATACATTACTTAAACTTCATGCATTAATTCGTATTTCTTTCATGAACTAAAATCTGCTGCAACATAATCTTTATTTTTACAAAATACCAAGAAGTTGTCTACCTTACCCTATAAGTTGTGTACTTAGTGACTATATTCAAACAAGAATAACTTCTTCTAAATGTAGCTTACAGAATTACCCAATCAAATAAATAAATTAAGTGCGTGTTTAGATGACACAGGGTCACTAATACTTCTAGTATTTCTTATGAAATTTAATACTGTGTGTACATGGGAAATACTTATATTAAAAAATGATATTTCAAACCTTTTTGAAAAAGTTAAATTAAATGTATATGATAAAACAATAACATTTTATTAAATAAACGAAATATTTCTATTTTTTATCATTTGTTTAATTCAAAAGCTTTGAGCATTTTATGTTCTGAACATAAGGTCTGTTCCATGATTTCCTGATAGCCTTGTGGGTGTGTGTGTGTGGAAGGGAGGGTGTTAAAAAAGATGATTGAGCTCCTTAGGGGTTTGAACATTTTATGATCAGTATCCAACTAAAGCACAGTGAAAGCTGTACGTATTGACCCAGGTGAATTCTTGGATTAAAGATTAATTAGTAGGGTAGTCTTGGCAAAGGCCCTTGGGAACATTCCCAAGCAAACAGTGTTTCGCAAGTGGTTTAGCCTCTACATCCATGTTGTGAGAGATCTTCCAATCAGAATTACATTTGCACTAATCTAAGGCTGTTCCTTTGAGACCTACTCCAGTAGCTAATTTACTAGTGCTACCAATTAAATTGCAAACTTCTTTCTTCAATGAGTTATGATCCTCAGCAAGAACTTACAAAATGCGACTAAGATCTATTGTAGTAAAACGGTCGTCTTTAGTGTCAACGTGATGAAGGCATCTAATGATATAGTTGTATTATAGAATATCACGCTATGGTTATTTAAATTGATAAATATAAGTAAACGACTAAATATGAAACCCATTAATTGATGTTTCCACAACAAACAATACAATTTTCTAAAGCAACAAGAAAGAAAATATTCATTACGAAAAATATTCAATAATGTATAGTAAATAATTTATAGTGCATATATTCATTCTATAACGTACACACACACACACACACACACACACACACACACACATATATATATATATATATATATATATATATATATATATATAAATTGAGAAACCATAGAAACAAATTATTAAAATTATAAAAAAAATAACTAAACAATGACAACACCAACAATTCTTTATCATTTAGACTTGGGGCGGTCTTTGAGAAAGAAAGTAAAAAAGACAAGGTTGAGAACACTATGAAATAACTTCTGTGTAGGCAACCTCAAAATCCGGATAGGCTGAAAATAAATAATATGAACCATATAAAAAAGAAACAAAAATAAAGAGAAGATGCAAAGAACAATCATAAGTTGAAAAATGTGGAATAATTTACCAGCATTAGAAGAAGTAAACTTAATAACAAAATTGTTCACAATCAACTGACTTTCGTTTTATTTTAATGTTAGTTTCAGGCAGATGTGATATTAGATTCACAGATAATGAATTATCAAAATTATATAGAATCAAATTAATCATTTCATTGGTTTTCTTGTGGCTGTATCAATTTTACCATCTATGAGTATAACAAACTTGAAATAATTTATCGATAATAATCTGATATGTTATTTCTATTATAAGTTATTAATAGTAATTTATTGTTACTATTACTATTTTATTATTATTATTATTATTATCAAACTAAAAACATTAGCCAATGGTCTTTACCGTTTAGCTTTTCATATTAACTGAGTTCTAGTTTAATCTTTACAGTGAAGAGTTTTTTGAGTTCCACTTTTATTCTTCTTGAGAAATAAGACCTGTTTTAGCTGTACGTATCATAAGCACTTTTTCCTTTTCCTATACTTTCAATAATATAATGCCATGAATCTTGAGCACAAAGGTAGCACCACCAAACTTTTCTCTTCTTATAATAACGAAGCCATATGCCTACTCTTGTGTTATCTTTTCATTTTTAGAGTGTCACATAAGTTATCTTAAACTATTCACCACCTCCCTGAGGGTGCCTGTAGTGGTTCAAGAACACTAATTACTGCGTTAGACTATTCTATTCCATTTTATAGTCGTTAGACTATTGCATTTATGTATTAGTTCTGATTCAAAGGATTCTAAAGCATGTTATTGAAAGCTCCTTCAACATTCAAGAAGCAGCTCAATGAAAACCCTTTAGAACTGAAAAATGTTTAGTTTTGCTATAGACGTTTTTAGAACTGATTCTTTTGATTTAATCTTCTCATGTGTATCTTGTCCCAGACGTTCAAGTCAACATCTTATCCGATCTTCCAAGTTTTGAGATTTTAGAGCTTATGTACTGTATTGCTTTTTGCTATATTTACAATTTCATGATTTTTTTTGGTAGCGGACTAATTTTATATATTTTTACAAAATTTTATTGTTTATTTAGTCATTTTGTTAAAAGTAAATTGTAAATCATAAAATGTTCTATAAGTTCTTTTCCATCAAAATGTATTCGCAGACAAGAAATTTTCTGCTAACCTGCTTAAAAGGTTATATTTTTTGGATTAATTTATCACGATTCTTCAAAATCTCTGTGGTTATTACATCTCTATCACTCTGTATCGTGATCATGAGCTTTTGGAATCAATGAGAAGTCAAAATGTCATAGTTTCTAACAAGAGTAATATTTTGGGTTATTGAAAATTGTTCACTTTATTTCCCTTTATAGTGTTGTCACTTCCATTTATTTCCATTATGCATAAAATTTTAACTTTCTAGAGTAAGTAGTTTAGAAAAGTATTGTGTTTGGTACATTGACTTTTACCAAATGCAATATTCTCCGAAAACATTACGGCACATCTACTCTATATGGCAGATTATTGGTAAACTATGCATTTTACCTTTAAACAGTATGACTTGGAGTATACTCAAAATAATTTGATGCATACAGAAGGATCCACACATGGGCATCAACGGAATGCTTTAAAAAAGGACATGGGGACCTCAAAATATGTACATCCGTCATAATTTCAGGTTCAAATTATTTCCTGATAGCTATTCAACTTTTAGTAAAGAGTATGCCTGATTTGCATTTAATATTTTCTTCTTATAAACTAAATCCTTCTAGATTAGAAATGAAAAGCAGGTACTGTAGCAGGATGTTGACAAGTCGAGTGTTTCACACCTTAAGGGAAATGAGGAAGCTTAGGAAATATATGGGGAAAAATATTTTTGAGGTTGTAAAGTGTAGTGTGTTAAATGGAGAGACTTATAGATAATATAAGATATAAAAGGTTAAGAAAAGTGTACAAGGGAGAAATTCTTAAAAACAGTGCCAAGGATGTGAGCACCAGGATAGAAATTAAATATTGAAGAATTGCATCATGTTTCATCTGAAGTGTAAATCAGCGCAATATCGCTGATTAAACTTAACATTACTTTAAAAAGATATCCTCCTTCAAATAATATAGTTTTCGCCTGGTTAAGGTGGTGCCTTTTCTGATGTAGGTTACTTCAAATTTTGTAGATAATTTTTTATCTGGATCAAGGGAAAACTTGCCGAATGTAAAGAGGACAATAACTATTATTATATTGATAGTACTGAAGTGAATTTGTGTTTAATATTAACAGAGGTGCAATGTTGTGAAAAACAATAGAATACCCACCCACCACACATCAATCACATTCTAATGGCTTCAAGAAATCAATAATTTATTATCAGACCACAAAACTTGTAAATTCAACTATATCTCGAAACTGATTTTTTCATTAATTACAATAGTCTAATTACTTTACCGCTTTAAGTCTTTATTACCGCTATAAAGTCTTGTGTTAGATCAAAAAAATCACCGAAATAATAACAGTAGAGTAAATATTAACTGTATTATTCAGAGTTAAGAAATGTTTACGGTAGAATAATTGAGTAAAAATTATTCTAAATATCATGTAGTTAAAGAAATTTATTTTTTTGAAACGTCAATGAAATACATATCGTGAAAAATGATGATATGCAATATTAAAAGATGGTCGTCAAACTTAGCGACACAATTTTATGCATGTTTCACCTGATATTAGCATTATGTTATAATTTCTTTACCAGATACTTTTTTTTAACAAATTCAGTGACAAAATTGAAACTAGTTATTTTTAGTAAAACTAATTATTAAAGGCTCTTTAATAATTGTATTGTTCTACCTTTTCTAAGGTATTTCGTTCTAAGGAGCAAGACATTTTTTTCTTGCTTATTTCCTACTGACAACCTCTATGGAATAAGTAACAATAATGTTACTTTCGTATTGTCAGTACAAGTTTATAAATTTCATGGTTCATGTGAAATTATAAATACTTTTAACTGATTGAAGAACTTCTGTAACATAAAACGCCATATTCCTTTTGATTTCGATACATTCTGATCAGTTTTCTTTTTAATAGGTGAGATAATAAGCGCCATTTGACCATCAGAAGTCACTACGGCTCCTTATCGACGTTAGTCACATATTATTTTCAATATTTTAAGACCTACTTTTCTCCATTTTACTGCTTTCAAAATTAGTGACAAATTGCGTAGAACCATTAAAATAAAACTATTTATTATATTGATAGTTCATTAGTTTTTAAATTTCATTATTAATGGATATATTTGGTGAAATACTATACATTTTTTATAACCAGAATTGTATAAATTTAAGAAGGAGAGGCATTTGTGTTCAAGTCAGCTTCTGAGGCACAGTGTTTAAGTAAGCTGTGGGGCACATTTTCTGCTTTCTTGCTTCCAATAAGGTACAGCTTAGTATCCTCAAATGAAAACAAGTATCAGTCAGGTAAGCCGAGGCAAACAGATACTTTTTTCCTTTGTTCTGCTGTGTTAGCCAGTTATATTAAGCCCTTTGTGTACTTTACTCTGTCACAGTTTGTACTTAATTCCTAATCAGTTATTCTTTAGTCTCAGAATATTGGTACTTCTGTCAATAATATTTTTCACTAACTCTAAATATACTGCATTAATAAGGCAATCATAATTTATATTGTATTATATTATTCATTATCTGAAATTTAATATCTACATATGAAAACATCTTCTTTCTACCTTGGTAATGTACTGGTATGACTTCCACATGGCCAAATATATGCATAGTTTATAGGTTATCAAATGTGAATACAAACTTTATTTTCATTGATCCGGTATAAACCTATAGTTTCCTGAATATAACTGATATATCTGCGAGTGATCGTTCCGGTTATTGATAAAATATAAGCCATAATTTTATAAAACTTGTTATTATTCTTTGACTGAACTGATTTCATCGTTTTACGCCCACCCGATTGACAGACTTATGACTTCCACTTGAATTTAAAAAAAAAAAGTTCTCTTCTTTGTATACTTTAGTTCATTTTTAAAAACTGAAAATTGTCTGAAGAAAATCAATTGATTTGATTTAACTAAGGCAGAAAAAGATGTCACACTGAACTTGGTCGTTCTAACTTGCACAGTAAATTCTGTACGATGGACAGGGCCTGAAACTATTAAAAGAGAGAATAAAGAGTTTTTATTGCTCAGTATTTCCACAATGCTTGTGAAGACAGTGATTTTAAGCTATATTCACTTTTTTACTAAACAGTGTTGGACATTTAAAACATTTTGGTCCTATATTAATCCAATAATATAAAAAACAATAAGGAATTACTCACAGATTTATCCTTAAAATACGTTTATGAGATCAAATATCCTTTGTGTGCCTGAGAGGAATGTATTAATTTAATTATTCTTTAATTTTATTTTGTATAATTTTACACAAAACATGAATTTTTGTTAAATTAAAAAAAATAATTTTATCGAAATATAAGTTGCATTATACATTTTGTTTAAAAAAATGCCTACCACAGAAAATACAATTATATTATACAGAACTATAATTAAGGATATTTTTCTAAAAACACAATCGTAAGAGGAAATTTAACTCTGCATTCAACCTGAACTAGATATTAAACTTCTGTTTAACTAAAAGGTAAAATAGTTTTCTGTGAAGGAGATCGCTTAATGTTAAATTAATTAAAAGCACGATTTAATTCTGTCGGAGTTTTCATAATTAACATTTCAATTACTACCACTTAGTTAAGATCAAAGGTAATTTCAATGTTTTACACCCCATCCAATGACATACTTAAGGCTTCCATTTGAATTTAATTTCGTTTTCACTTCTAGAAAATAATACTATAAATCAATTCTCATTTAAACTCATTAGCACTTAATATAATTGCATTTAAAAAATACTTACAGATTTTTAAACGTTTTAATTTTTAATTTTTTTTTTACATAATTTACATCATTATTAACTAAACCGATTAAATTCACCAAGAATTTTGCTTCTTCATAACCAGTTTAAGTAATTTATGATATAATAATTGCTTAGAAATAGAACAAAATAAAATACAAACTGAGTAAACATTTAGTATTTTAATTTTTCAATGATTACCAAAACGTTACTAAAATTTTAGGTTACAAAACGTTTCAAAGTTTAGGTACCAAACGTTACTAACTTCATGGCTTACTTATGTAGTAATAACGCCAGCATCGGTCCACTTTTCTATTTCTTAGAAGAGTATATACATTTTTTTGATACGGTTCCTACTACAGAAAATGAAAAAAAGGTCCTCCTAGACTTTACAAAACTAAACTATATGGAAAACAGAAGAAGGAAAAAAGTGGATGAGACAGATTTTTAAACTGCTTTTCCTTGGTCACCCATTTATCGTCCAACGCCAAATTATCGCCGACTCGCTACCCACCTGAGTGGTGAATTACCCACGTTGGTGAACACTGCTCTAACCTTTCAATGGAGTGTGATTGGTTCTCATTTATTGCTGAGAAGTGTCTTGTGCTACTCGGAGGGGGTGGGCAGTCACCTAGACTTTCTTCAACCAGCAGGCATGAATCAGTTCTAGTGAGATCTGAGCTGGTATTAGCCTGAACACTAACCTCTGGATAACAAGAAACCCTCTGGCCTCTAACAAAACTATACCAGTGCAAAAAATTGACTGCTTGAGGATAAGCATTTTCCTATATTTTAATGTACTTCAGATTATATGTTTGCTTTTGCTGTATCCATTTCGGAAAAGGTACATCAATAGGATTATATTTGAGTAATTCAGAAAGCAAATATGATGAATTCATTTAAATGATCTTTATAAAATAATTCTCTAAAGAACAATGGTGAGTTTTCATTAAAACTGATTTAATATAATTAAAGTTTTGACACTTTATCTAATAACTAATGAAAAATATGTTGCTAAAACATAAACCCTATCAATTTTTAATGATTTCTGTAGCAGTAGTACCTCTATTAGTTGTTTAGAACTTCATCTATTTCTGCAAAAGATACAAAAACTAATATTTAGTCTTGCTCCCTTACATACACCTTCTAACAGTTTTGTCTGTACATAATTTTTATATACTATAGAAATATCCTCCAGAAGTCTATAAATAATCATTATAATTTATAGAAAATAAGCAAATATTTTTTAACTTAAATTTACTTTTGAATTCTAAATATCGGAATATTGTTTATCTTTATTCTTCAGTTCCTTAAAGTTTTTTTTTAGGTATAGCAGCAACAACAATGAATAAGCCATCACAAAAAAAAAGGAATGAAAGATGATAAAAAATTACATCTAAAACAATTGTATTTTGTTTGAACTAATGTTTCTTAGTAAAATTAATATGTTTTGAAATTTAATTTAAAATATCATATCTACAAATGAAAGATTATTAGCGAACAATTTAATAGCGATAGGATTACCATCTATAGTCTTCAAGGTGAGATTCCTATTCACATATACCTGCAATATCCATTCTAATCACTGAATTCACTGAAATCAGATCGTCTAACTCAAATGATACTAATTATCACTCAAAGAAATGAGAGGAATCTTCAGAGCACATACATGTACCTGATGTATAATATATTTAGGTTACTGTGGAAGGAGGAGCTCTTAAAAGGGATTCCCTTCCAACTGCATGGAAGGATAAGGGTTGTAAAAACATTTACAAAATTATTCTTCATGAATTTGTTTCAACCATCTTACACTGTTAGTATTCTTAGTATAATTGTTATTTGATAAAATAAAATTTTTCTCCATTCATACTAATTAATTAATTATAAACAATTACTTATAATTAATTATTATTAATTATAATAATTACATAATCTATTCTATTGATTTATGGTAATGTCAGCGCATTATAAGTCAATAATATTTATTATCTTTCTGTGATAAATGGGCTTCATTAATATGAAATATAGTGTAAAATCGAGAATTAAATCTAAGCCTCCATAATTTTTAATTTTAAAAAAGAAGCTTAATTACTACTGTTCACATATAGGTCTGTGATAATCTATTGAAATCGTGTAATTAAAAAGAAAAACGTAAAATAGTTGAAATACATTTAACTATTTCATTAATACATCTTACACGGTTTTTCGATGTAAGTGTACTCAGTTAATTTATGCAAATAGACTTCCATTCATAAAATTATTCTTAGAAGGCCATTTCATGGCTACTTCTAGCTATTCTGTCAGGTTGCTCTACACAATGGTGTGCTGAATGTTAGCAATAGTTTCTTGTTTTTTAAAACATGAGTCACTGCTTCAACTGATGAACCATGATAATACCTGCCAGTAATTAATAACAAGATAACGACTGGACCCTCATTATTAATTTCCTGTATAATATACTTACCATATATTGTAAAGATGATGATTGAACACTTTTTGTTACGATACATACTCTTTCTTTATACAAGTTGAATCATTTGAAACAAATTAATCTTCTTGAATTAATGGAGCGGTAATTTAGCCAAGCTATTCTGCAATAACAATAGCCCTATCAAACTGGTTTTATATTGTTTGGTCTATTGATTTCAACATAGATGATTTATTATGCAGCTGTCAAGCAACATATTGCAAGTCTCTGTCTCAAGTAGCCTTCCACGCTCCGCTAAAGAAAATGTTCCCAAATACCTCCTCCTCTCAAGCTGACCTATTACTCAGCATTGAAGAGTTGGTTATTTTCTGATGCTTACAGAATAGAATAGGACAAACTAACAACTCCTTTATGTTGAAAATAATCAAACCTTCATTAATTACAGAAGTCACATAACCATTATAAAGTATAGAACCAAGTGTATGAAGTTGATTTCTCAAGCAATTTTTATGAAAACATAGTGTAGCGGATCGGTGCGGAAACTCCGGGAGAAGGTAGACACCCTTAGACCAAAACCAACAAGCGCGCATGGTGCGGAGTGCCTACGAATTAACGTACCGGATGCTTTGACCTCAGCCAAGTATGTTTTTGTCAAAAGGGAAGCCAAAAAACCACTGGAAACCCCATATGTTGGTCCCTTCGAAGTCCTTGCTCGAGCTGACAAGTATTTTACACTCCGGATTGGCACTAGGGAAGACAGGGTTTCGATTGACCGTCTCAAAGTAGCCATTGTCGACAGCGACCTACCAGTGCCGGTCGCGCAACCTCCAAGACGGGGTCGAACCCCAGGCCATCCTAAAGCAGTTCAACTTGCAGGTGCGGACCACGAGGCTCAAGACCGCAGTGACTTATTTCCTACCCAACCCTCCTATGCAGAGGTTGCAACAAGAGCCGGAAGAAGAACCAGACTACCAGCCAGATATAGGGTTTAAATTTATTTATGTTTCCTCCTCAATGACAGATCTGGGGGGAGGCATTGTAGCGGATCGATATATTAGATATCGATATGTTTATATTCGATCTGTCAGCTGTTTACAGTTTTATTTACGTTAAACCAGTGCTTTTCAACCTTTTTGCAGGCGCGGATCCGCCGAGGAGCTTATTTATTCTTGCGGATCCCCTTATATATATATATATATATATATATATATATATATATAAGTTTTTTTAATGAAATAAAAACAGCTTATAAACACAAAAACACAACACAGTACTATCTGAATTTTTTTATTCAAGAGAATTACAAATTAATGTGAAATTTGTCCTTGGTGATTTTTGAACAGAATTGGAAAGTTTAGCCTGGTTTTAGAAAGACATACACGCATCTCTTCTTCAAGTGCTAGTAGTTTATTTCTTTTCTCACTTTTAATATTCGTCATGGTGGAAAATCCTATTTCACACAGGTATGATGTAGAAAACTGTAGGAGAATGCGCAGAGCCTTATTCGAGATTGATGGATATTCTTTTGCGGTTCAAATCCAAAATGAGTCCAGATCAAGAAGTAAACAATCAGAGCGTCACGTATTGGCTAAATTAAATGTTTCAATTAAATGACGTAGGTCGTCATCATAACTGAACTGCCCGACTCAAATTTTGGCTCGCAGTTCTTCCCTAACGTTACCGAAAGTTGCTGGTTTTAGATGTGAACGACGAGTTATCTTGATAAGATGCACTAATTACATTGATAGTGTGCTACTGTACTTACATTGACGTGTACACATTGATAACACATTAATTGCACATTGTGAATCTGAAGGTCTTGCGGATCCCCTGGGTAAACGTCACGGATCACCAGTGATCCGCGGATCACAGGTTGAAAACCACTGCGTTAAACTGTCATTCTTGTACTTGTTCAAAATATAAACAAATAACAACTTAACGTGAACTAATTGCCGAGTTATTTGTAGTTCTCCAAACTCTACAATAGTTTACTTTTCCTAATTTCAGCAGAAAATGTTATTTAGGCTTATGTTATCTTCAGATCTGTATGTAATTCTTTTCGACGATTCTGGTTCACATGCTCTAGGCAACAATTTGCATAGAACAGTCGATGACCTGTAACATTAAGATGAAAAGCTTTCTAAATTTTCATGTTATTAACTTTTTTAAACTATTAAACAAGTCTTCAAAAAGAAATAATATGAAGTGTCTCAGGTTTCAAATAACTAATTTTTTGTGAAAAGAAATGAACGTTTCCAAATCTGAAAGGACATATTTTAGGAGGATTACAATTTAGGAGGTTAATAGAACGAACTCATATACTTTAGACATAATAATAAGTTTTCATTTAATGAATACAAAGTTAATAAGTAAAACATGTTTTGACTAACATTTGCTTTGAACAAGTATTTTTTAGTAAAATTACAATATCTAACTGTTTTAGTAGACCTCTCTTGAGAAATAAAATTCATACACCTGCATTCATACTTCTTTAATTAGTCATAGCACTTCTATAATTAATAAAGATTTGATACTTTTAAATAAAAAGATTTTTTATTTGTTCATCTTGATCTATTTTATAATAATTACCAATTTAAAATCAAACTTGGGATGATTACATTTAATCATGCAATGTAAAGGGTGTTGAATACTTTTGTTTTTATTGAATGACTATGTTTACATAGTAGTTCACTCATAAAACACTCGTTTCTTCAGTTGGGTTTGAATATACGACCACTTGCATTTAACAGTATATTCTCATTTTCTTCCAAGTATTCCGATACTTTTTGTTTTATATTCTATGATTTTTTTATTTCACTTGTTAATAAACATCGTTATAACGTTAACGTTATCGTTAAACATCGTTAACGATGAAGAAACATCGTTACTTCATGCATCTACCATATTTGATTAAGACCTCAAGTCATAAAAAAATGAATTATATATTGAAAATTGTTATTAAATATATCTTTAAAATGAAGTCATCATGTTTTTTCGTTTCGTTGAATATTGTAGCTTTTGACATCGGTACCAAAACCATTATATTTAATAATCATCGGTACCAAATAATATATTTACTTTTCTGTCACTATAATTTAAAACACATGACCACTGATCTAATTAATTTTGTTGATTCTACTCTGTACAGATAATGTAGGTATATAGAGTAGTCTTCTTTTTTTTGAGTATTTTCACTTTCACAGAGGTAACTAAAGATAATTAGAAGATTGTAACGGAAAGGTAAAAAGGGATAAATAGAAATATGATAAGAGAGGTTTTAAAATATATATAAATTAGAGTTAGTATAACACAATTATATCAAAAATGACAATAGATTTGAACACAATTACGTCTGGAGACAACAAATGTAGTTAGAAGAAATAAAAAGACTAAGTTATGGGAGCGCATTAGCACCATGGTTACTTTTGTTATGTAGGACATTGAACAATGCAGGGACCGCCAGCCGTCCTCCTTCTTGACAGCAACAGCAGAAATAGCTTCGCTTGCAACACAAACTTTTGTCTAACACCTTTTCTCTCTTTACCACACTCAACTACTATTAAAGCGTAATAGTGGTTGATTATGTTTTAAGCTTAACAACGTGATTTGGTTAAACAGATCACAACTGATCTCTTTGAATAAATAAAACATTAGTGAATGTCTAATTCAGAAAATTTTTCTGCGAAAATCCTCCTCCGTAAGAAAAAGTCTTCTGCCAATATTTGTAAAGATATTATTGAATGCTTGCTTTTAATCCAATAATGGAACAGTGTCATACATGAAAACCAAGACAAATAAAACTGTAATAAACAAAAAAAAAGAGAAAATAATCAAATAAAAGTTATTGGTAAATGTTGAAAGCAAAAGGAGTCAAATATATGCTTCTTCTGAAGTTTCATATGTGCTAACAGGTAACATCAGTGATCTGTGTAAGAAGGTGGACACCGAACAGTCATTGAATCCGAGGGTATGGGAGTTAGGATGGATGATGCAGGTTTAGTCACTGCGGTGACTAACAATAGCTCTGTGGAAATTCATACCAAAACTCAGTTTACAGGAGGTTAAGCAAATCTTCTTCATAATTGAAGTTATCTGTATGTATTAATTATAATGGAAGTAATACAGAAATAGAAACAGACACAACTCACTTCTATATTTGAATAGCTGCTGGAGACAATGAGACCAGCAGTAAGAAGCAGGGTGGTGACTGAAGTTCATTCTCACGACCGTTTAACACACACACACACACACACACACACACACATATATATATATATATTATATATATATATATATATATAAACCAATTAAAAAAGGCACACAGATAGACACAGGAATAACTCACGTCTATATTTCGACTATCGTCGTCATCAGGAGGCGAAGAGTCCCGCAGGAAGGCAGAGCGGCGACTCATATATATATGTAAATTTCATGTTAAAAAATATTTTGACAGTGATTCAAACATAATTTTTACTGATGAGATTAGTATGTTATTTACTGGAATGGTCTCAAACATAGTGATTTAGAAACAAACGTAGCGTTGAAATTATGATTGTCCGGAAAAATATCTGATAATTTTTATACATTTGTTTTAATTTTTTTTTTGTTTATTAAATGAATTTTGTTATTAATATTTATTGTTGTTGTTATTTAAGATTTTTAATTTGCACATGCGGATTCACTATCTAGTTATCATTTCTTAAATTGTTCCAAAGTTTACTGCTTTTATTAATGTACAGATTGTAAGAAAATATAAACGTGACGGTAACTGCTTTAAAAAAATGGGCGCATAAAAAAAGTGATCCTTTGGCTGTAGTAATATTTTATGCATTGCGCCGTCCACATATCGGGGAATGATTTACAGCTTTTACGCTAGGAATATAAACAGATGGATCGCTAGATTCAACCGAAATATTTCGCATACATTCTGTTGGCCATCCTATATTTCTCTTCAAAAAATATTTTATTTAGCTTATGCTCTTCCCTAACGCTACCCATGCATATTCGTCATTGTTTTTCCACCTTATGCTGGACTGCAACTGATTATTTACATGATTCAATTTATTTCATTACTTTTAACTAATAATTATTAGTTAACCAGTAACCATATTATTTATTCACTATTAAATTGTATAATTTATTACATATTTACACCTTCAATTTTGTCGATATAAATAAGAATTGAAATGTTATGATTATTAAAACCTGAATTACTCGAACAAAATTTATTCTGAAACTGCTCGTATTTACTATTTATGCATTTTACTACATTGAGGGGAAGTTTAATACTATGAGCTATAAACAATCATTCCTGTTGTGTGTTCATACAATAGAAAAGTTACGACTGTCACATAAAAAGTGACCTTATGAGTTTCACTTCCCCAAAAACCAATCACACTACCGTGCTTCACACCTGTAAATTAACAGTAATAATTAATTTGGAAGTTTTACTGTCATACCATATTTATTATTTCTGTTTGTAGAGTACTTCCAGTAAATTTCAAGAGAATCAATCTTTTATAGAACTATCTCATAAAAAAAATATGATTGCGTTTCATACTGACAGATAAAACAGAAGCAGTCCATTTATGACTACACCCTGAAGTTAGGAATTAATACTTCTTAACATGCATTAACAGTTCATTGAATCATTAATTACACTAACAGAAACAAGTTTAAGCCAATGATACATTATCAGGTCTAAATATGAAAACAAACTTACTTCGTGAGAATTCCGAATCATTTAAAAGTGAATAACAAAATCTAATGACTGACAAGTGATAATTTTTGCAAACATTTAACATTTGGTCCAACAATTTGAGGGATTTTAGGAAGTTATAGAGGAAAGTATTTCAAATGAAAGACGTAGAGGAAAAAGCTTATAAACTACTTAGTATTTACAGATTCTCTCTGAACACAATTGTTTTTCAAATATCAAAATATATGCATTCCACCGATTATAATAATTAAAAATTTAGGCATAGGCCGATGAAAACAATTAAATACACCATTGCATATCATTATTAACTAAGCATGTATATTTAATTTAATTTGAGGGAGAAACAGATAGTTCGGCCCATTAAAGGAGCAATTTCCATGCTTTATTGATTTCTCACCAGTTTTATGGTTAAGATTATTTTTTGGAACTTTTACTGACCAACAATTTGGTTTTCTCTATCAGTTCCATCAGTTTGGATTAAATTTAATATTTATTATGTATATTAACAACCTTTTTTAGTAGCTGTACCAATTCAAAAAAAAATCTTTAAAGGTTTCTTTAAAACCATTCCAGAAGATTTTTAAATTTTTAATCATAAAAGGAATTTCTATTTGGAATTTACCAATAATTATTATCTATATTAAAAAGTATTAGAACGATATTAATAAGAATAGCGTGGAAACAGTTTTACCAAACTTTAAAAAAAGTTCAAATAATATCAACTAAGAAGTACAATACTAGTGCTGACCCAGTTCTATCTCTAATTTTGAGATTTTGAAGACACCTAAATATAAAAATCATTCATTATAACTTTTTATATATCCAGCTTTCTCTCTCTCTCTCTTTCTCTCACTCAGACACATACAATCACCCCGTGGAGTACGTGTGGACATAAACAAACACACACATACACACACACACACACACGCATGCACGCACTCACGCACGCATAGAGATCAGTTTGTGAAAACCAATTTATAACATTCAGTGAACCTCCAAATGTAAAATCTACTCTAACTTGAGTGTCAAAACTCTAACTGAAATGATATATTTTCATTATTGTATATTTAACACGAGGGGGGTAAATGAATGCAAAAATTGTCAACTTATTTGATTTATGAGCTAAATCAACTCTTTTTTTTTGAAAACAGTAACCCTGCATAAGGGACTGTATATTTACAGTGTGTTCCCTTATAGATTTGAACACCATCCGGCTATACCTCTGTCTCAGTATTGTTGTAGACAATGATTACACCGCTGACTGCATTATCGATTTTGCTACTGTCCGTATGTATGCTGAAATCAATATCCGTAATTATCTGATCTATTACTATGTAATCTGGGGTGTGAGTCCACTTTTATATCTTCATGAGTTTCTATACTCAAAATGAACTCTTTTTTTATATTCTAATGCACGTAGTGTTTTTTTTCTTTTCATACTCAATAAAAGTAAAAAATTTCGGAATTTTATTCAGAATTAAAACTATAACAATAAATTTTGTATAATCTGATAAGAGCATAAAAGTATTTTTTTGATAATGAAAAGTATTTGGGATTATAAAATTTTCTAAACAAAATCGTCAATAACTATTAATAATAACTATTTATAATCGTGAATAACTATTTATATTAAGTTTTCAATAATTTGAAATTAATCCAATCGCTATTAAACTGTTCAAACCATCTTATATTTTTTTTATATCTGAAGGTCTCTAATATACAATACCACCCGTTTATATTGATTTTCATATCAATAGCTGATTTGAGAAATTAGATTTCTCAAATTAGATTCTACATGCACTGTGAACTGTACTTTGCTGATAGTAAAGTAAAAATGTTGGGAATAAATCAACTTTACCATCAGTAAACGTAATATCAAGCTCGTTGAAAATTAATTGTGTTTCGGTTGTATGTAATGAAGGCACCGTGTAAAATTATTATAAAAGTCATAGATAATCAGTACAATTATTTCAATGAATCGATATCCATTGTATCAGTTAAAAAACGTGAAATTATTGATCTAGAGTTATCAAATATATAATTATTATTAATATTGTTACACTAGAAACAATTATCCCGTCAGAGTCCAGACCACCGTGGCCATACCTGTCTTATTCTGCTTTCCTTTGCCACTTATAAAATAAAATTCAGATTTTCATTCCTTTAATAACTTTATAATTGTATTGAAAGTAGATTACTTCCTTCTATTAGTTTCAAGGATTCCTTCAATAGTCTTCCAAAATTTATTACCCTTAAAAACAATTACCTTGCAATCACATAGTTAATTGCACTTTGTATCAGCGAAGTTTGGAAGGAAAAACTTCGGTTAGGTATGTAATATTGATTTTTATATCCTATCTTTCTAGATTTATTATTTTCGATACATATTCAAGGATAGTTGGAATGACGGGATGAGATAAAATAACTCTCGGTTGTTCTAGCAAATTTGTTTTTGATTCTTTAGTTATACATTTATCAATTGCATACATGGGCTACCTGGAGTGTGTTGTTCAAAAAAACCCCAGAACACAGATGATTTATTTGGCTGAAACTTTTACCAATCAGTCCACTCCCTCATTTATCATATCTTCAGTGATTTCATTATTAAATTTTACCCCATTAGTAAGTACATCAGACATCTGATCTTTTTTTTAAATCAGAAGGCTTAAAATACAGGTGATTATTTGGGGGTCAAACGACGCCCTCTTAATGTTCCGTTTAATTAAATTGTGAACCTTTTATCTTTCATACAATCTTTCTATTTTTACCTTACTAAACAGCCTGGAAATTAATCTGTGTTATAAAAATATCTAAGAAAGAAATGTTAAATAAATTTTTTATGTTGAAGTAAACAGATAGTTACGGCTTCTGTTACCCGAAGACACCTTGCTATTGTAGCAAAAACCAATTAGGATATCTTATTCATTACAGAAAGCCGATTGGTTTAAAGTACAGTTATGCATATGAATACTAATTTTAGACTACTGCTTCCGTAATTCAATAAACTTGATATTATTTATTATGTATATTCATACAAAGATATGGAAGTCCTCTTTAATGTTTTTGTTTGAAAGACAAGACTTGAAAAGCTTGTAACAGTGGCAGTAATCTTACAAACGGACTCTCCTATTGTAAATAATATTTTGGTAGGATGTGAGGTTTTAACCACAAAGCCAAACTTCATGTTTTAAACTACTGTTATACCTGTGTAACTAATATTATCTTACGCATTGTGTGCCACCTTATGATAAATAAAAAATATATCCATATCAGACTTAATTAGCTTCACAGACAAGTGTGTCATAGGATACTAGGAGGAATATCACATCCAATACCTAGAGCATGGAAAAGTTATAAAGGTTTCACTATATTTGTTATGAAGAAAAAAGTAAACTTCAGATTACTGAGATTGGTATTAAATAGAAGTTCTAGTATGGTAAAAGAAATTTCCAGAATCTAACAAGTCAGTAAGAGCAATCTTTTATATTAACAGATACAATGCAGCAATTCAAGGTCAACAATTCAACTATATCATATAGAATATTCAATAATTCGTTTTTGTAAATTTTCTGAGTTCAAGAAAATAGTTCTTTTCTACCTTAATGAGTGGTCAAAAATTAATAATGTAATTCGTAAAAATAAGTTCACTTTCAGGTGAGTACCTAGACCCAAAGAAAAATCAGGGGTATGAGGGAATATATCAGTAGATAAAAAGGAGCCAAAACATTCTGCTCCATTAACATCACACCAAAAATTTCAGACAGACGTAATTGAAAAATAGATATTTCGATGAAAAGGAAATCAGATAGAAAAAAGGGATTGAATGGAATATCTCAATCCAACTGAACAGAAATTTGTAGAGAAATTAATAACACTTGAAATAAACGATTTAAAAATATACTTAGGATACAGTATCAGACCTTTGTACTTTATTTGTTACTGGTACAAGCAGCAATTAACACAAAGTGTATATCGAAAAGACTTTGGGGGGTTTGGCCACATTCTATGCTAATGCAAAGCTATTGTCTTTAAGTAGTTAACAATTTTTGTAAACCACGCATAAGACTAATTAATGTAAATGATACATCTCCAAGGACAATTATACAGTTCATTAAAGATCCTAATGAAATTTATGAAATAAAACAGAAGTTGTTAGTGTTTTGTATATTAGTAATAATAGCAATAATAGCAGTAATATTTCAAGTTTATCTAAACCAATGACTTTAAGATTTTTATACCTAATGGCATGGATATAACCACATCAAAGTAATAAAAATCCCTCTACTCAAGTATAAGTTTCATAATATTTAAGAGCATGAAATACTATGTCCTCCCTATAGCCGGATTAAAAAGAAAAAACCCAACTAAAATTAATTGTCAACTATTATATTTACTATAGTTTTTATGATAGTTTATTATAATAAAATATTATACTTTGTAAATAATAAAATTTTATAATAGTAAATAGTAAATAAAGTTATAATAATAAATAATCTTTTATAATTGTTTGTTATTATATTTACCTATTTTAAAATTTGTATAGACGACTCCAATTTTTTTTGAAGTGATGTGATTTAGTAAAGTTTATAAAGGTTCTCAAAATTCTTTGAGCTTTTACGGAATTCATCATTTCATATTCAAACTTCTTGAAGATAGGTGAGTTGTGTGGGTGAATGTACAAGTAAACATGCTGTAGAAAGTTAAGATAATTTCTTATGTTCCTTTGCTAGATTGATATAAGGAAAATAATGTAAATATCAGCTTTAGGAGTAGAAATGTACTTGAATTTTTTTAAAATATGCCTGAACGATTTAAGTAATCAGAAAGAAATTTGTAAAGCTATCAAGAAAGTAAATCAGTCATGAAGGAAATGTAAAATAGTTTCTTTGATTAAGAAATTGACCGTCTAATGAACCCGTAATGCAATCGAGATGGTAGATATAAGGCACAGTGATCTGTCACTTTTTATACCTCAATTTTGCCCTCCACGTTTCAGGTATATTTAAAATCTACAACATACGAGGTGTATAAATAAAGTAGTGAGACTGGCAACGTCGCTTTCGATCTGGCAACGCTGGAGACGCGTGGCTTTGAGTAGCGTCAGGTGCACGTGTGATGCGCCTCCAGTATGAATCTGAACTCGCCGCAGTCATTTGTTTGTCCGTAGCGTTGGTTTTCGTGAAATGGTTTTTTCTTGAGCGTTTTAAATATGAGTGACCTCAAAGTTGAGCAGCGGTGTGCAATCAAATTTTGCTTCAGACTTGGACATAATGCAACCGAAACTTTCGAAAAACTTCAGGAGGCCTATGGAGAACGTGTTTTATCAAGGGCACAGGTTTTTCGGTGGTTTAAGGAATTTTCAGAAGGATGAGAGTCGATTGAAGATGAACCACGAAGCGGAAGGCCTTCAAGTGCAAACACCGATGAAAATGTCAACAGAGTACGGAACCTTGTGCGTTCAGATCGACGCTTAATCAGCACTTCTACCGTGAGGTCCTTGAAAGACTTCGAAAAAGAGTCCTTCGTGTGCGGCCAAACATCAAAGACAAGTGGGTGTTGCATCACGACAACGCGCCCTGTCACACTGCCATCTCAATAAACGAGTTTTTGGCCAGTAAAAACATTCCTGTTGCTCCTCAGCCTCCTTATTCACCAGACTTGAGTCCTTGTGACTTTTTCCTCTTCCCGAGATTGAAAAATCACCTCAAGGGAACTCATTTCGGGACACTACAAAACATACAAACTGCTGTAACCGACCAGCTGAAGGCCATTCCAGAATCCGAGTTCCAGCAATGCTACAATGATTGGAAGGACCGTCTCCAGCGCTGTGTGGCTTCCGATGGGAACTATTTTGAAGGTGACAATATCACATTGTAATTATATTTGAATAGAAAATTTAAAAAAAAATCAGTCTCACTACTTTATTTACACACTTCGTACCTGAGACGTTGAGATGAGATGAGATGTTAGTTCATGCCAACATTAAGATAACAGAATTTATTGGCAAAAAAATACACAACCTTTGAACTCTTATATTTGGGTATTATAGATTCTAATAATGTAAACAGGATAAAATTGCCAGTTAAAAAAAATTATTTAGTTGTAAATAAAATGTAAATTTATTCTCCAGACAAATAAATTCTTCTTGAGGGAGAAACAAGAATAAACTGAGATACATAAATGAGAATCTGGTAAAACATTAATTAATAGAAAAGGAGTAGTGGATTCGTAATGAAACACTCACTTAATATCTAAATTCAACCATTGTGGAAAGAAACTTGCTTGTTTCAGTGTAGCAAATGGTTCATTACTGAAGAAAAGAAAACTAGACTTCACAAAACTATTAAAAAGTAGTCAAGAAAGTCAAAGACAAGACAAGAAATTACTAGACTGGAGCTTAATACAAAATCTATCTGCAGGAATAATGATGTAAAAACATATCACTAATAATGTTTGATATATGGTTTTAATTTTTGCTTTAGCTTCTTATTCGAATATTTTATATTTTTTTCTTACTAAAGGTATCAAAACTATATTTACACCTTTTACAGTTTAATTAATTAATTGTGCAATCTGTTATAGCATGGTATTTACTCATATTGGGGAAAGTATTATGTCTCCACACAAAAAAGTTTATTATAAAAAAACTAACATGTTTCAAACATTTGATGTTTTTCTTCAAGTTACATCTAAAGAAATATATGCATATATGAGCTTTAGGAACTTTAGGGTGAATTAATTAAAATTGAATACAATATCTGACTATTGAATATCTGACATTATTGAGTGATACGTGGGAATAGTTTTGTAATGGCTTAATTAATTCTTAGCTTTAAATATTCAACAGAAAGATATTATATTCTCTTTTAATTAATTCACCCTGATATTCCCCATTACCGATGTTTCTAAAGCTCATCTATGCATATATGTTTTAGATGTCACCTGAAAAACGACATCAAGTGTTCGAAACACCTTGTTAGTTATAATAAACTTTTATTGGTGGAGAAGAAATTCCTTCCCCAATATTTTACACTTTACTTCATTCATTACTGTAACATTTTACATCTTATATTTAATATATTTTGTCAAAGGTACATGAGAATCATTAAACACACTAGTCATCTTTGGGCCAAATCGGTTGAGAACTATTCCTATTAAAGTATAGAATATGCAACTGTACATCAGTGTTAAAACCAATTTCATTTCCAAATAATGTTATGATTTAGTTTTATTTTAATCATTTAATCTTCTTAAATATAATGTTGATTCATAAATAAGAATCAATAGACTTAATAGATTAAGTTAATAAAGATTGTTAACTAATATTCTTATACGAGTAGCTTGGCTGGTTGAATTTTGCTTCAGAATACAAAATAACCTGATGATATAATGTAATGTTATTGGTTATTAAAGATATAGTTTCAATATATCAAATTAACGTAGTCAGCGCCTAACAGATATTCTATCCTCTGCGGATGCACATGTTAGTGATTTCTTTCTTTTTGGTAGTTTCTAAAAGGATGATACATTTAAATTCACTTCTAATGCCTTGAAACATGAATATTTAAGTTAGAAGGAAATGTAGCTGAGGCAAAAGTTTATCTAATTTGTAACAAAGTTTGTGGAAAACAATGTACTTGTTACTCTCTTATCAACGTGTCCTACAGGACAATACAATCTGTGTGTAGGAAGGAGAAATTCTAATACCTTGCCAACACCCATTAATGACTACATTGCATGAATGACGTTCAGCCGCACAATTTTATTTGTTTGAATTTTTCAGTCAATCTATGATCTTGCATAAGAGATTGATGAAATATTTATTATCATATCATATGTTATTAAATTATATTGTTATAATAGTATCATTTGAAATCAATCGCACAATGTTATATGTACCATCTTATTATAAGACACAATAATATTGACAACTTTTATGGATATGTTATGCAAAAGTCACATTTTAACATTCTGTTAACTGAGCTTAAAATAAATAATGCATGAAATATAAAAAAATACAGGTTTAGTACAGATTATGCCATGCATAATCGAGTCTTTTAGTATAAAGATAGTAAAAAATAATAACTTTTTCAGTTCCGCCAGACATCGTGTACGCTGAGACGAGTACAGATCTTTCATTAGTAGAAGGAGAAAACGCTACTCTGAACTGTAAAGCAGTGGGACATCCCGTACCGAGAATATCCTGGCGAAGGGAAGATGGAGACCTCATTTTAACCAGAAAACCCAAGGGAGAAATCACCACAGGTAACGCAAGTTGTCATTTATTCCTAACAACTTATTTGTCGAATTACATTGTATTAGTATTTATTTATTGTTCTTATTAAATGTGTACTTAGATTGTTGACATAATTGAAATAAGATCTTTAGTAAACAGAATACTTTTTATATTTTACTCCATGCTTACATGGGAACTTTGTTTCTGAGTCTAAGGGTATTAACGAATTACGGTTATACCTCCAAAGTCGGTATATAATGGATTTCTTACAGTAATCCTGAAAAAGACAATTTAGTTGATAACTTAGCCAACTTATCCATAGAAACAAATAATACCTTTTGTGCCATTATATCTCTTTCATCTGTAATAATAACAACAATTTGGTGCTTATATTTAAAGCAAAACAAGTTCATATTACTTGTAAGTATTAATTCTATTATTAACTATTAAGAATTTGAACTAAGATTGAGGAGTAAGTTTAATGTTTGTGGAGTAACTAATGAGAAGTATTTACTGAATATGAAGGAAACTCTGATTTTTATCTGGGAGCAGGCAAAGAGCAGTGGAAGGTGATCGCTGGCCCGTCTCATCTTTTATTGAGCTCGATGAATTCTCTCAGCCTGTCACTATTGATTCAGCTTTCCAATGACGCACTCTGCAATTGACTCCGCTGCCTTTAATGGTCTTTCTTTCAAAAGATCTGCCATCACTTATTTGTCATTTATTGCTTTAGCAATTTGCAACACTTCGCAGTCTTTTATTCTTTTAAACAAATGGATTAATTGATTAGGGTTAAAAAAATAGTTCAATAAATAGTAAATAGCGCAAATTGTTAACATAACTTTGATTGATATCAAACGGAAATAGATTGACAAGTAAAAGTGAAATCTCTTACTTCCTTTTTTTTCTGAAAAAAATTATTGCATATTCGGCTAGAATTGTTTATTATATCAGGCAACAAAAAAGTAAAAGCCACTAGAAACAAATGTTTTATATAGACAAAATATTTTAAGATGAAAGGGTTTTCTTCAGGCTACTAAAAACTTGGAAATTAAGTAATTTACAAATGCAAGAAAGAATAAAGAGATAAATAATGACATGTCGACTGTCGCGATCGATGGGAGGAGCTAGAAAGTGGAAGGTTTAGGAGAAGTGGGATACAATAATGGAAGTTTATAGTCCTAACATTGTAAGTCAAAGGTTTTAGAACTCCTGAACTATGTTGAAGTATAAAATTACTAATCTAAACTCTCAAACATTTCGAGGCAAAATAGAACTTAATTTACGAGAGAAATGGTGATTGAAACTAGTATGTACGGTTGGGTCCGTACATAATGGTCTTGTGTAGGTATTTACTGTAGAATCTTTTTAAGGATAGACAAAGTGAATAAATCAGAGAATTCAATCATAAAGTTAGTCCAACAATCACAACTATATTACCTCTCACTGTGTTAACTTGGATAGAATGACATGACATCAAACTGACAAATTTTGAGAATATGTAATCAAATCTCATGAAATTAACGAACCGCTAAAACCAAATTGCTTCTGTTTGTTTCATATAACAAATTTCTAATTGTCTGAAATCCCAACAACTATTTCTATGACCTTGCAATGTTCTTATTAAAATATCAATAAATGATGTACCTAAAGGTAGTTAGTTCATAGGTTTCAGTAAATTCTTCCTTGTTTCCCTTAGTTATTTGGGACAGCGTTTATCAATGAGTAAATACCTCATTGCTTTATACATAATATTTTTATATGTTTTTTGTTCTATCTTAGCAATATATTATGTTAGCAAGAGAAAAAATCTGGAGTGGCCTACACTCTACTTTACTATAAGTAACTGAATGTCAAATTTCTTGAGTATATAAAACATAACGTATCATTTAAGCATAACATAAATATCTAAATGGGATATAAGTATTAGCATTGCATTCGTGAGGTAGTACTTATAGTGATTGAAGGACATAACAATTTATAAGCTTATTTTTGTACATCACAAATAATTTATTATTTACAAATAATTTCATTAGTATAACTACAGCAGTAATATCATTTTTGAAAAACCAATGTGAACATTTCTTGAAACGAAATATTATCCTACAAGAGAACATGGCTATTGTTCAAATAGCCAGTAGATTTCTTACATCGTTTACTTAACATCCTTCTACATTGAATATTAATGTAAAATTTTCAAATTTAAAACAGTAAAATACTCTTTTTTTCTCTGAAAAACATCTTAAACAGCGAATAAAATGTTGTTTTAAGGTGATTTGTTAATTAAAGATGTACGATAATTACAGTTATTAATCTCTAAACGAAAGATTTATATTTTGAATTATCTTTTACATTTTTGGTTTTTAACAGAATTAATATACTGGGAATTTTATGGCTTCTTAGTATATAATAAGATCATTTTCCTTCCCCTTTGTCAAATAACATATATACGATTTTTTTTTTAATGAGTGTTATCATTTACCTGCACAATATTATTCCTCTTACATCTCTTATAAGTCAATAATATATTTTCATTTTTCCATTAGAAACATCAATTTTATCTCAGAGGATTCGCTCAAAAAATTTCTAAGTCAATGTAAACAATGTAAAAAAATACAAAAAATTCGACAAGTATAGCAGGTGATCTCTTAGTCTAGGATAAACAAAGAGTTTTTATATCGTTATTGCTCTTTTCCGTAATTGAAACTTCATGATTTTTTTTTATGAATTGCTAATTTTTTGTTCCATTTTTGTTCAAATTTTCATAATTTTTTAACGAGCCGTTTAGCGTCAAAAAAACATTTTCTGAAAACACAAATCGTACTCTAACGCCCCTTTAGCGAAAGTAATTTTAAAAAAAAATATCTCAACTCATTGTCCATATATTTTTCTATTTATAGGCATAGTTTCATTCTTGTCCGTCAAATAGTATGGCTTGTATCGCTCTCACAAGGTTTGAGATTGATTTATGAGTCAAAATTTGTACATTTTATTGAAAAAAAATATTTCCTGTTGATATAAAATTTTGAATATATTTTTCGTTTGTTGCATTTGTAACCCCAAAGATAATGTCAAAATCTCAAAACTGTAGGGTTAGTAGTTTAGGAGAAATAAATGTTTTAAAAAAAACGGTTTTTAGCAAAAAAAGTGACTTTCCCATCATGCATAATTCTTCCCAAACAATAGGGATCTTCGTCTAAATGGGGCCCATTTTTGTGTAAAATATCAACTTGATCCATCAAAGATTCTGGACCGTAGCGTGGTAACAAGCAATGCTAACACACTCACCCACCCACGCACCCACCCACCCACCCACCCACCCACACACACACAGACATCATCGTAAAAACTTCATAAAACGACTTCTGGGACCTCAAAACATGTAATTCCGTCAAAATCTCGAGATCGAATTTTTTCACGATCACTATACTTTACTTATAGTAAAGTAAAAAGATGTGATAGAATTTTAAGTATTAAAGTGATGAAAGGCGATTTTCTAGACACAAGTACGCTTTTGTCAAGAATTTTAAAATATGCATAAAGGAATTCTGGTAAGTATTTGTGAAGTATGAAAGTGTACTGAGTATACGGGCAGCAATGAAACTGTTTTGATGAACATAATATTAAAGTAAGGTTCTTATTTTCTACTTTATAATTCTTCATGAAAAAAATTCTCAGAAATCTTGGAAAATTGACTGACTTGAATCCTCATGCAAAGTGTCAATACTAAGGATTGTATAGCCAAAACATTAAATTAAATTGAACTCATAACTGTAAAGGTCGTTGCACTGTTGAATTAAGACGTTATGACATACAACCCATCAAAATAAGAAATATAATTTTTATGATAGATTTGTAATAAAAATTACTTACAGTCGAAACCACCATCCCTTCTACAGTACGATAGTATCATTTTCCAATCTTTTGCAAGAGTTGCTTTATTTCCTCTCCCTCTTAAACCCTCCTCTGAAGTATCTTCTTTTGAGTCAATCCCTCTCCCCGCCCTATTACATACATTTTTGTCTCAAAATGTTTCTATCCTCCTCTATTTATTCAGTTCAATGAGGCACTTAGTCGTACTTAATATGAATATACAATTATTGCTTTAGTCGTTCCAGAAACTTTCTTCTTTATTGATGGATTCATTAGATTGACATATGAAAAAAACATTCATGACTTATGAGCCTCTACAGAAAAGCATAAACCTCTAGAAAATATAAATAATTATTTTATATTTTTAAATATTTTTTTACAAATTTTATGTTATATTCCTTTTATGTTGTGTATCTTTTGGATAAATAATACATCAATAATAATAATATATAAAAATTTAATGATATAAACAACGCGTTTCGAACAAGTAGAGTTCTTCCTCAGACATTAACTACTTAATATTTTTTTTTAAATAATATTTTTTTTTAAACATTGTAATTTTTAAGGAAGAACACTACGTGTTCGATACGCGTTGATTATACCATTAAATTTTTATATGTTGAGATCATTTCAGTAGCTTTTTACCCTACAATGAGCTCTTTATATCTTAACTATCCAACTCCCAATTGATAACGGATCAATTATATCGCTTATTATTATAATTATTTAATAATGCTATTAGTTTGTTTATTTCATTATAGCTAATTTCATTTGGTAATTCATTGGGTGTAAATTGTAGCATTCTAATACTACTTAATTTCTTAATCATGAACCACAGTAATAAATACGCAGCATACCTTCTTTTCGTTTAATATTGTGCTAACCAAACATTTTAGGCTGAATTTCATCATAATTGACCAAATATGTTATTCATAACGAGTTTACATAAATAAATGCTGAGTGTTAACTACTACAGATTTTTTAATTCACAAATGAAACAACATTTTAATTCTGTTTGTTTTGAAGTTACATTGAAGACTAGGATTGTTGAAATCAGTTGAAAGTTGGATAATTATGTTGAGTAACATAAAGCTGACGCCACAGTTAGTTTCAGCTCGGATACTTGCTTCATCAGGCCATCCTTTTCGCTGCTTAATCGATAAGACCCTCTAATTCGCTTGCTATTATCTTATTGTTTTTACTAGACTTAGCATCATTTTTACTAATCACAGTGTAACTGGCTCGTCATTACTTCGTTATTATATAGATGTAGTATTCAAAGGCTCTCAATGTTGCGAGTATATCTTACTCGTGGGTCTCAAACTATAAAGGAGTTCAGGAGATTTACTTCACTGTTCTTTCGTCAAAGCTAAGTTTGTCATATGAAATATTACATTTAAATCATTTTAAATATTATAAAGTAAATTGATGTTGACAAATAGTGAAATAAATGAATGCTAGTTTATACATCAAGTCTTATCCACTAAAGAAGTTCAATGCTTATGAGTTTTACTGTACTTAATGTCACAAGTTACTATGATCACATCAAAGAGGAAGGAGGCAGGGGAATTTCTCTCTCGACGAGGTGATAGTGGACCCCAAACCATTACAATATGTATTTATTTGAACAAACAAAATACAAAACTAAGGAAATGGAGATTTAATACAAAAGAGTATGATTGTGAAATAATTTTTAAAAGAGTAACAATAAAAAAAATGTAAACACACTACCTTGAATAGAAATAAGCCGAGCAGAGTAGATGAAAACTTTCAGAAGAGTGAAGTCGAAATAGGTACGGCCAAGTGAAAAAAATAGGAAATTGATACTGAATCCATTGTAGTTCATTCTAATAAAATCTCAAATGGCGTAAATTCAAAAGATGGATACACTATTTGATTTAACATAGAAGAAAACAAACAAGTTGACCAATAAATTGTGGGGAAAATCATATAACACAATTTGAACAGAGTTCTTTGAAACCAAAAATCTTGAAACTTTTAAAAGTAAAAAAAGAACACCCAGAACTATCGATAAACAAATTTTCAAATCCTTTATTGAATTTATAAAAACATAAATAGTCTTTAAAAAACACATTATGACCTTTTTTTTTTTTAGTTCAAAATTTCAAAAGGAAATAATGTCAAACTACGGTGAAGTGTAGAGTTCAGAGCCATCTGTACGTCGGATACATATTCATTTATTTGAGTCGTAACTTGGCAATAGCAGCTTGTTATACTGTGCTCAATATACAGTTATACACAACTGATTGGTTATAATGCACAACACAATACTTACCAGTACAATATCTGTGTGTCACACTATCGCGAGAGAGGGATACTGACTTGGGATTAGCTACCATTCAGCAGCCCCAGCTTTGAATAATTCAGCGATGCCTGTCGTACGATAATTATTTTTTTCAATGCCAGCACACAGGGATTCGTTTTGTGGGTCGGATGAAATTATGTGGGGGGCCGGATGTGGCCCGCGGGCCATGTTTGGAGAGCCCTGGTTTAGACTAAGTTTCAGTATTGTTTAAGTGAAATGCAATTCTTTTTTCTGTTCAAACTTGGAAAAGCGGGATGTTAAATATTTTTCCTTTCATCAAATTCAAGTGCATTATTTATTACTTTAACACCGAATTATTGACCACTATAACGTTACCTGTCGTAAACTCTGAGATTCATCCTTTATATTTTTGATGAAAAGTAACTTTCATCTTTACCTATCTCTCTTTACTATAACTTTCAGTAATGCCATTCAGTTACTTTTTGTTTGAGGCAGATTTTTAATTCCGCTTTAATGTGTTTACTTTGTCATGTTTGACTCATTCAAACTCGAGGAGTACGTTAAGTGCCTCTTTCTTTTTTGCTTTCCGTTTGTTCACCAATTTGATTTGTCCTCATATGTATAAGAATTTATCAGTGTGTTGTTATTAATGAGATGTTAAATCCTTTCTTTTCTTCTAATATTTATAGATCTTTTCCTTCCAAGTAGTATCCCTACTTGAAGGGAGTTTATTGCAATATTTTCACATGCTCCATTTTTTATATTCCATGTGTATAATATTGATATATTGTTTTTGATTCCATTAATATTAAAGTAAATTGAAATACACATTTATAATATATTAATTACACTACATAATATTATACATAAAATAGAATTTGTTAAAACTATGAAATAAATTTGTTAAAAGTTAAGTTTTGCTTGGTGGTCAGTTTAATCCTTGTGACATTGTAGTTTTCCGAAGGTGGAGTCTATTGCTATTGAGGAGAGTATACTGTAAGAGATGATCCGGGGTTTGGACACTGATATTATTACAGTTGCATAAAGCTGAGCCCTCAATTTTAAAGTGATTGAAGTAATATTCATGGATTATACAATCCAATTAGTCAATCAAAGAATGAATGAAAATCAAATAAACAAGAAATTTAATTAAAACATGATTAAAAATTAATATATTTTATATTACAAATTTCAGCAGATGAATGTAAAATGCTTTGAAATAAGCTACAATGGAGGTAGGTATGTAATTTTACATGGATTATATTTCATTAAATGGCAAAAGTATTGCAAAGCAATATTATTGGTTATAAATTTGAACTGCCTGTTCTAATTTAATCTCTTTGTTATATTTTAAAGTAATTTATAATTGAATCATTGTTCAATTTTGTTATTTGGTACGTCATTGCGAGGTGATGTTTTCTAAAATTGATATCGCTTTCATTTTTCTGCCCCTTGGTCCCGTGCCTTTCTAACTATGCCTTAAAGCTGGTATACTTGTAATCTGTTTGATCAAGCCAGTCAGGTTTCTTGGTTTATTATATTTGTCACGTTATCATGTGTTTTGGGTGAATGTAGGCATTGGTGAGCGTTTGTATTTCCTGCATTCCCTACATTTTGTCTAGAACTGCAAGGCAGATATTGTCTTTTTCAAGTAATACTAACAATAATTTTTGTTCTATATATATATTTCATTTACATATGATGTTCTATGTTCTGTATTTTGAAATGGTTTCCTAATATAGTGATTTTAAAACTATTATTGTTTCATACTAATATTGTATAGTTGTAAGTCGACAGTAAACATGTTTTATGATACATTTAGACTTGCAAGGTATTTTGTTTCATATGAGATCCAATAGTTTCGATTTAAGATGACTGTGATAGCGCATTTCTTGTAAAGCCATAAGTTACTGTAGCCTGGTAACTTTTAGTATATTTTTTCCGGTTTAAGGAAGTAATTGCTAAACAATTAATCATCTTTCCCTACTAGTAATCCGCACAAACCCCCAAAGACGACTAAAACGGCAATGGACACGGGACCTTCTGTCTTCATAAAGGTTAAAGATAGTAAAGGAATGCCACCAATGGATGTAAACCCGATTTCCGCCACAAAATCAAAAAGCTAAAGGAGTAACCCTGAATAAAAATTACTTGTAAATACATGAAATTGTAGTCGAAGTATCCCTCAAAAAAAAAACTAATTAGGTTGTATAAAAGTCCGATTTACTTCCCTACAACGTCACAAACGTACATTGTGAATATGATCTGACTGAAGGTAAATTTTTCCTGTGTTCCTTAAGAGCCAAGTGATACATTATGACTAACGTTAACCACATTAAGCAAAACTACTCTAAATGTTATGTAAACTTTCTTCCAACAAATGTAGCATGGAAATTGAATGAAAATTCTACTGCTTTAGTTCATCAGCTGAAACATTAGTTACTCAAATAGATTGTTGTAATTTTGATAACCAGTTGTATATTCTACCACTAATTTTCTAGCTCAATACACTAGATGTATTAATCGCCGCTAATTTTGAAAAATGTAAATTATTATTTTACTGTAAGTATTTATTGTTTCAATTAGAGTACATCTTGATGAAGGTACATGGCAATCGAACGTATAGATGCGATTGCCTTAGACCATAAGTGTTCTACAGACATTACTTATCAAATTATTTCGGCTGAGTGCAACCAAGTATGAGCATAAGGAAAAATAAATCAAATGTTAGTGCAAGTACAAATTGATTAACTAATTAATGAAACTACTTTAAAAGAATGGCTGCTTACAAAACAGCGAATATAAATAGACATATAAGAGGTCAATTTATAGACATTAAGGAAATCCTGTCAGAAGGCTGTTGAGGAGAGATTTATTTCAAAGCCGGCAATAAATATACACGAGGTATAAAATTTATTTGTTGCAATAATGTATTTAATAATCTCTGTGATATACAGGCTATTATAATAAATAATTATAACATAAAACAATATAGGTTATGACGCAGATGAAAGGATTATGCTTGGTTGTAAATTATTCCATTGAAAATAGAAGAGTTGAATCGACTGTAGTGGCATTAGACTGTGGTTGGCAAACGCTAGTGTTTTGAGTTATATTTGGTAAACAGGGCGAATGAATATTTCATGTAAATACTACTACCAGCAATTAAACAAAGCCACATAAGTAGCTGTTAATATTAACGAACAAACAAAGCACCCTCCTCTTCTCCTCTAGAAAATCGAAATTGTAAGGCAAAATTCTCTTCTCTCTGTTCTTAATAATTTCTTAAAAAAATTGAAGTGAAACATTAGCTTATTTCAATTAGCTTAGTTAGTTTTTTCAAGTGAAAAGTTCTTCTGTATATATTAAAATATTAAATCAGGTGTGTTAATTTAATCTTACTTTTAATAAAACTTAACGTCATATTTAAAATAATAGAATTACATAAAAACTTACATTGTGATCTGTTGAATAATAGGGTAACAAAATCACAAACATTTTTGAAATTGAATTCAGTTTTTTTTTCATCAAACTGTTGTTTTTGTTCCTCAAATATAATTTCCTGCAATTCAGCTTTTTCCCCTCTGAAATGATGTATTGATCCTTGAGAAATGGTAACAATTGGTAGAATTATTCTAAAATAAAGTAGAGAAATATTGAATAAAAAGAGACATACATTTATGTTGATGTTGAAATATTAACGTTTATATACTAATAATTATAATTAATTATACCCATTTAGAAAACTAGAATGATGTTAATTAGTAATAATTAATAACTGGTGTTAACAATTACAACATATGCAGATAATAACGTAATTTATCCTTTGAACAGCCGAAGTACTTCATAATATTAAGATGCAAAACAGTCAAAACATTATTTATGTCCATGATATCATTATACGTAATGAATATGTAGTGCACGTAATTACAGATTATAAATTGTTATGTTCTTACTACTAAAACAATTTCATATAAAAGTGTGCACATTGGAATCACTTGCAGATTTTCTGAGCAAGTATTGTCAGAGAAGCCATAAAATGTTGATGAGAGTTAGAGGATATCTGGAATAAGTAGACTAATAAGATTTTTGATTTTACCGAAAACCTTGGTGATGATAATAGCTAAAGTGCTTGCTTCAGACTTCATTTATTTAAAAGTATGTAGAGAGTTTGGAGTGTGCAGTAACAACTGAATACACATGTATATTTTCTTGTGTCAAAGCTACCCCTGTGTATGTAAAGTCATTTTATATACCATATACCATTTTACATATCATTAGTAATAAACAAATAAAAATAAATAAATAATAATAAATATCATTAAATACCATATGTAAAGTCATTTTAAATACCATTCATTAAGAGTTTGGTATGCTTGCTATTGTATAATGATTTCGTAGAATCCTTGCTTAGTAGATAAATGTTGGCCGGTTCATAGGATCTTAAAAATGAGTTTTCCTAACTGTTTTAATTATGAGATTTATTCATTTCAGTTTGTTTAAAGTTAATGGACTCGTAACATAATTTATAACTGTATATTGTTAGTATTAATACAGCAAGTTAGAATAATTTAAATTGAATAATATAATATTGTTTATTACAACTGTTTTAACTATATATTGATGGTTTGGAAGTTTTTGAACCAGTTTTGGATCGTCAATTTTTAAAGAGAACTAATATAAATCGATGGAACTGGTTTTTTTTAAACTTTCCTATTCAACGAAGCAATATTTTGCTTTGTCAGCAAATGTAGCTTTAAAATAGGTTTTAAAACAAATGGATCACTGAAACAAATAATAGGTAAAACAACGCAAAATGAAAATAATATATGTAGTTTGATGTACATATATATATATATATATATATATATATATATATATATATATATATATGGCGGATTGATAAGTCAGTGTTTCTTTAATTCCATCAAGACAATGCACATGTGCACACTTGTCTAGTCACGATGATGGCCAAAATCCACGAATTGGGATACGAACTGCTACCCATCCAGCATAATCTCCTGATTTAGCCCCCTGCGACTATTTTCTGTTTCCAAACCTAAAGAAATGGCTGGGCGGTAAGAGATTTGAGTCGAATGAACAAGTCATTACCGAAACAAATGCGTATTTTGAGAGCTTTGAGAAAATGTATTATTTGGAGGAAATAAAAAAATTAGGAAAACGCTGGACTAAATTTATCGAGCTAAAAGGTGACTATCTAGAAAATAAAATGTTTCTTTGCCGAAAAAATTTTGTTTTATTCAAAAAGTCACGGACTGAACAAACCGCCCTCGTATATATATATATATATATATATACCATGATCAACGAAAAACGGTCCGGCAGGACAAATAACAATTAAAATAAGCAGTGACACATAAACAGAAACACAACAAAGACTCACTTTTCAATATTTCGACCGTAATGGCGGTCGTCCTCAGGAGAAGAAGTGAATTGACGGAGGGACGACAGTCAACTGAAGAACTCACAGGGTGAGGGCTAAAGCAGTGCTGCCGCAAAGGAGACAAATAAAAAAGGAACTAGGAAGTCGAGAGCAAAAATAAAAAAAAAAAAATGTTTTTGAAAGGTAGAAAAAGGTTAAGAAAAGAAGAAATAAAGAAAATATATAAATCAATTAAAAATAAAAAAAAAATATTAAAAAAAAAATAAATAAATAAAAAAAAATTAAAAAATAAATAAATAAAAAACTAACGATTTAAATTTAAGCCAGGTTTCGAGCGTGCCCCCAGGAGCCAAATGTGGGCTTCCTCAGAAGCTTTTAAAGTAACTTGTCTGTTATCACTGGGGACTTGTTTAAGAACTTGGACTGTGAAACAATCATTGAAACTGAGATGGTGGGAATTAGCGTGAGTGGCGACAGGGAGACTGCTGCGTTTACCAACCGAAAGCCTGTGATTATTCATCCGAAGGTTCAGCATCGTAGATGCTAAACCAACGTAAAAAGCATCACATTGGGTGCATTTCAAGAGGTAAACGCAGTCAGTGGAGATACAGGAGGAAGGACTGTGAATAGGGTAAGAATTAAGATTAGTTAGAGACTCAAATGAAGACCCAGAATCAACAATGGGACAGGTAAGACATCTCCGACGTCCACAACGTTGTAGGCCACCACTGCTTTGGGGATTCTGAATAAGTTTGCCGGCCCGGTGGGAAAAAATATTTGAGAGATTGGGGGCTCTTCTAAAGGAAATGCGGGGCAACTGGTTAAAAACTGAAACGGTAGAGGGGGAAGAGGAAAGGATAGGGTAAAGTTCTTTAATAAATTTTCTTAATTTATGGACACCAGGGAAATAATTTGTAAGAAGCGAAGCAGTAGTAGTGGGTTCTCTTCTGTTATTAGTGGAAAAGTTGACATTGGCAGGGATGATTCGGCTATTGATTAAATTGGGGGGATAACCACGCTGAGTGAATTTGCATTTAAGTTTTTGAAGATTAGTTTCCCGATTTTGGATATTATTACAGAGGCGATGAAGACGGATTGAAAGAGACCGCGGGATAGATTTACATTATAAAAGAGATAGATCCATTACAAAAGTTGTCATCCTCCTCATATTAAAAAATCTATCCCGCGGTCTCTTTCAATCCGTCTTCATCGCCTCTGTAATAATATCCAAAATCGGGAAACTAATCTTCAAAAACTTAAATGCAAATTCACTCAGCGTGGTTATCCCCCCAATTTAATCAATAGCCGAATCATCCCTGCCAATGTCAACTTTTCCACTAATAACAGAAGAGAACCCACTACTACTGCTTCGCTTCTTACAAATTATTTCCCTGGTGTCCATAAATTAAGAAAATTTATTAAAGAACTTTACCCTATCCTTTCCTCTTCCCCCTCTACCGTTTCAGTTTTTAACCAGTTGCCCCGCATTTCCTTAGAAGAGCCCCCAATCTCTCAAATATTTTTTCCCACCGGGCCGGCAAACTTATTCAGAATCCCCAAAGCAGTGGTGGCCTACAACGTTGTGGACGTCGGAGATGTCTTACCTGTCCCATTGTTGATTCTGGGTCTTCATTTGAGTCTCTAACTAATCTTAATTCTTACCCTATTCACAGTCCTTCCTCCTGTATCTCCACTGACTGCGTTTACCTCTTGAAATGCACCCAATGTGATGCTTTTTACGTTGGTTTAGCATCTACGATGCTGAACCTTCGGATGAATAATCACAGGCTTTCGGTTGGTAAACGCAGCAGTCTCCCTGTCGCCACTCACGCTAATTCCCACCATCTCAGTTTCAATGATTGTTTCACAGTCCAAGTTCTTAAACAAGTCCCCAGTGATAACAGACAAGTTACTTTAAAAGCTTCTGAGGAAGCCCACATTTGGCTCCTGGGGGCACGCTCGAAACCTGGCTTAAATTTAAATCGTTAGTTTTTTATTTATTTATTTTTTATTTTTTTATCCTTTCCTCTTCCCCCTCTACCGTTTCAGTTTTTAACCAGTTGCCCCGCATTTCCTTAGAAGAGCCCCCAATCTCTCAAATATTTTTTCCCACCGGGCCGGCAAACTTATTCAGAATCCCCAAAGCAGTGGTGGCCTACAACGTTGTGGACGTCGGAGATGTCTTACCTGTCCCATTGTTGATTCTGGGTCTTCATTTGAGTCTCTAACTAATCTTAATTCTTACCCTATTCACAGTCCTTCCTCCTGTATCTCCACTGACTGCGTTTACCTCTTGAAATGCACCCAATGTGATGTTTTTTACGTTGGTTTAGCATCTACGATGCTGAACCTTCGGATGAATAATCACAGGCTTTCGGTTGGTAAACGCAGCAGTCTCCCTGTCGCCACTCACGCTAATTCCCACCATCTCAGTTTCAATGATTGTTTCACAGTCCAAGTTCTTAAACAAGTCCCCAGTGATAACAGACAAGTTACTTTAAAAGCTTCTGAGGAAGCCCACATTTGGCTCCTGGGGGCACGCTCGAAACCTGGCTTAAATTTAAATCGTTAGTTTTTTATTTATTTATTTTTTAATTTTTTTTTATTTATTTATTTTTTTTTAATATTTTTTTTTTTATTTTTAATTGATCTATATATTTTCTTTATTTCTTCTTTTCTTAACCTTTTTCTACCTTTCAAAAACATTTTTTTTTTTTATTTTTGCTCTCGACTTCCTAGTTCCTTTTTTATTTGTCTCCTTTGCGGCAGCACTGCTTTAGCCCTCACCCTGTGAGTTCTTCAGTTGACTGTCGTCCCTCCGTCAATTCACTTCTTCTCCTGAGGACGACCGCCATTACGGTCGAAATATTGAAAAGTGAGTCTTTGTTGTGTTTCTGTTTATGTGTCACTGCTTATTTTAATTATATATATATATATATATATATATGATTATATATATGATATAATATATATGATTATATATATATATATATATATATATATATATATATGATTCGCGCTCCGTTCTTCGACGTGGGGAGATCTCTCTCACTTCGTCTTCTCTACTAGTCTACTCTCCTGATGACGAACAACAGTTCGAAATATTGAATTCTGTAAGTTTTCTTTGTATTCTCTTTTCTGTGTCGTGCTTTGTGTAATTTAAATTTTATATATATATATATATATATAGAGGAGTTTTTAAGATTCACAAAAGTGACATAGTGATAAACAGTGTTTTTAAATGTATTGGTGACATATTTGAAGTTCGAAGAAAACTAAAATATTAAATCAAAGGATTTTGCTTCAAAAAAGATATAAAGTTATCCTATAGTATCTTAAAAAACAAAGTTGTAAAATCAGAAAGAAAAATTGAGAAATAAAGGTGAAAGATGTTCTAATGCATAGATTGTTTCAAATAAACGAAGTGAAAGTAAGGCAATAAGTGCATTCAGAACTATTATAAAAACAAAACAAGGCAATATCTGGAGAAGAACCAAAGAAAATGTTAAAAGAAAATTATATCTATTGAAACTGCGAGTGAGCATTCAAAACATTATGAGACATTGAGATGGTAAAGGGTAGATAGAGATAAACAGTAAAGATGCATTGGAATGATCTCAAGTACCTTAAATTTGAAATTTAGGAAGTATTTGCCAGTTTCTCTGGGTCAGAAGAGAACTCAAACATTGCATATAACCTGGCAGAGAGGCAAGATAAGGTGTTTTTGCAGAAGTAATAGCAAAATACCACTTTGAGCTAGTAATTCATAAACAATACATACTAGGGAAGCGTATTATAAACAAAGAAATTAAAAAAAAGTTTAGTGAAATCTCAAGTAAGGAAAAACCTTTCGAACAAGGAAGCAAAAGTAAAATGGAATATTTGTCAAGTTTCTGACATGTGAGTGATTCGCTGCTTCAAATATAACAAGTTTATTAACTACGTTGGTTATTCTGAAAATTAGCAGAATTGTCCAATCTGTTCTGGAGAAGCCTCCATAGAAGTGTGTACTTGACAAATGTCAAATTACAATCAACACCCAAAATCTAATTAACCTTAGTTTGAAGTTATCGTTGATTCTTAAACAGATCTTGTTTTGTTTACTTGATAATCGTTTATAGAATTAAACCAAATTGAGATTAAAATTGTTACTCATAAAAAAAAATCAATAATAAATAGGCATAGCTTATTAAAAATTAGATTCTGGCAAATATACCAGATGAGATCAAAGAAGGCTACCAACTGTAGATTTGTTGTGTTGACAAGAAACCAGATAAGGTTTTGTCTGTATAGGAGGTATACTGTATATTTTAGGGTGTCAATGTCAATCAGGTTTTTAACTACATTTTCTACATAGGATAGGAAGAGTAATAATTCAGAAATCAGATAGCCCTTGTATGTTTTGTATACTAGTCTCTCATGATATTTCCATTTTCACCTGCTATAAGTCTTACATTTGAAAGCCGGAAGCTCCATCATTTTATCCTTCATATGCATCTGAGAGAATAATGAGAAATATTTAACGCATTTCGTTCCTCACCTCTTTGAATAACTTAAAGTGGGTCACCTCTATATAGTTAAATATATTTTACTTTTTTTTCTAGTTTGCTGATGAATCAAAAGAAGATGAAATCTTTTGCAGTTGAAGAATAAAACTATTTTCTTTATGAACAGACTTGCATTCATTTGAAGTAAATGAGTGTAGCTCGTTTCTTTCTAGCACCTAAATTTATAGGCGCCCACGTTTAGGTGTGAAATTTGTGATTCATGTTTTATTTGATTCTCATGGACTAGAAACATTACTTTGTTAATTCTATGTCGACATTACTATATTTGATTTTATTCAAATCTTTGACTTTACTCAAGTTTACTTGACAATCCATCTTCAATGATTACCTGATACGTAAAGGTAATTTAATTTAAAGATATATTTATATTTATATATTATATTATATATTTATTATATTATTATATTTATTAGATATTTATATTTAAAGATCATTTAAAGATACGTACTTAAAAATAAAGAGGTCGTTAGCCTCTTTATGTTACCATTTGCATAAGGTTTTTTCATTCAACACACAGAAAATATAAGGTAATAGTAATTATTAGTAGATATGGTGCAAGCCATCAGTCAGACTGCTCCAGAGCACTATGGAAGAAAAGGCTTTTAAGATAAATGTTCAATTAAAAATATCTCTTTAAAACTAAGCTGAAAAATGTAATCAAGTTGGTAACATATGCTGTTAACTACTGTCAGCATACTAGTCAACACTTACGTGGCCATATCAGCAATTGTAATGAAGTTTTATAAAAACAATCATTTGTTGTTAAAAAAGGAAAGCAAAGCAAATAAAATAAAATTTATTTTTTTCATGAAATAGTATTTATTGTATTATAGTAAAGGTTGTATGCATTTAAAGTAAACAATAGGCATACTATTAGAAACCTGACAGAAAATCGGTTCAGAAAGAGAGAAATACTCGTAGTCCTTTTTATCTGTCATCTGGTTTATTGAATAAATTTTAAATAGTAATGTCTAGTATTTACTCTCATGTAATTACGGAATCAGAATATGAGACTATACAAAGTTAGTCCTGAAAATATTAGATATTTCAAAGTAACTTTGTTAATAAAGACTTCAAGAGTTTTGCAACAATGGATCAGTTAGTCAAAGTAATACGAGTAGGGTAGTGCGTGTTGTGGGGTTAATGCATCAAAATAAGCCTTGCCTATAAATCAAAAGAGATTTATTGATACTCCACTTCCTTTTAAATATTCATTATAAATTAAGTTTTCAGTAATTTTTAGATTTTTTTGTGTCAAATATATTTAATTACCGTCTCTGAACTAAATATCATAGTCAATTAGAGGGTAATCAAACAAACTAAATTAAATGCAAGAGAAAAAAGTAATAAATAATAATAATTAGTAAATAAAAACTGTATATTAATGGTAAAATATTTAACAGTTTTGCTGGAAATAAATTTTCATTATTGGTTTTACTTGCCTTCAGCGTTCTAAACGGAGAGGTCACCATTTGTGACTGAAATTCTAGAATAACTTCACACTCCTAAAAAAAATAATGTAGTACAGTACTTCTGTGTATACATACGAAAAATAAATAAAGTCGTTTCTTTCATAAGAAATCATGATTTATTAGCCACTGCATAGGTGTGTCATTTTATTTTTGGAAAAGAAATCTAATTCTGTTTTTTATAACTAAATATTATTTGTGTCATTTTTCTAGTACAAGAAACTTTTTTAAAAAATTGGCTATTCATATACAGTTATTTATTGAACTTTTTCCCATAATATTACAACCCAAATATTGTGAATTAATGTAAAATAACTCATTATACTGGAATAATGTGAATAAAAAGGGAAAAAAATATATTTAAAAGTATTTGGTAGGAACATAGTCTTTTTGAGCAGGGATAGCTATGTAATGAATGAAAAGAAATCCGTTTATTATTATTATTATTATACTTATTATTACACGTCGTTTAAGCTCTGTAGATGAGTTTTAACGAAAAACTTTTAATTCATATAATTTATTAGACAAAAGAAACAGTCTGCAATGAAGCTTAAATCAATATTCATTGCAATAAATAAAATCTAGGATGGCAGTCCCCAATGTCACTCAACTGACTCTCTACAAGGTAGAACTTCTATAAACCCATACTGTGGAGTAACGCATCCTCCAATTTTTTCTGTCTATAATTCAGAAGAGCTTTATTTTATTGTAATTAGTATCAACCGTTTACTTTCATTTGTTTGATTCAGGTTTCACTGTTTTCTAGTAAATTTTGTATTTTAAGTGTTATTAATAATAATCAGTGAACCAAATGCCATAATCCTTAATTCACAGAACTATATTCTTGCATAATACACCTAATTTATCTGAAGAAAGTTCCTATATAGGTTCTGAATATATTATTATTTTACTAATTTTCTTTAAATCCAATTTTTATGATTATTATATATACAAATTAAGAATGTATAATGGGTTGATTCTATTTGGAATTTAGAAAAGTAACGAATAGTTTGTTTTAAATGCTTTGCTATGCATTCATTTTTGCATGATTCATGATGTTTAAATTGATAACAAACTTAGATTTATATAAAATAATCAAACTTCCAACCAGTTTTCAATTTTTTTAAATAGTATAATCAAGAAAGCTCTAGCATGTTTGAGATCTTGAAATTTCCATGTAATAACAGCTGGAATGGTTTGATAGCAGCTCAGTGTCATGCCAAATTATGTAAACACAAAGTACACTAAATTTACTTGGAGGTCAATATCAAGAGTCGAGTCCTAAATAACGTTCATATTCACTGATGTATATCAGTCAATTGGCAATCAAGCAATTTTCTCACATTGCAATAATATTCTGTTGTTTTTTTTTCCATTGGTGTGAAATATACATGAAGCTTTAGTCTAATGTAAACCACAGACATTCTATTCAGCAGAATCTTTACAATTGCTAATATCATTTCACATGTTTTCGTAGTTTACAATCATCTTCTCTTTTTAATGCTCTCCCAATGCAATTCATTAGTAGATTATAAGTATTCTCAATTAACTAAAATAATTGATTAAATTATGTTTAACATGATATTCCTAACTGTAGATATTTCTGAATTAAGCTAAATGAAATTGGCTATTAAAGGTAATAAAGGCTTCATATAGAAATATGTCAGGGCATTTTATTGTAAAATAATGATCCAATTTAATATTGAAATTGTTATATCCAACAAAATAGAAGTCCACAGTCTCCTAGGTGTGATTTAGGAAGAAAAATGTTTTATGGTGTACATTCAAGTTTACTATAAATAAATTAATATATCTGCCTGATTTATTTAAATGCTGCTATTATCTACATTGTCAAATTTATGATAAAAGTATAAAAGTTATTGAATTGAATGATAACATTTATTTATAATGTGGGCATATCTATTTGACAGCTAAAACAGAAATGTAATTACTACTGTACCATAATCTGACAAGTTCCGTTACATTAGAACGGTCCGTTTTAGTGTCATATTCTCATTCCCATTATCAAAACTTTTTATTTTTTTGTCATGCAAAGTCATGTTAAAATAAAAACTAATACTATATCAATAAGTTTCTTGAATTACTAGAAAAATACGATATAATTGGTACCATATTATTAATATTACAGTTATTGTTAATAATATTATATATGACGTTAATATAGCTATGACAGTTTATTGCAATTTATGAAGTTTTATTAACATTCAATGCAATTTATTAAATTCTATAAACTTTTTGCAATTCATTTGACTCGTGAAATGTGTAAATTGACAAGTAAGTTCGACACACACAATCACACACACACACACACACACACACACACAAATGTTTGTCTCTATACAGTAACATCTTTTATTCAATACTTTCATTTTATAGCATTAAAGAGATTACTCCGTAACTTCTTTTGTATTTTTCCTTTAAGTTATAATAACAATGGTTTAAACTTTCTTTTTATTGTAGAAATGTAGAATAAGTTCAAGTATATTTTGTTTGAACGTTGTTTAACTGTTTTTGATAAATAAATGGAAATTCAAAGTATTTTTCTTTAAAAATTCAATATATTATTGTTCCTATTGGAATGTTTTTGTAGATTCCTTGTATGTTTAGACATACAGATATACATACATATATACATAAATATACATAGATATACATACATTTGTATTTAAATATCAAATTAAATTATGGTTAATATTGTTTGTAATAATTTCATTTTCCTCCAATTGTTTGTTAAAAAACATGGGTGCTAATTTCAATAATTTTTATTCAACATTTTGTAGTTAAACGTATTAATTCAGACACATTCTAATACAGGCTAAGAGAACCTCTTAACAACCAAATCTGTAAAATCTGAAAGGTTCTTTGAACAACAGATTTTATATGTTATATTATATTATATAACATTATATTATAAATATAATACATTATAAAATATAATATTCATTATATATAATATATTATATATATTATATTATATTTTATTTATATCTTATATACTAACTATGGAAATCTTGTAATTACTTGGTCAAAAAATATACTATACCAAAAGTATATAACGAACTTATAACTATTTTACAGCATGCACAATTATAATTATTTTACTATAATTTAACAATTATAGATGATGGTAGTATATGAAGAAGAATTAAATGTCTGTTTCAAAAGAACACCTGCAACTACACAACATAAAACATTTGAAACAATTGAGCTAAAATAATTTGACATGTTTTCCTATTATTAATCTCGATAAACTATCCTGAATCCTGAATCTGGGTTATACCATCAAAGAAACTGTTCTTCTACCATTCTTTAGAGGAAAGAAAGTTCAAGGACTAAACTAGACTATACTAAAACAGAACTCTCAAAGGTACGCAGATCACCAAAGGCGTCCGAGGCGTTTCTTTATATGAATGACTAAACAGTAAAAGTCTTTAAAATATATATGGCTGATGTCCTTGATTTAATAACAACCATAACATTCGTTCAAGATCCGTGGCTTCAAGTTTGTTATAAATGGTGAATAGGATATACAGACAATGAAAATAAGATAATTAAATTCATTATATATAAATTTGATAATAATTTAACAGCGGGTGATACTACGTCTGCACCGTAGATATATTAAAATAAAACCGAAGTCAACTGATTGTGGAACGCCTGTAATAATAGCTGCACTTATAGTGAGATTGAGTGTAGGCCACTCTAGAGTTTTAGCTAATATTTGGTAGTAAAGCTATTTAGTTGGACGCTACAATGTGTTCGTTAATTGAGACACCTTTTAAAGGTATGGTCTGTATCATTGACATGTTGGTAGCTGTCATCAAGACGTATTTGGATATTTGAGGATATCACACTGGCTTCTGGCACATTCATAATTACGTAATACATTTGACCCTTCTGTCTCTGATTTCTTTGTATTAAAGTGTTTCCTCATACGAATGTAAGCAGTTGTTCTGGTTGTGTAATAGATTTTTACTGGATTATTTTACTCACCGTTTTCAATGAACATTGAAATAATTTGAAAATAATTTGTTTCAGTACTGGTTCATATACTTTACCATCGTCTGTACTAAAGAGTATCGTCCTCTAAAGTTTTTTGGATAAGGAAGTAGTTTGGTTATTTAATCGTATTGTGTTTTCTGTCATTCTGTTCAGACAGATACTGGCCATCCTGTCGAAATAATTGTTACCATATATTGTTATTAATTACTCTTATCTTGTTGGCTATTTATGAAATAATTGCCATTTCGGTTAGAGTTTTAGCATACTCTCCAAATATATTTAGAGGTCAATATTCCCTCTAATTTCAAATGTAGCAAGGAGGCATGAATCGAACAATATTCATAAACGTCCATAATCCTATTATTTAAGAGGAAGTAAAACGCATCCAAGAAAGCTACAACTTACGAGCATCTGCATTCACATGTGTGGTATTTATCCAATAATTTGAGAGAATTTTGGATTTGGTTGAAACCTTTGACGTAATCATTGTAATCTAATTACTTTCATTCCTGTCCTGAGGAGTCCGAAACACAACACGCTTTATCTACCGCACGATGAAATAACCTGATTTGAGATCAAGAACAAAAATTAAGTTGAAAGTTCAAAAAACTTTACAAATATCAGCTGATAGTTCTAAATAAACTATTTAAAATCAACAATATTATATTTTAAATCAACAATATGTTCGAAAAAACACATCAGTAACGTGCTTATTCCAAAAATTCTAGGAACTGTACTACACGGTCTTAAAGTTCTGCGGATATCATGTGTTCAAAACTACCTTGAATTTAGAAGGGACTCATTGCACAAAAGAATGTAAAAACAAATTCAAAGGTATTCCTGCTCCTTTTACCATTTGCCTTGAAGATGAAATTAGGCCCATCTTACAATAAATCGAAAGTAAACATATCCATATTACATTTTTTAAGCAGAGTCGTTATTTTATCATAACAGATTTGTAATTTTATTCAATTTCTGAGCATTGAAGTGATTTTGGTGTTCTTTACACCAAAGTGTAAAGTGGTGCACATGACACCATGTGTGTATTTATTGTCTACATTGGATTATATATATCAGGATTTGAGAGGTAAATAGAGAATAGGTAACAAAATAGTGATGTAACTGATTCAGATCTGTTTTAAATCTTAGGGCGACCTCTTGAGTGATGAGAGTGGTATAACGTAGGGTTTGTTTCTTATAATGAAGAAAGGTGCATTACTTCTTACTTTCGTAAAGAAAAAGTCGTAAGAAATATAATTTCTATACTTTCACTAGATCAATTTCTTTTATGATTATAAAATGTCTAGCTTGAGTAGTTATCTTGAATGTATAGGGGTTATAAGATTCATTGCAAGGGCTACTGACATGGTTTAATGTTTTATTTCCTGAATGTATGTGAGTTTAAGATACGAAAGAGGGTAGGGTGCTTTAGGGATAGTAGGATGGATCTGAGAAATCACCCAAGACAAATGGAACTCTGGTTCGGTAAGATTTTATCTCACTGAAAGTGGTTAGAATTATGGGAAGGTTGAGGCTTGTAAAAAGGGGCAGTCAGTTTTCTTTGAATGGTGTAGCAGTTACACTTGGATTTCAGCTGTAATGCATGTCAGAGTATGCTCTATCTGATTATTAAACCAACAATATACAACGTATTAATTTACTGACACAATGAATTTAGTAATGCCCAGTATTTATATTTAAACATTATATTAACATGTTTAATTGAATCTAAAAAAAAAAACTGGTTTTATAACAAGTGAAATTCATGATTTATTGGAAAATGTTTATCTGAAGAGCATATATGCTTTTCACAATTTTTTTTAAAACTGTCAATACCAATGAAATTAAATTCGTGCATTTCGTCATTACCACATAGGTTAGTATTATTAATATTAGAAATACAATATACCGTCTTACCTCGTACATTGCTGCTGTAGCTCTCAAACCTGTTTCGGGTGTCCTCCATCTTCAACAAGGAATCGTTGTTGAAGATGGGTGACACCCGAAACCGGTTTGAGAGCTACAGCAACAGTGTACGAGGTAAGACGGTATATTGTATTTCTAGTATTACCAATGGAATTAATAGCTATATCAAAAGGTTATTAGTTATTAGAAAAAAATAAACAAATATTAGAAATCTAATTATTTATTAAAACTCTTGGATATATCTACCTTAATGTTTTCTTTCTTTCTTCTGATAATTTAGAGTAGTTTTTTTATTGGAAGTAATGAGTTATTTATGATCACCTTTTAACATATAATACTAATATCCAAATATTGAAATTAATCATTGAAATGTGTATTCCATTTCATAATTTTACTTATATTATTTATCACTCATACCTTAAGGTTTTTGATATTAAAGAAATACATAGAGTTAGTACTACAGAGATAGTAAACATCATATTATTATACAGATCGGTTATATTCATGATTCACAAGGTTGTAGCACATGTCTCATAATTTGATGTTTTCTACAACAAATATGTAAAAAAAGCTGGAGAGTCGTCTTTTGCATTGGTCAAGTGAGGCATATTCATGATGAAGTTTATTTTGTGTCACTGTGACTGGAATCCACTCAAGTTTGAAGCATGCATATTTCTCGTAACATCAGGAATCTAAGGGTGAACTGCTGTTTTCGACGTGAAATTGACCGTTGAAGATTTTAGAAGAAAAGAGAACTTTGTGGTTACAGTATATTTTATGATTATAAAGTAAGCAGGCTGCTGCATTATTTATTTTTTTATATTATATGGAGAACTGAAAATATGAGCAGGCTTTATTATGAAGCTTGAGAGTAGCATTATGCGAGTTACAACTTAAAAAAGTAATTTAATAAACATATCGTGACAATATTAATTTTAGCTTCAGATCGTAACATGCGTCCTCTCTGATTTGTATTCTGGAGTTTTCTTATACCTCTGGCACGGGTTTTACAGCTTGGTCTTTATAAGGCTTCAGCAAGGAGAAAGTTAGATTCACCCTACAAGATAGGAACACATTGTAATAAATTTTTTTCCTATCCTCGAGTCCTACTATACCTTATCAATAAAATAAAATAAAAAAAACCTTTTGCGACTGGGAAAGTTTTGTGTCCTCTAATTTATTTCCTCGTTTAATCTACAATTGGTGGATTTTTCCGTTAGACAAGACAGGCGATAGCGTGCTGCGTCTTTCCCAGAGATAGCATTTATTTATGGATTCTCCGTAGGACATGTTCTTGTCGTGTGAATCTAAATTGGCTAACCTTGCTGATTTATTCTTATCCCGGGAATCTCCAGCTTATATTTCCTCCAACGTTTAAATTTTACTAATTTTAATTAAGCAGTTTAACACTTGATGTTTCAAGTACCCATGAAGTTGCTACGATTAAATAATAATATTTTTACTGTTCACAATCAGCTTCATTGAAACAATCAAAATATTTTCTGTATTAGTTTAATTTTTATTAATAAAATAATATAACCGATTATAAAATTACATATATAACGATATTTCCCTTCTCATATATACCAATATTTTGTTTCTTTAAAAAGAAAAAAAACAATATACATGTTTCCATGGTACACTAAAATTATATGAGGCACCATAAAGAGTAAAAATAGAAATTATTCTTAAAATATTATAACTAAGGGCATAAGATTTCTTTTAAATTGTTAAAAATCAGCAATCAGAAAAATATTTGTCTTACTCCATTTGCTTTGATACAGTTCGTGCATAGACGAATTCTGAATACAGTTCAGGTATGGAGACACCTAAAAGGTGTATTTTGCGTATTTTTCTAATAAAATTCCAAAAAATTTTCAAATTATGAACTCTTTAAATATATTTATCAATTTAAGTTGTATAATTCGTGATAATACTTTATTCCAGAGTGGAGAGAGTATGAGGACACTATCATATCAACCAAACCGTCCATCAAAATGAACTTCCATTTTGGTGTTATATATTAGAATTTATATAAAATCTTCGTTGAACAAGTTTCCTGATTTTGTTTTGGCAAATTCAAGGGTGCAAAACAATTTTTTTAGTTGAGTGATGCAATTACTGGATCTAAAAAAATCATAACATTGCAGAACACTAGATAACTTTGGCTTTATATGTACCTATTATATTTTACTATCCTTCATAGTTCAGCACTTATGAGGATTTGAAATGTGCTCAAGTCTGCTGAAACATCATGTGTATACATATATTATGCAGTGAATACTTGAAACAAAATCTGTTTCTTTACAAAAATCTTGATACAAAATATTGTATTTTTTACAATTGTAAAAAAATAGAATATTATATTTCAGCCAAAATAACAGGTCTTTGGTAGAACCACACCGAACCAAACCTAGTTACGTAGTACTGTGTGCTGTCCGAAAAAAAAACTGAGGCAATGGGGTTATTTTAAAGAGCCCAAAAGGACAGGAAAGGGAAGAACTGGGTGGAAAGTATGGAAAGGATGTCCATGACTTTGTGAAAATCAAAACTCGGATATTATTATCCGAGGTTGATATTATAGTTTTACAATAGAGTTAGGTGATTTAATCCTTTTCCCATCATTCCTTGATATCTTGACTACAACTTATATTTTCTTGGCATGTAATGGTGTCATAAAAGATAAATACTTCAGACAATTAAATTACTAAAACTTAATGTCAAACAACTTCAATGCCCCATCATTGGCGGTGAACAAACTACTGTCCTATTATTTTATATAAATATGGAGAATTACGATAAAAAATTAACAGAAGTTAAGAAGATGAGGTACGAGAGATTGATGTTAAGAAATACAATTGAATTTTTATTTAATAAATTAAAAACTAATTTACTATAGTTTTTAACTTTAGTGATATTTCGAGTACATATATATTCATACTAGACTCAATATTAATTTGAAAAATGGTTTTGTTTACCAAGGTTAACTGACAGATAGTATTATCACATATTTTCTTCTAAACTTCTTTGTTTTCTGTAACTTTTCTAAACTTTAGTTCTTTTTAGTTATCTTCTAGGTATTTTAAAATGCCTTTCTTAGTTATCTTTTTTCGAAGCATCACCGTATGTTGTATGTCACTCTGACGAAAATCAGTGTTTTTGGTGAAAAAATCATGGTTCCAATTACATTCTTACTGTGGTTTAGACATTTCTTACAATTTATGTAACTGAATAACACAAAAATAAACAAATAATTTTTAATATATATGTATATATATATATATATATATCCTGAATTGTTTTCTTGACCCAATATTTATAAGATGTAACTTTTTTTTTGAGGTTTGAGGTCCAATGATTTAAACTAGTCCTTTTGCCGACGTTTCGACATATATTTATGTCATCTTCAGGGCTACAACATGATTGTTTTACAATTAGCACTACTATTACTACTCCTCTTTCTGGTTCTACTTTCCTCTTTGTTTCTGTGCAGATTAAAATGTAACAAATTACCAAATAGTAGTAATAGTAGTGCTAATTGTAAAACAATCATGTTGTAGCCCTGAAGATGACATAAATATATGTCGAAACGTCGGCAAAAGGACTAGTTTAAATCATTGGACCTCAAACCTCAAAAAAAAAGTTACATCTTATATATGTATATATATATATATATATATATATATATATATATATATATATATATATATATATATATGATTCGATGCGATGTTGACCAATGGGAGTAGAGTTACAGGTCCAAGCGTAAGGTCCCAGTTGCCCGCTGCAACTTCTATTTCTAGTTCTATTCAAGAGAACAATATACAAAACCTACAACTTGAAGATGTTTCTACGAGAAGAAGTTGGATTCCAGTGTCAACATCTCTTAATAATCAAGAGGGACTGTGCAACCTCTACCCCTGTTGGCATGAAAATGAAGGCGGCTTTTCGCAGTAAACAACCGAGAGTATCATTTAAATATCCAGCAATATCCGTAACAGAAAATAGTAAACAACACCCAACCACCACAAAAATCAAAAATAGAAAGGGAACAGGAGTTCACTGTAAAGTGAGGCTAATGTTTTCTGCCAAACATCATTTAACACAGAGGGACTGTGCAACCTCTATACCTATTGGCAGAACGCAAAGGCTTTTTGCTGAGCAGCGGGCAACTGGGACCTTACGCTTGGACCTGTAACTCTACTCCCATTGGTCAACATCGCATCGAATCATATTCCTTTCCCCGGACAACCCATAGAAAACTGTATATAAGGACCAACGTCTGGGCCATTTCCTTGCCTGAAGATAACCAGAGAATGGTTGAAACATGTCGCAAATACCACCACCAGGTCAACAGTGCAGAACTTTTCATCACCTACCAGCCACCCATCAATAGCAGCAATAACATTCAACTGAAGAAAAAACATGAACATAAGAAACCGAAGAGAACAATATACAAAACCTACAACTTGAAGATGTTTCTACGAGAAGAAGTTGGATTCCAGTGTCAACATCTCTTAATAATCAAGAGGGACTGTGCAACCTCTACCCCTGTTGGCATGAAGATGAAGGCGGCTTTTCGCAGTAAACAACCGAGAGTATCATTTAAATATCCAGCAATATCCGTAACAGAAAATAGTAAACAACACCCAACCACCACAAAAATCAAAAATAGAAAGGGAACAGGAGTTCACTGTAAAGCGAGGCTAATGTTTTCTGCCAAACATCATTTAACACAGAGGGACTGCGCAACCTCTATACCTATTGGCAGAACGCAAAGGCTTTTTGCTGAGCAGCGGGCAACTGGGACCTTACGCTTGGACCTGTAACTCTACTCCCATTGGTCAACATCGCATCGAATCATATTCCTTTCCCCGGACAACCCATAGAAAACTATATATATATATATATATATATATATATATATATATATATATAAATTAGTATCATTCACAGAATGATTTCATCCATTTGATTTCATGTAATCAAATGAAATTCCATAATTATTTATTTACATTGAATATTTGAAGCAATTCTTTTGTTGGAAAATCAATAAAATTAAATATATATTAACAAAACACATTAAAATCATGCTTGAAATGTAATGTAGTTACTTAAATCATTCATTTCTCTGTGTGTTTAAGTACGGCATTGATTTTCTTTTTGAATGCAGGAAGGCTCAGCATAGGTACCTGTCACTCACAAGAGCCTCTGTTTTAGCCAGGCTACTCCACTCTCTCACTCCCTCCTTATGCATTTCAACACTATAATAGCAGATCAATATTATAACAACTTTTTTAATTTTTTTGCTCTTATTATTAGTGATGTAGTTCTCATATATAAAACTGTTTATTATAATAATATACCATTAATTTTTGTTAATTTTTTTAGAAAACTGTTATGCATCATTAATAAAGCTAGCTGTTTATGAGCTATTTCCATATGAAAACATATAAGAAAGTATAACCCTACTTCATCTTTCATCCTTTAGGATTTTCCTGTTGTTCCAAGAAAGCAAAAAAATGTTTTTTTGTTGGCTTCCTTCTACATTTATTTTTTAATGTTCTATATTTCATTATAATGCTGGGCAACATTATTACAGTTCTATGACATAAAACTTTATACTACACACAAAAGCAAACAATAGAGCCATTCTAAATAAAAAAAATGTTTTCTCACAGGGGTCTACAACCGTTCCATTGAATTTCTAATAAAATTAATTTTCATTATATAACTTATAACTTATTCAAAATAATTTAATATCAGTGGAACAATTTTATGAAACAAAAATATTTCAAGAAATGTTTAAAACCACTGTACTATAACATTTTATATTTTTCAAAGCGTGTCTGAGAAATTTATAACCCACATATGTTGTAACATATGATGAAACATCCAACAACTTTCTAGGCAAATTAAAATATTATTGTTGAAACACTAAGCAATGCTCCCTTAAAATAAAATTCATTATTATCAAGAATCAATTACCAATTATTATTATTATTATTAGAAAATCATCAGAGCTACTAATTACCATATAATGCAGTGGTTCTCAAAATATTTGGAGATTTTTTGCATGGCGGTCTCTTTATGATATTTCAGATGGCTCACGGACCCTTTTATAACAACCAGTTAATATATAGGTTACTGGAACAAAACATTTTGGGAAAACAAACGTTTATTCAAACACAAAAATATTTTTTCAAAAAATTGCAACAGATTTCTATTAAAACAAAAAAAAAATCTTATTTAATCAATTATTCAATCAGAAAATAGCAACATTGAAGTACTGAATGGACTCTTCGTGGTCCCCCTTCAACCCCTTCGCGGTCCCCGTAGTTTGAGAACCACGGATATAATGTATCTATTTCATATATCACAGAATACGTATGAATACATTATCATGTATTCATGATGGTTCTTCTTCATTCTCCGCTCTTCTTCATGAAGGTTCTTCTTCATTCTCCGCTCTTCTTCATGAAGGTTCTTCTTCATTCTCCGCTCTTCATCATGACGGTTCTTCTTCATTATCCGCTCTTCTTCATGATGGTTCTTCTTTATTCTCCGCTCTTCTTCATTATGGTACTTCTTCATTCTCCGCTCTTCTTCATGAAGATTCTTCTTCATTCTCCGCTCTTCTTCATGATGGTTCTTCTTCATGATGGTTCTTCTTCATTCTCCGCTCTTCTTCATGAAGGTTCTTCTTCATTTTCCGCTCTTCTTCATGAAGATTCTTCTTCATTCTCCAGTATTCTTCATGATGGTTCTTCTTCATTCTCCGCTCTTCTTCATGAAGGTTCTTCTTCATTTTCCGCTCTTCTTAATGATGGTTCTTCTTCATTCTCCACTCTTCTTCATGAAGGTTCTTCTTCATTCTCCGCTCTTCTTCATGAAGGTTCATCCATACTTTGTTTGAAGTCATTGGTAATGGTCTGTCATTAAATTGCACATCAATTTAAATTAAATTAATGATTTATAATATGTAATATTACTTTTGAGAAACATGTTAGCTTATCAAATACTATTTCATCCAAGTTGCATAGTTTTAAGTCATAGTTTGTTGATGGTTGTTTCAAATTAACGATAATGTATACCTTGCCCTTTACACATGCTGTTTGTATTTACTTCTACATTTATGAATTATTAATATAATTCAATATGATATAATATAAATGTTAAAGGTTTTTGTATTGAATGTTGTGGTAAACATGTTGTAGTTATAAAATGTGTTTGTCTTAGTAGTGTCATTTATGATTTTGAAAAAGATTATTATTACATAAATAATAATTATGGTTTAAAAACTCTTGGTTGTACAATGATAAAAAGTATGAATGTATACATAGTTATCATTGTATGGAATAATAAGGTTCAGAATGATAAACCTAGTTTAATTATTTTCATGTAGTTAAACATCAGTCTATTTCAATCTCGTTTGAATTGTCATTGCAATTGAAAATTTATTCGGATTTCTTGTGTGCCAAATAATTTCCTGCATATCAATCATGACAACGTATGCAAACCCTCTTGACAGAATTGAAATTAGTTATTTTCTTTTCCAAATTCCTAAACAGGCTCCCTTTGAAATAATAATTTAACATCGATTATTTGAGCTTCATAGATTTCATTTAAAACATTATTAATTTTAAAACAATTACTATAATTTAATTTGTTAAACAACACATCAATATAAATGATTCAAAAAATAAGAAAATAATAATAACAAAATTACTATTAACAACAAAGTAATAAAAAAAGTAACACAACGATAGACACAGACGTCACTCATTTCTATATTTAGGCAATCTGTCATGATGAAGTGAAGGAGGTAAATAGTTAAAATATTGAAGTAAGTTATGTCTGTCCATCTTTATCCTAGTTTCAAAGTCTTATGAACCTTTTTATTGGATAATATATATATATAAATATATATATATACAATTAAAAGAAACGGTCCAGCGGACTTTTATAAATAACATAAATTCAAAACGAAAGAAACACAGAGAAAGACACAGACATAACTCGCATCGATATTTCGATGTGAGTTATGTCTGTCTTTCTGTGTGTTTCCTTCGTTTTGAATTTATTTTATATATATATATATATAATCGTATATATTGTATGTGGTAGGTTTTGTTATTGAGGGCTAGGTCATATAATAAAAAACTCCTTCCTAGGCCAACGTTTCGATGTATTTGTACATCATCTTCAGGACTAAAATGAGTAAGAACTATAATACATTTATCAAAGCAATCTACAACCTACATAGAGAACTAAATTATTGAGAACAACACATACATACAAAAGGTTATTTACAATCAGAGTTGTTCAGTACACATCTATTTCAAAATATCAAAAAAATAAATTAGTTTTACAGAAAATAAACTTCTTTATTGTCCTGTACACTGTACTGACTCATTTCAAGATATCTTTATTGTCTTGTACATTGCACTGACTCATTTAAAGATATCTTTATTGTCCTGTACACTGTACTGACTCATTTCAAGATATCATTACCTTTCATACATAAGAAAAACCGAATCAACCCTTCGAAAAACTTCTGTCTGTCGGTTTGTCTGTTTTTCCGCGAAATTTGTCACAAGTAAACTTAGCCACCGTAAGACATAGTGAGTTAAAACGTTGATAGTAGATTTTTATAAGTCTAACTATAAATCTAAGCGTTAAATGGATTGAAAATTCAACGTAGAAGTTGATTTATAGACTTCGCAATCCATAACAGATGTTAGTTTTTGCCTAACTTCTCATATAGGTTTATTTTGAAAATATACAGCTACAGCAATCAGGTAATGTTAGTTGATTTCAATGTCATTTGCATTTAAGCTTCCAGGAAGTGATAATTGACAGGTGTTTACTGAAGTTCAAGATCTGTCATCTATTCACAATAACTGACTTTGTGCATGAGCAATTCTCACCGCTACAAATGAGCAGGCCGGAAAAATCAATAACCAAGTTCTTGTACTATATCAAACTGAGGAAAGAACTTAGAAGTGAGTATTCAGAGTGATTAGTGAAGAGGAAACAGTTCATTATCCAATTGAATTTCTTGACTCCGTGACTGCTTCATTCTCTTGTTTATAAAATAAATTTGCATTTTACCTTTATTAATGAATTCCATAATTGTTCTCTTAGAATAATCTCCCAATTCTATTGGTTTTATGTTCGATTTGCTCTAAAATCTTTAACGCGTTATAAGCCATTGTTTTGGTTTGCATGGAATGTCATCAATCAATTCAACACCTGTTCGATAACATATGTGCATTATTCACATAACATTAATTTCAACTCGGGTAAGTAGTGTGTAATAAAAATATTTTCTCTTATTTTCTGCATTATTTCTTTTTTAAAGTCAAGATTTTTTAATTTCTAGTCAAATGTCTGTATGTTTGAAATAGCTTAGTTGACTAATATGAACCCCGCTTTTCTAACTACCTCCAATCCATGTCCTCATGATACATTCCTCAACAGCATCCATACGAGAGCTAGGGACGTGTAATATCAATATATTGATACAGACCGTCATACCTCGCATATAGCTAGTGGGGTCACCCAACCGGGTTTGCAGAAGTCGTATCATGGGACTAAACTTTTTTTATTTATATCCGTGATTTCTGGGTCATAGTTTAGTTTCATTGATGATGCAGCCCCTGAAACTGGTGGGGCGACTTCACTAGTGATATACGAGGTATGACGGCTTATAATAATATATTATTTACTAACCTCTTTGGCACTAACCATATTGATGTATTTAACAAGCAACACAATAGACCAGTTAAAAAAGAAAACCTCCCTGGAATATCACAATCTCTGCAAAGCGGAACTCTCATTTCAAAATGCATATGATATAGTGCAAATCATGCTCTCCAAAAATTTTCGTATTCGGATACCGACTTATTCCTACCGATTTTTTCCATTTCGGATCACCGAATAGCCTCGGTATCTTGATATAGTTTACCTCGGTAAGAGGAAGGGTCATAGGTACAACAAAGTCATAAAACTGAAGGTAATAGACAAGCCGTAGTTAGAAATACAAACATAAAAGCCCAAGGAAATGGTGTACAAAGATTCAGAATTCTCGATGCACTAAGCAGTTTAGAAAAACGTGTAAGAATTTGCAGTGAATGTTTAATCTTGATCAGTTGGAGTATGTACAACAGAGTGTAATGTGTAAAGAATTTTGGAGTGTTTATCTGCATTCTCATCAATAACTAAAACATAACCAAAAAAAAAAAAAAAAAATAAAAGAGGCATTATGTTCTTCAGAAATTCAGGAATAAAAGTAATATCATTCAATCAAAATATCTGGTCCATTGTCATAGTCAAACAAGAAATGAAGAGATTTTAATGGGACATCTGGTATGAAACTGAGAAAGAGGAGAGCTAAGGTAAGTATTTTAAAGCGAATAAAAGGTAAGTGAAGCAAACGACTTCAGGGAGAAGTAAGTGAAAACTATCTGCCAGCTGTCAACTGTCTTGTAAACAAAGCCATTTCTCTCGATAATACACACTAAAATTTTAATAATCCATTCCTAATGTTTATAGTATTTGATCTATTAAATTAATTAATGAAGGCACACTAATATACCTTAACCTCATTATTCATTCGTACATGATGATTTGGCTTTCTGTCACCTTTGTAGACCGATTCTTATTGATTACTTGAAAACGTTAGGTACTGCATTATTCAAGTCTAATTAAAAAATATTGGCGTTGTTTGACACGCAATTTTAATGATTTACCAGTCTGATCTATATATATTTTCAGACATTATTATATAGAATTTTGTATATTCGTATATCACTCTACTTCTGTTCCCTAAGAGAGTTTTATTTTAGAAATTACATGTGTTTTTACTATTGAAAGAAATTATTTTATTCCAATGGTAAAAGTTTTGCTGCAGTAGTTTGTTTTAAACTATTTTGTTAAAACTTATGGTTTTTACATTTACAATTTGCTTTATACTGTCAAGATTACAAGGAACCAAAGGAAGTGTGCCTAATTTGTCTTATGTGGTAATACAATGCCATTTGGTATTCAGCAGGATTCTGTTACCTATAAACGATGATGGTAACTTCATTATTTCAGGCAGTAAAATTTTAACTCCCTCAAAAATATTTGAATAGAAAGAGATATTAGAAAACATCTTAAGCTACTGTAATAAATTTTAAAAACATTTGGTAATTTGTTTGAACAACAAATACGAAAACTGAACTAAGTAAAAAAAACGTTTTTTTTTTCAGCTTGATAATAATTTTATTTGGACTAAAGATTCGTACTTCACTCATATTTTTACTTTACTGTAAGAAAAGTATAGTGATCATGAAAAAATTTGATCTCGAGATTTTGACGGAATTACATGTTTTGAGGTCGCAGAAGTCGTTTTATGAAGTTATTTCGATGATGTCTGTGTGAATATGTTGGTGGGTAATTAATTGGTTGATTGGGTGAGTATGTATATAAAGTTTGAGGCCACGCTACTGTCCAGAATCTTTGATAATCCAATTGATATTATACACAAAAATTACCCTCATATTGTAGATGATCTCTATTGTTTGGGAACATTATACAATTATAACAATTATTATTATGGGAAAATAACTTTTTTGTCAAAAACCTTTCTTTTAGACTACTTTTTTTCCCCCCTAAGCTACTAATTTTAGAGTATTGAAATACTGCCATTATCTTTGAGACAAGAAAAGCGTTAAAAATATCACAGATTTTTAAATCAAGAACAAATTTTGTTTTCAATAAAATGTAAAAATGTTGACTTATAATTCAATCTAGAAGACTGTGAGATCGATACATGCCATTGTTTATCCATTGTTTAACGGGTTAAAATGGAAAGATAATTAGAAATAGAACTTTATGTAGAGGATGCATTGCCATTTTTTTTGTTAAAAAAATTCTAAAGGGGCTTTACAGGGCATTTTCTGTCGGCTGATTAAAAAAATATGAAACTTTGCTAAACAATTGAATAGAAAATTAGGAATTTATAAAAAAAGTTATGGAATTTCAATTATGGCAAAGAGTAATACAGCCATAAAAACTGAATATTGTTCCTGGACTAATGATTTACTTCCTCTACCTGCCGTATTTGTTTGGATTTATTTTTATGGCTGACATTGTATTAGACATTTTTTGAGTGAATCCACTGAAATATATTTGATGTTTAGAAGTTCAATGAAATGTTTTAAAATTATTTAATGACTTATATAGATATAAGAGTATTCATATTGTTTGATGTAAATCAGCAGCAATGAACATAAATTCCTGATGCTTTCCAAGGGATGCTGGATTTGTCTAGCAAAATGATCTAATGAATCTATACAGTTCACCATTCAATAAAAGTTATAATAACATGTAGTTTCTCTTATGTTTATGAGTCAAATTAACTTGAATATTGAAATATGAGGTATAGACTATGCGGTCATATATTACAAAAAGTATATAATTTGTAACCTAATTCTTCGGTGACTCGATGACCCTGAAATTTGTTGTTATTCTGACGTGTGCTTTTTGTTTGGTGATCTTTTCATGTGTTATATATATATATATATATATATATATATATATTGGTATATTATTTTGTGAGCATACCTTCATTTAGACATGTTTTATTAAAAAGTATTCCGATTTTAATTTTTGTTCTTTTTCTGTTTAATTTTTAAACACTTTAATTCTCGTTTATTTTCGGAGTGGCTTATATCTTACTACCTGATTTCAACGAAATTGAAATATTGTAGTCAGTTTTTGTGTATTCTGTGGTTGAGATGAGGAGACATTGATTGCTTATATAAGACATGTATTGCTGTTACTGGTTATAATGTATACAATACTGATTCTAGCAACATTTTGAATATCGTGAATGTCTGTTTCAGTACATTCAGTGAATGGAAGTAAACTGGAGTTCTACAGGGTTGATCGAAGACAAATGGGAGCTTACCTTTGCATTGCCAGCAACGACGTTCCTCCTGCAGTCAGCAAACGGATCATCCTGAATGTGAACTGTAAGTAAAAGAGCTCAACAAAAGTAAACAGATCAAATCATTTAAAAAAATACCAAATTGTGTTGGTTGCTCATTTTTGAAACAACCACTATTATTAGTTTTAAGTTTAAGAAAATCTGAAATTGAATTGAGACTATTGATAATGGGATGCACAATACGGTAGATAATGCCGCAGAACGCATGTGTAAGAGGAGATTCAAGTCATTGCTTGATTAATCAATGATTTTAAGTTTCTTATAACTAATTAAATATTTATTATCACATTAAACAAGTTATATCATTATTGGCTATCTACGAGTTTGATATTATGTCTACATCATACAAAAAAATAAAATAAAAAATCAGTTTATTGTCAAGGACTTCGATATGTTTAATAATGGTAAACTTGATTGTAAACCACTTCAACTATTTTTTCTAGAGAACTACAGTTTTAAGTTGATGAACACTTTCTAGCCTAACAAGGTATTATAACTGAATTTAATTTAAGTTATATAATATTCAAGTATTAAGTTACATAACATACAAGTATGTTAAAATTTAGTTTCTTATCAATATTCAGAACAATAAATTCGAAAATAAATATTATATTTTGAGATGATTATTCTTGAAAGTGAGTTGATACATTGCATGTGTGACGTAATAAAATAGATAAAATATTAGTTAGAAGAACTATTCATTATATTAAAGTTAATGAGGAATAGACAATAGAAAACTAAATAACGAAAACCATAAGAGAAGAGTATTCAGGTTTTTGAGTTCAATTGCCTTGCAGAAGGTGAGGCTGGCTAATGAGATTATTACCAAGATGGACACCTGTTGATATATAGCAAATAAGTGGCAGGAATTTTTAGGGCTGGTGAAATCGGAGGAAGACGAAGTTTTGTTGGAAGGCGAGGTCGAGAATTCATCAGTCAAGTTAAGTAGGCCATTCTTCAAGACAGGCAGGGCGTCGAATAGCCTCCCTCTCCTCCCTAATACTCGCCCTTAAAGTTTCACTTTACAGTTGATGACCAACTTGAACACGCAGCCTGACTAATAGACGATTTTGTGAATAAATATTTCCCAAGGCCTACAGAGACATTTGCAAATGTTGATACAAACTCATGTTGTAGTTTAAACCCCTCAAAACCTCGAAATTAATTCGTGTGTGATCCTTAACAGCAGAGATTACATGATAAATGCATTGAACTAAAACACTCATTAACATTCTATCTTAATACTACTAGGCAGTGAAATTGAAGCATATCACAATAAATGACTAAAATAAAAAAATCAACCTGCTATACATACTATAATAAACTCAAAAAAATATGAACAATCAATTTAATGAGTTCATTTTTTTAATCTATTTTTAACAGTTTTGTAAATTTAAATGAAATTATACTTCTGGAACTATTTAATCAGTTACTATAGGTAGGGCTTCATATTTCCCCATATAATTTTCTAAACTCACAAACTTTTAATCATGCAATATTTTATTTATGACAATACCTAATTCACAGATTAGGATTTGTATACAAACCACGCGAGCGAGTTTCAATAAATGTCTATTAGACTTGAGGAGCCATGATGTCCCTATGTCTAGTTTGAAAATTACCGGAATATAATAATGATTTTTTCACATCAAATTACTCTTGTTACTCTTAGCCAAATGATGTCTTGTGGAGTGTAAAAGATGTTTTTGCTAATGCGGGTATCATGGAAAATATGTTCACAAGACCTCAATACAAGTAAATACGTAAATATAAAAATTATTATTTATTCATGACCACAAGATTTATAGTACTCAACCGGAGACATGGCGGCGTGTATGTTAACAAAACAAGAATTATCCGTTTAGATATTTACATCTAGAGAATCCAACATGCATTATAATTATAAACGATTCTTAAAATAGCTACATTTGCTTAAAGATGTTACAACAAACTTCAATTTTCGTTTGTTTTTACGGTGATTTCTCTTATTCTATATCAATACGTATCATATATGGACATAATTATTGTAAATCGTTTAACCAAAGCCGTATTATGAATTATGGTTAATAAAATAACTTTATTAAAACATCTCATGCCGTCACCTGAAATGGCTGAAATCTATACATCTAAAACACATGCATAGTAAGGATTTCAAACATGTTTCGGTTTTTAAATTAACTTATTGTAAGAACTTAATGATTTTTTCACACTTATTTGAGAGTTGGATATTTTCTTATTCAACTGTATTAAAAGAAAAGCTTAATGAAAACAAATAAATTTGATGTTATGTTGTTTAGACTGCATGAGCTCTTCCAATATTCCACTTTTATGAAACAAGAGGAGTAATCCATTAATGTAGACACTGTAGCAAAAATTTCAAATTTTCAGTGTTAGTTAGTAAAAGAGAATCGGGTTTCACAAAAAGGACTGTAATGTAATTTTTGTTTGGCGCAGTTTCTTCCAAAGACTACATCATTGATTCAATTGCTGAGAGCTATGCTTGTATTTAATTTCATTATGAGCCATTAAAAAATATGACTAGTATTGTGTTTTTAGACCTTCTGATTCAATCATGAGTGCATATTTTTAAATTCATCCCAAATCTCTTCTTCTTTTAGAGAGATATGTTGAAATATTCTTCAATTAATACTAATGCTTCTGTTCTAATCATTTCATAATTTTTATTATTAGAAACATAGTGTGTAACAATTAAAAGAAGTAAAGAAGACTTTCCAGAAAATATATTCTCTAAAGACTTGTACCCTGTTAGTGCTAGTCTTATCAATACTAGGAAAGAGAAGAATCAGATGGTGACCTGTAGAGTATCCAAAATTTTTTATTACACACTAAGCCCCTCTTACGTGCTCACAAATACCACACTGACATCATCATGAAACTTTAAAATGGACTTAAAAC